>VTFQ01000019.1:3672286-4165243 GCA_036281575.1 Ancherythroculter nigrocauda
AGTATGAAGCTGAAGAAAGTGCCTCCATCCACATCCATCCATCATAAACGTGTACTCCACATAGCTCAGAGGGGTTAATAAAGGCCTTCTGAAGTGAAGTGATGCGTTTGTTTAAAAAAAAATATCCATATTTAACAAGTTACAAAGTAAAATATTTAGCTTCCGCCAGACCGCCTTCTGTATTTAACTTGTTAGTGGTATCATAACAAAGTGGTCAGCCACGTAAAATCACAGAGCGGGGTCAGCGCATGCTGAGGAGCACAGTGCGCAGAAGTCGCCAACTTTCTGCAGAGTCAATAGCTACAGACCTCTAAACTTCGTATAGCCTTCAGGCAAAGCGTCGGATGCAGTGGTGTAAAGCACGCCGCCACTGGACTCTAGAGCAGTGGAGACATGTTCTCTGGAGTGACGAATCACGCTTCTCTGTCTGGCAATCCAATGGACGAGTCTGGGTTTGGCGGTTGCCAGGAGAACAGTACTTGCCTGACTGCATTGTGCCAAGTGTAAAGTTTGGTGGAGGGGGATTATGGTGTGGGGTTGATTTTCAGGGGTTGGGCTTGGCCCCTTAGTTCCAGTGAAAGGAACTCTTAATGCTTCAGCATACCAAGATATTTTGGACAATTTCATGCTCCCAACTTTGTGGGAACAGTTTGGGGATGGCCCCTTCCTGTTCCAACATGACTGCACACCAGTGCACAAAACAAGGTACATAAAGACATGGATGAGTGAGTTTGGTGTGGAGGAACTTGACTGGCCTGCACTAACCCGACAGAACACCTTTGGGATGAATTAGAGCAGAGACTGTGTGTCAGGCCTTCTTGATAACATCACTGCCTGACTTCACAAATGCACTTCTAGAAGAATGGTGAAAAATTCCCATAAACACACTCCAAAACCTTGTGGAAAGTTGAGGGTGTTATAGTTGCAAAGAGTGGGCCAACTCTGTATTAAACCCTATCGATTAAGAATGGGATGTCCTTAAAGTTCATGTGCATGTAAAGGCAGGTGTCCCAAAACTTCTGGCAATATAGTGTATAACCTGTCCATAGGGTCCCATCAATGAACAGTAATTCACAGATCAAGCACTAGAGGTCCTACTAGTGCTGTATTCCAGTAAATACACTACATACTTAAATGGCTTGAAGGTTAAGCAGGTTAATCAAAGCATTGTAAAAACATACAAAGTAAAACATGCAGAGGAAACTTCTATTTTACTTATTTTTAAATTATTTTACTTTACACATAAGCACCAAAACATATATAACATATTAATTAATATTTACTCTCAACAATGGAATAAAATAACTAAATTGACGATACAACAATATAGCTGGGAATGGATATTAACCACATGCTAATTTTTAAACGCTGTTCAATCCTTTGTATCTGTTGTATTTCATACAAGATACAAGGGGGTTAAATTACCTAAATGTGCAAGTTTAACATAACTCATAAATCTGAAACAACATCATGAACTTTTATACACTCAAATAACATCGACATGCTGACCATTTATCACATGTAGCGGCTATCACGCTAATCGCGCTAATCGCGAGGCACCCATGCTAACCATGTGCTCAAGCCTGCTAAACTCATGACACACTATCAGTATAGTAAAATTAACAGCTTTCAACACACTTAAATCATCACTATCGCATTACACAATGTTTATATTTACATAAAAGTGTGTTTTGTACATCTTGATTTGCAGTTACCAGAAAAGAAGTATAATAAAGATGAATAAAGAAAAATTAAAGAAGAGCGCTGCAGTGATGGCACATCACGGTATGCAGGTATGCGAAATGAAAATAATTAATTCAATAAATGCACATAACACTTTTGTTTTACATAAAGCACAAATAGTAAATTAGACACTATTTAGCAATATTAGAAAAATAACATTTAACAATTTTATAATAGATTTAAAGAAAATGTACCAAATAAACATAACTTGTATTCAGTGTGTATCATAACTTGTATTCAGTTTCACTATATCACAATATCACCAATTTCACTATCATTTAAAAAATTAATACTAGCCTAAAAAACTCTCAAGTTTACTGAAGACAAATAAACAGTGATAAAGAAAGAGCAAAGAAAACAAACAATAGAACAAAGACACAAATTAAATAGACCTACCCGAAAAAAAAAAAAAAAAACTTCAAGCCCTAGAAATACTACATAAAATGTATAAAGTAATCAAAAGTATAAAAAAAACAATGCATAGTCTTTACAGTGTAAATTAAATATACATTTTATTTTTTATTAAAGTTACAAAAGCAAGCAGTGAGAGATTTTCTCTCTCTTTTGTTGTTGTTGTTTGTTTAGCATTAATAATGACAGAAAGTAAATTTGGATGCTGTCCCTTTAAGACTGACTGCACCGATCCATTATACTCAAGCCTTGTCTTTCTCAACTGTACCTTCACCTAAGACATAAATGGCTCAGTTTACTTTAAAAAACATGGTCACTTTGACACCTAAGTATGTGTATTTAACCGTTCAAGCTCAATTAGGTGGCAAAAAGCACTCAGTTCAGTCCTCGCGCGTTGTGTGTCTCTCAGAGAGTGCGTGCATATGCTGAAATGAGTTGTCTTTCACTGCAAATTGCACTTCAACAGTTTAAAACCACTTGTTTTTTAACCTTAATGATTAAAAACTAATGCAAATTATAAGCTTTCATGACCGCGCAGCACGTGAGCGTAACCACGACAGAGATGATAGTCCAAAATCTCTACCGGCTGACAAATTTCTACCAGCTAATCGTGTCTACCAGATTATCCCACACCCCTACTTATTGTGCTTTATAACACTTTAACATCAAGCTCGTCCCTAATTCACAATCTCTTTCTGAGAGTTTCAGGTTTCTGTGCACACACTTTGGCGGTGTATATTGTGCTTATAACTCTTTTTAACATCAAGCAAGCATTCATTCATTCATTCATTTATTCATTCATTCATTCATTCATGCATTTCATCACTCTGAAGTGTCAATAGTGCAATATATTTACATATTGTGATATAGCCTAAAAGTCTTTAACGATAGTAATTTTATTTTGTGGTAACGATATTTATATAGTCATATCACCCGGCCCTAAAACATCAACATTTAAACATCTGTTAATTCTTATTTTATTTGTAGTTGATTTCAGGCTGTGTGGTTTTAAGTCAGTTGTAGTTGTTTTGTAGTTCATTTTCTGAGTGGAAGCATGACGTTAAATCACATTGTAACATTGATTCAATGCCATTACCATTGATTGTTGATGAAATTTCAACATTTTTCAACATTAATTGTGGGTGCAAAAGTGATATTGATTCAGTGCAGTTAACATTGACACATTAACACAGATTTAACGTTGTTTTGATGGTTGCTTGCTATCTGGGTCTATAGTACTAACAGATTAAACTCAAACAAACTTAAAAAGAGTCAAATTAAAAAATATACACAAAACAAACATAAAACAAATAAGAGACTGTCATTCTCTCACAAAAGTTCAAAGAGAACAAATGAGTCTCAATGTGGGTGATGAACATGTTTATATCTTATGGTTGTGATCTGAAGAGATGGATAAATTATTTCACAACTATCCAGTCCTCCATTTCCCAGCAGTCCAGGCTTTATGACACTCACTTATTTGCTGCTATCACTGATGTTTCTTTCACATTTTCAACAGTTGATCGTCTAAAAACACAGAACAAAAAGAAATAATGTTACGACTCAGATTATGTAATCTGTGCAGATTATATGATCTGTGCTGGTTAATTTGGTGCAGGTTAAGATGGTGCTGGTTAAATTGTTCTTTCTCACCTAAACGGCAGTATCAGGCTGATGAACTCTTATATCATCATTCTGACATTCAGTCTCTTCCAGTCTTTTCTTCTCTTCCTTTCTGATATTTTGGGCAGTTGTGTACTGGTCCTCCTCAGTATCTCTAGACTCAGGAGTTTTTCCTTCAAATCTGTTTGGTTTCACACTGTCATTGGCTGAATCCGGTTCAGAAAGAGGCGTCAGTGACGCGTCAGAATGGAGATTATTCTGAAATACCAGAAAAGACATACATCAGTCTAGAGCAGTTTTCTCAAACTTTTCGGATCAAGTACCACATCAGAAGATATAAGATCAATGTACTGATGTAAAATACAGAAATATAATTGTACAGCAGAGGAAGAAAGGAACAGAATCAGTATTTAAAATACAATACACTGCTGATGTAAATGCTAATGATTATCAAATGATTAAGCAACCAGCCTACATCAAAATGTATTAAATATATTGGAAATTAGAATTAAAGGGTTAGTTCACCCAAAAATGTTGGCAATAGAGACCTCACTGAGCCATTGGATTTGATCAAAAATATCTTAATTTGTGTTCCGAAGATGAACGAAGGTTTTACGGGTGTGGAACGGCATGAGGGTGAGTAATTAATGACAGAATTTTCATTTTTTGGTGAACTAACCCTTTAAACCATGGAAGAATAATGCTGCCTTTATAGCTATTGGAATTATCACAAATTTGAGTTACAATTACAAATTACACATGAACGCCTTCTCAAGTTGTATACCATTGGGAAGCATGCTGTATGTTTATATGATTGTCAGTGAATGGGACACTATATATCATTGTGACTTTAAGAAGATTCTTCCAATAAATAGCCAATAATAAACCCAGTGTCCTCCATGATTCCTGTTCTTTCGGACAACAAAGCACTTTAATGTGACAAGCTCTTATGCTGCCTTCATGTGCTATCAGAAATTTGATAATTCCCACCTCTCAAGTCGTGATTATGAGCATATCGCATTCAAGTTTCTAAATGGGAGAGCATTCATGTGTTTTACGATCATTCCGAGAGTTTGTGAAGGCTTTAGAAGTAGGAAGTAGGAAATTTCTGATTGCACATGAAGGCAGCATTAGGGGTTTATTTTTTTTCTCCATGGGTCACACTACATGAGGGCGCTTGAAAGAGTTTAATATTCATCTAAAGCAGGGGTGTCCAATCCTGTTCCTGAGAGCTACTGTCCTGCACAGTTTAGCTCCAACCCCAATTAAACACACCTGAACAGCTAATCAAGATTATACTAGGCATACTAGAAACTTCCAGGCAGGTGTCTTGAGGCAAGCTGGAGCTAAACTCTGCAGGACAGTTTGGGCGCCGCTGATCTAAAGGGAGGAAAATTTTAGATTATGAAAGTTTTTTTTTTTTTCCAGGTTGTGTTGATAAAGACTTTGATAATGTTAGTTTCCCATCCATTTGTACAGTTACAGTCTGAAATACTGATAACAGCTGATCGATTGATTATCTGCATCTGTAAAGCCGTGTGTCTGAATGATTTACCTGTTTCGCTGTGGGATCTTCAGTTTTAACACTCCTTCGTTTCTTTCTGTTATAATGACAGACATTAACAGCATATGGACAGCTATCAAATTAATACAAACTATGTATATTAATTTTTAAAAAATGGTCTGATAATCAAACATAAATCAAACATTGTCTTCGACATCAGACCAAAAAATGAACTTCACTGCATTTTTTTAAACAGAGCTCACATTATAAAGAGGGTGATGATGATAATGATGATGATGATGATTATGATGATTATCATTACGATGAATCCTCCAGATGCTGCTGTGTTTTTAATCGCATTCCTACCAGCACCATGATGAACTGAAAGAGGAAGACCATCATGATCTCTCCAAACTGATGAATGATGTGAATTTACAGGAGTGTGTTAATAAAAGCTTCACCTGTGACAGGTACAGCGTCTGATCTCTGAGATCCATGTTGATTGTGAGCCTGACAGTAGAAGCGTCCACTCTGTAGTGCACTGAAACTCTGTCCAGATCCAACAGCTGAGCTTTCATTCTCCTTAAACCAGCTGAAGCTCAGAGCAGGAGGGTTTGAATCACTGCTGCAGATCAGAGTCACTGAATCTCCTGGCACTCTTTCACCAGATCCATTTATCAACACTGAGACGTTCCTGGGAGGGTCTAAAACAGACAAAAATGACAGTTCACAATAAATATTTGAAAATGAACATTTGTGAATAATGTGCAGATGGTCATTAACTCACACATGACGTTTAAAGTCACAGCATCAGAGTATTTCTCTCCATGTTTATTGATGGATCTGCACTTGTATTCTCCACTGTCATCAGAGCTGATCTTTGAGATTCTGTAGATTCTTCCAGATCCTACAAACGTTCCTCCTTTAAACCAGCTGATTTCTGCAGGAGGGTTTGAATCACTGCTGCAGTTCAGAGTCACTGAATCTCCTGACATTATTTCACCAGATGGACTGATGGACACTGAAACGCTCCTGGGAGGGTCTAAAACAGACAAAAATGACAGTTCACAATAAATATTAGAAAATGAACAATATTTGTGAACAATGTGCAGATGGTCATTAACTCACACATGACGTTTAAAGTCACAGCATCAGATAATTTCTCTCCATGTTGATTTCTGGACTTGCACTTGTATTGTCCACTGTCATCAGAGCTGATCTTTGAGATGCTGTAGATTCTTCCAGATGCAACAGGCTTTCTTCCTTTAATCCAGCTGATTTCTGCAGGAGGGTTTGAATCACTGCTGCAGTTCAGAGTCACTGAATCTCCTGACACTATTTCACCAGATGGACTGATGGACACTGAGACATTCCTGGGTGGATCTAAAACAGACAAAAATGACAGTTCACAATAAATATTAGAAAATGAACTTGGATTTGTGAACAATGTGCAGATGATCATTAACTCACACATGACATTTAAAGTCACAGCATCAGAGTATTTCTCTCCATGTTCATTGATGGACTTGCACTTGTATTCTCCACTGTCATCAGAGCTGATCTTTGAGATGCTGTAGATTCTTCCAGATCCTACAAACGTTCCTCCTTTAAACCAGCTGATTTCTGCAGGAGGGTTTGAATCACTGCTGCAGTTCAGAGTCACTGAATCTCCTGACACTATTTCACCAGATGGACTGATGGACACTGAGACATTCCTGGGTGGATCTAAAAAGGAAAAAAAAATCCTTAAATGATCTCCAGTTTATAAAAGGAACAAATGAATCTGTACTCACACATGACATTGAGCTGAACAGCAGGAGAGGTGTGATTGTGTCCGTGTACAGCACAGCTATATCTGCCTGCATCCTCTCTTCTGACTGACTGCAGCAGGAGTTCATTGTTTCTGTCTCTTCTCTCAGTTAATGGCTGTGAGTTTCTGTACCAGATGAATGTTTCTCTGTCAGTCAGAGTGCAGCTGCTTTTACATGTCAGACGGATTGAATCTCCCTCTGTCACTCTCTCAGGAGACTCCACCTGAAGATCTGAACACAACACACACATTATATCTAGTGCTGCTGTCATACACTGATTATTAATGCACATAATGCACGGAAGAAGAGATAAACCTCACCAAAGTCATCTGTGACAGTAAGAGTCACTCCTGGAGTGCCAATCCATTTACCATCAAGTTTATTAGTGGTGAATCTGAAATAGTACTTGTTTGAATCCTTCAGTGTCACATGACTCAGTCTCATGGAGCAGTTCTGCTGTTTATCTCCCAGATACTGAAGCCTCTGACTGTATCCAGGGTCCTCAGACAGATCTAGAGGCTCTTTGCCCCTTACAGTGTCTTTAGTCCAGAACACTTTCAAGATCTGATGTCCAGTAGGGTATGTATAAGTACAGCTCATTATCACTGATGAGTTATTTAGTGCACAGATGTGTAAAGGTTTGTAACTCACACCCCAGTCAGCACTGGAAACCCCTGAAACACAGAATTCCTACTGAACAAAAGTAGCAGCAGCTTGTACATAAAAAAATCAGTATGCAAAATCTATAGAGTTTCTGTATTGTAAAAGAGACTTACCGTGAATCATGAGCAGAAAGATCAGAGGAAAAGGAAGAGCCATTTTGAAGCACATCAGCATTTATTTCTTATAAACTCCCACTGTAATTTTTATAGTTAGTTAAATACCTAGTAAAAAGGAAAATGAGTTAGTTGACTTGTCTGTTTTGACACTGGTGTTTGTTGAGGTTTAGGCAGAATCACTGTGACTCATCCAAGATGTTTACATCTTTCTTTCTTCAGTCAAAAAGACATTTCTGAGGATGAACATTCCAGGATGTTTCTCCATATTGTGTAGTTCACTGGGATTTAACAGGTTGAAGTTCCAGACGAGGAATAAGGGTCTTATCTAGCAAAATGATAAGTCATCCTGGAATGTTTTCCTGCAAAACCTAAATTTCTTTTGAACTGAAGGAAGAAAGAAAAGAAAACAAGTAAATTATCAGGGAATTTTCATTCTGATGTGAACTAATCCTTCAAGAGAGGTTTAGATGTCGATGTTTTATTGAAAATGTTTGGTCCAGACTCCATTTCCCATAATCCTCCCTGGCTATCACCTGCACTCACTCCACCAATCAAAAATCACCACACACAGCTGCAGCACATTATCTGGACTATTTAAATCGCTCACATCCTCACACATGTTGCGAGGTCTTGTTTACTCTGGTTGCAACTCTGAGCGTTAGTTATCTTGTTTGTCTGCCTGTTACTGATCCTGTCTGTTTCGATTCTCTGCTGCCTGCCCTTTGGATTATCTGCTCTGTCTTGGACTTGTGATTGTTATCTGCCTGCCCTGACCTATTGCCTGTTCTCCGACTATGATTCTGCCTGCTCTCTGCCATACCTGTCTGCTGTTGTTCTACCATTGCCTGTCTCACTACGAACACTGTTTAATAAAAGCTTGCACATGGATCTCACCTCGTGTCCCGCCTCGTTACAATTACGGTAATCGGGGTTTCCTTTAGTTGAGCAGTTTGACTCTTGGCTTTTTATGTGAGTTTATGGTTTTTGTAACAGTGTTTAACAGAACACATAATTTGTTGCAAAGAAACAAAAATGATGATCATATGATATAATTTTCAGCATCATAAAGTAGAATAATTGGCTAATGTTATACTTGACCAATAGTGGTTGTTAATAGATTTTATTACACAGCTCTATGTAGTTCATTCTGATTGGTCAATCGTGTCATCCAGCAGTATGTTATCACCAGATAACAACCGCTGAAAACAGATAACACAGGCTCATCCGGGTTACTTAAGTCAGCAGCGCTATATGCTTGCTAGGAATGGGTTTTCTTCATCAAATTTTGCATTTGCTGAGCTAATAAAATATTAAAACTCAATCAAATCAATATTTTGTATATAGTTTTTTTAATTGTCATCTGGTATCGCAGACTCTCTCTCGTGTTTCACACAAACGCAGCTGCTGCCATTTTGCGACTACTGTTTTGCACACTGTTGGATTATAAGATTAAAAACAGGTATGATCTCAGATCAATATCTCTTATCCACCTAATTATTTATGTGGCAAAATGCTGTTTAATAAGTGGTGTGACTATACCATCATTTAAATGTCTGTGTCCTTCTAGTTTGAACTTGCCACGCTAGCAACTGCTCTCTCCATGGAAGCTTTGCGTTTAAAGAGCTAATAAAATATTTCAACTCAGATCAAATTTTTCGTGCTTAATTATTTACTTATGTGGCAAGTAGCCGTGTAATAAGAAGGGATAATGTACATCCAGCCGGTTGTTGTCTCAGAATTAACCCCTTCATGCTGATAGAAGACCCCTCTGCTTCGCGTCTAGATGTATACAAAAAAATTCTGGCACACAAAGACATCAAGAATCAGCATATCAGTCTCAACAATGGTGACAATACATGCTGGGAGTCATGAGTTTTATACTAAGGTGGCTCCCAGCATGCATTGATGCATGAAGCATGTCACCATTGTTGAGATTTGACATTCTTCTTGATGTATGTGTGTCTCAAGATTTATTCCCACAATGTATTTAAAAATCAGAATTCAGAATGACTGGTCTGTTGCAAGAAAGTATTGCTGGTAAATATAATCTATTAATAATGAATATCCACTACAGATTAGTAAACTATTTTACTTTATGATGCTGAAAACTATATCAACTGATCATCTTTGTTTCTGGCTTTCTTTGCAACAAATTATGTGTTTTGGTAAACACTGTTACAAAAACCACAAAAACCAAGAGGAAACCCAACTAAAGGAAACACTGATCACCATAATTGTGACCTAACATATTCAATAAAACATCAACATCTAAACCAGTGTTTCCCAAGCACTGTGCCGTAGCACACTAGTGTGCCATGAAAGGTTGTCAGGTGTGCCGTGAAAAATTATCAAATGCCCCCCCAAAAATTAAATAACATAAATCCTACAAATAAGAACATACAGGTGCTGGTCATATAATTAGAATATCATCAAAAAGTTGATTTATTTCACTAATTACATTCAAAAAGTGAAACTTGTATATTATATTCATTCATTACACACAGACTGATATATTTCAAATGTTTATTTCTTTTAATTTTGATGATTATAACTGACAACTAAGGAAAATCCCAAATTCAGTATCTCAGAAAATTAGAATATTTAGACAAAGGCCTTTAAATGGTCTCTCAGTCTAGTTCTGTAGGCTACACAATCATGAGGAAGACTGCTGACTTGACAGTTGTCCAAAAGACGACCACTGACACCTTGCACAAGGAGGGCAAGACACAAAAGGTCATTGCAAAAGAGGCTGGCTGTTCACAGAGCTCTGTGTCCAAGCACATTAATAGAGAGGCGAAGGGAAGGAAAAGATGTGGTAGAAAAAAGTGTACAAGCAATAGGGATAACCGCACCCTGGAGAGGATTGTGAAACAAAACCCATTCAAAAATGTGGGGGAGATTCACAAAGAGTGGACTGCAGATGGAGTCAGTGCTTCAAGAACCACTACGCACAGACGTATGCAAGACATGGGTTTCAGCTGTCGCATTCCTTGTGTCAAGCCACTCTTGAACAACAGACAGCGTCAGAAGAGGGCTAAAGACAAAAAGGACTGGACTGCTGCTGAGTGGTCCGAAGTTATGTTCTCTGATGAAAG
Source organism: Ancherythroculter nigrocauda (assembly GCA_036281575.1). NCBI lineage: Eukaryota > Metazoa > Chordata > Actinopteri > Cypriniformes > Xenocyprididae > Ancherythroculter > Ancherythroculter nigrocauda. Next base: position 3,683,253 of record VTFQ01000019.1, read on the forward strand.
TAAATTTTGCATTTCCTTTGGAAATCAGGGTCCCAGAGTCTGGAGGAAGAGAGGAGAGGCACACAATCCACGTTGCTTGAGGTCCAGTGTAAAGTTTCCACAGTCAGTGATGGTTTGGGGTGCCATGTCAACTGCTGGTGCTGGTCCACTGTGTTTTCTGAGGTCCAAGGTCAATGCAGCCGTATACTAGGAAGTTTTAGAGCACTTCATGCTTCCTGCTGCTGACCAACTTTATGGAGATGCAGATTTCATTTTCCAACAGGACTTGGCACCTGCACACAGTGCCAAAGCTACCAGTACCTGGTTTAAGGACATTGGTATCCCTGTTCTTAATTGTCCAGCAAACTCACCTGACCTTAACCCCATAGAAAATCTATGGGGTATTGTGAAGAGGAAGATGCGATATGCCAGACCCAACAATGCAGAAGAGCTGAAGGCCACTATCAGAGCAACCTGGGCTCTCATAACACCTGAGCAGTGCCACAGACTGATCGACTCCATGCCACGCCGCATTGCTGCAGTAATTCAGGCAAAAGGAGCCCCAACTAAGTATTGAGTGCTGTACATGCTCATACTTTTCATGTTCATACTTTTCAGTTGGCCAAGATTTCTAAAAATCCTTTCTTTGTATTGGTCTTAAGTAATATTCTAATTTTATGAGATACTGAATTTGTGATTTTCCTTAGTTGTCAGTTATAATCATCAAAATTAAAAGAAATAAACATTTCAAATATATCACTCTGTGTGTAATGAATGAATATAATATACAAGTTTCACTTTTTGAATGGAATTAGTGATATAAATCAACTTTTTGATGATATTCTAATTATATGATCAGCACCTGTATTGCCGCTGTCGGGCGGACATCTCATTTCTCTATATTTCTTCATTTTTGTTTTATTTTGCATCCTTTGCCGTATAGTCTTAGCCAATATGCTGATTTATGCTATCAGTACCCTGTGCATAGCACTTCATCTTAGATTTTGTCTAAAATTTCAACAAGAAAAACTGAGCGCCCATAGAGCTACAATAAACTTTTTCTAGTCAAAAAACTTGCTTGATTTTCATAAAATGTTAATATTATAATGAAAATTGCATGTGCCATAATACCAACTTTAATGACACAGTGTTTAATTATTTTATTTTTTTAAATTCAATGTTCCCGACTAACAGTGACGATGTGTAAATTTGTTGATTATCATCAACAACATCATATAGCAACCTATGTGACCCTATTGTGTTCATATCTGACTTAAGCTCAAGTTTCACATTCAATGATAGTACTTCTTTTAATATAATATCCAGTTTTAATAGGCCTATGCCATTTGAAGTAATGCATGTTTGTGTAATTTTATTTTAGTGTTGATGTGCCGTGGGATTGTTTACTTATCAAAACTGTGCTATGGCAAGAAAAAGGTTGGGAAACACTGATCTAACCCTCTGTTAATTCTGAAAAAGAACTTCTGTAGATGTATGACAGAAATAAAGTCAAACTGGTTAGTAATAAGGGAAGCTGGTAATGCTCTTTTTGGAGTTGTTTAATCCTCCTCTGCTGTGATCTTGACAGATTAATTGTCTTCTTATTTTCAGTTGATTTCAGGCTGTGTGGCTTTAAGTCAGTTGTAGTTGTTGTCTTTCATTTTCTGAGAATGCAAGCATGATGACACCTGATGACGAGCAGAATCACTGAAGGAAAGAGTAACACAAGAACTACAACTGACTTCCAGCCACAACCTTACATTAAATCAACAGAAAAGACATTAAATGTGTCTTATTACAAACCAGAGTGATTTTTTTCTGTAATTCGTCTACAGTTCTTTTTGAGGATTAACAGGTTTAGATGTTGATGTTTAATTGAAAATGTTTGGTCACCATTACAGTGATTGGTTTACTTTAGTTGGACAGTTGCTCTTGTTTTTTTCTGTGAGTTTGTGGTCTTTGTAACAGTGTTAATGGAAGCACATCATTTGTTTCAACGGATACTATAAACAAAAGCAATCAGGTGTTATGGTTTACACCAGTGGTTCCCAACCACGTTCTTGGAGGCCCTCCAACAGTGCGTATTTTGTATCTCCCACACCCATTTCAAGTCTTGGAGTCTCTACTATTAGCTGATGATCCGAAGCAAGTCTGTTTGATTAATGGCAAGTTTACACTGCAGGATTTTAAGCCCGATTTGCAAGTTAACGAGCTCGCCGACAGGTCGGGCTGCGATCAGGGGAAAATCAGCGAGTGATCGGCGCTCGGCAATCTTTATGTGTGAACTACTCAACAACGCATAAAAGAGGCTCGCTGACACATCGCGACACCTCGCAGATGCCAGACAAATATCTAGCATGCTAAAAATCTGGAGCTGTCGGCCTACTCGATATGCTGTGGTGTCACATGTCGCGATGCAACATTCATTGAAATATACACTGATGTCTATGGAAGCAGCAATAACAGTCCATTCAAACATTGTGTCCTGAAAGCGCATCCTCTCTCACACAGAAACATTTGGTCAGCGCTGCTCTGACGAATTAATCAGTAAAATGCCTCACCAGCAAGGTAATAACTGTGTGATTCTTGAGGTAGATAAACTTATAGTTTCGTTTTCGCTATTAGTAGAGACACTGCTGCCGTGAGAGAGGCACAGACACTCGCTAATTCACATATGCTCTCTCTCTCTGTCTCAAGTGCGTTAATAACTGTATCAACGGTATTATTCTGCTATCAAGGCTCAAGCCACCATTACTAGTTCTGAAATTACTTTTACAATTAGTAACAGAGGCTTAGGATGAGATGCATAAGAAATTAGTCCCACACACAAAAGTGTTTTAAGGACGAAAACCTGACAAATGTCTTGAAATACACCATCAAAACAGTGTCTTGAGGTGTGGTAACTGTAGTATAAGTGGAATAATTGACTCCAGGCCATTGAATTCTTAGAAAATAATGCACACCCGAGGAGAATTCAATGGCCCGTCGTAAATTATTCCTCACATATACTCCCAGCATGCATTGCGGCATGAAACATGTCACCATTATTGTGATATATGCTGAAAACTAAAGAAAACTAAACTAAAGGAAACACACCAAACATTTTCAATAAAACATCAACATCTACCTGTTGATTTCAAAAAGAACTACGAATTACAGAAATAAAGTCAGTCTGGTTTGTAATAAGAGACATTTAATGTCTTCTCAGTTGATTTAATCTAAAGTCGAGTTCAGACTGCATGATTTTCAAAGTAGTCGGGTCACTGTTCTTTTCACACTGCATGACTATCTTGGCCAGCATTCAGTCGCTGCTGTGTTCAAACTGCACAATGGATCGGCGACAGAAGGTTTCACACTGCATGACTTTACAATAGGAAGAATCGCCGACAACTCTGTCTGGCACGCAAACTACGTTTCACAACCAAACATACGCGAGATGCGACAAGGAAACGATGCGATATCAAGCGTGCAAGACCAGAGTTCTCACGTGAGACTGGGTTAATTATTAAAAATGGTAGCCCGCAAGAAGCTTGCAGTACGAATTGCCTGTGTGCTAATTTGCAGCGAGAACAAGAAAAAGAAAAGAAGAATAATGAGGAGGAAATGGTTGGGGAGACGCAAGGAACAAGGATTGTGTGTTCTGCAACGAGAGTGATCTATAACTCCTCCCCGAACTCCCCGCTGCTCTGTATCTTGCTCTCTCATTGGCTGTCGGTCATCGCGATGTAGTTTTCAGTCAGAACACTTTTCACACAGCAGGATTTTGAATCGCCGACAGGTCCAGATATTTAGCATGCAAAATATTTCACGGGCGTCTTCGACTCGTCTGTGATTCTCTCAGATCGCGTCTTTGCTCATTCACACTGCGTGATTGTCACTCGTGTGAATGAGCACCGATTTGCCTGTGATATCGAGCATTGGTCGGCGATTTCTCAAAACCTGTCGGCGAGCCAAAATCGGGGCTAAAATCGTGCAGTCTGAACTCGGTTTAAGGCTGTGGCTGGAAGTCAGTTGTAGTTCTTGTGTTTCTCTTTTTTTTTCAGTGATTCTGCTCGTTATCATCAGTTGTCTTCAATAAATCAAACAATCATCACTCAATTAACCACTTAAGTATCTAACTAACTCTAACACTTCTTCTGTGTTATTTTAACACTCTGGGGCCAGTTGTTCAAAAAGTTTAATCTGGATCAGAATGATCTGGATTTGGAAATCCGATCTTTTGCTATCCAGGATCAGGTAATCCCTCTTACTTTTGTGCTGGTTTTTCAAAACAAAATTGGATTGGATCGCCCTGATCCAGATACACACTTTTTCAGATGACCAAATTTGGATTACTAGTGCTCTATGGTGCCCCTAAAGGGGTGATAGAAGGAATATAGAAATATAGGAATATAGAAGGGAAATTTTTTTTTAATGATTTTGCGTTCTCTCAGAAAAGTTCTGCACAGTGTTCACGGGAGAAACTTTGCTTTCGCTCACAAAGAATTTTGTCTGGTTCATCTCTTATGATTGTGCCAATGTTGTTTACAAACAGTGATCAAAAAACCACTTTGAATTTAATATAATATTTTTGTTTGATATTTATAGCAGTTTGGGGATTATTTTATGGCACCAAAATCTCTTTTTTACTTTACAGTAGGTTACTGAAAGTTTAAATATGTAGCCTAATGTTTACTTGTAATTTATTACTTTAACAGTTAAACTAGTCAAGAGCAAAATAAAAATATGTTTATATGTATATTACATTATAAAATATTGTATTAATTGGCCATTGTATTGATTGAAAGTTATTTTACATTTTTTGTTCCTGAAACCCACCCTTCTGATGGGATCAGTATAATCCAGATTTTTTGGAAAAATTTTTTTGAACAGCTCAAACTGATTTTATCCAGATCAAAACCAAAATTGGATTTTGTGATCTAATCTGATTTTTTTTTTTCCTTTTAAACAACCCATTTTCAAGATTTGATCCAGTCTGATAGCTGAAATCCGATCAGATTACTTTTGAACAACTGGCCCGGGGACTTTTGACTTTTGAACAACACCGGGGAATTTTCTGTCTACATAACCAAAGCATTAGACTCTGATCACATTTAGTTTATTCATTTGTTTATGTTAAATATATGTAATCCAAATGGATGGAAAATTTATTTGCAATCCAAATACATAAACCTTAAGTTTGGTTCACATTTTTTACTGAGTGTAACTTTCTAAGTTCCTCTAACGTCAAGAGAACTGGACATTTTAACATTCCCATAACCAAAACAGAATGTTTGGAAAACGTTCATAGAACAACAATTTGTTAACTGAGTGCACACATACACATGAGGATGTTTGTCAGAATGTTTCAGGAACATCATGCTAACCTTAGAATAAGAACAACATTCTATTAACATTTTAGGAAACTGGACATTTTTATGTTATTGGAATGTTAATCAACATTCCTAGAATGTTGAGTTGTTAATCAAAAAGTTCAAAGATTGTTTTAGGAACATCATACCTTTGAAAACAAGTTCCTCTAACATAAAAAAAAATCTTATCATTCCCAGAACCAAAACGGAGAATTTGCAAAACTTGACACAGAAGTGAAATGACTGAATAAGTCTTAAGATTTAATGCAATCTTCTTTTGAAATCAGAGGTTCTATGAAAATACAAAGACATAATATTTTAAAATAAATATATATAATGAATTCATATAGGATACATGCAATGTATAATTGTAAATGTACTCACCTCTTTCACTCATTTTTTTTCCAGCTGATGTTGACTAATTCAGAAAGCTATAAATACTTCAATTACTCATTTGTTATTATTATTATTATGAACACAGAGTCTGTTAAAGACAAACAACAAACAACATAACCTGAGAGTCACTCCAAATGGAAGTGAAAAATATTTGTCTTTTTATCTGGAAATTCTTGTGAATGCACATCCCTCGTGCGACTTGACCAATCAAAACATGACACTAAGATATGAGGTATTTTGTGCTGTTTTTTTTTTTTTTTTAATGTATGAATGTGACTGTACAATCATTATGTAATATCCCACTTGTACACTGAATTATTAAAAGATAAACTTTTCTATTTTATTGTCAGTGACAAAATAGGAACAAAAACGCAAAGTGTATCAGGAATATGTTCAATTTGAGACTGAGATAAGAATATCTATGTTTTATTTCTATTTATTTATTTAGGAAGATGACAAACATTGATTTAGTGATTTCTTGGTTGTTAACCCTACTGTCATTCAGATGTAAGAATAGCCAAATCTAGCCTAAACCTTGAAGCACTCACCAGAAATGATGTAAAAGTCTCCCCTTGTAAGGTTCTGGCTGAGGATGAAGATGAGGTTAATGAAGCAGATCTAAAATTCGGCATGTACTTTATTAAATAATTAAAAAATGACAATGACAATGAGAAAACTGAACAGAGGGGCAATATTTACAGAATGAACCGATGATGAAAGAGGAGAATAAATGAATGAACGAATAAACTTTACAACCAAAGACAGACGGGAACATAAGAACTAAGGAAATATGAAATAATGAGAATCGAACTGAAATCCATGAAAATGAATATGATGTCCATGTTTTTGTACTTGTTTATGACTTGGTTTGTAAAATTTCGATTTCATTGCATTTTCAAATTAGATCATTTATTCTCAAGGCTGTTTCTGCCACAAATGCACCATCAGCTGAAGGCCAGAAACCATCCTTATTATTATTTTCACACATCCTCACAGATCATGAAACAAATTTTATTTCTTGATGATGACTTTCTTAAAATCTAAGCTGGCAAACCATTTGATCTAATGTTCATAAACTAACATGCAACATCTTTCAAGCAACACTTTCAGTCCCAAAGCTGAAAGCTCTTACAAAGCACCTACCAACATGTTACCACATGCCATGTCTGTAATGGAAAATATGAACCTTCAGGAGAGCAGATAAGAGTTATTTTGTTTTGTTTTGATCATAATCATCAAATAAAAAAAAAAATAAAAAAATACCATGTCGTACCACGTGCTTGATCCATCAGGACATCACCCTGTGTTTTCACAGAAGTCATTTCACAGTTAAGAAGCAGCTCCTGAGGGCAGACAAATGTATTCATTCTGCTCTGCACAACTTTGTTTGTCTTATGTTCAAAATAAGTGATGCAAAAACAGCTTCCTAAAGCACTTGGACCCAAAAGCCTGAATTCTCTTCTCAGTGTCTGCCAGAATGGTCCTGACACCTGTAAAGAAGAGATTGTTTGGTGCTGCATTTTAGAAAGGCAATAAACAACACCAACAAAACGGGACTGGAAAAACAGACTGACAAAATGGCTTCAGAGATTTGTGTTTTGTTTGGTTTCCCCACTCCTTTTTATCTGAAGTAGAAAAAGACAGGCATTTGGACATACTTATTTGAATGTTTGACCAAATACCATTTTAGATGTGTGCACATATAAAGCCATCTTTCAGTAAGACTTTTTCTTTTGAGTTCTTTATTGCTCTAACGTTTCTTTTAGCAGTCTTATCCACTGAAAGGCAGCATGGTGGCTCAATGGATAGCACTGTCACATCACAGCAAACACCGGCTGAGCCAGGAGTCCTTTGTTTGCATGTTCTCGCCATGTCTGCATGGGTTTCATGGTAAGGAGCTTTGTTCTTCTTTAATTCTCTCTCAAAGGATAGTCATGTAACATTTGCACAAGTGTGTTTGGCTCTCAGGGGTGTTGGAGGCAGTCATGGTGATGGTAGCAGACTCTGTTCTCGCCTGATTCTCAATAGAGTGATAAGAATCTGGCGTTTGAACACAGCACATTTGGCTCTCAATAGAGTTGAATGCATTCTTTGTGATTCAGTCACTGAGAAGATCCATCAACACTTGACTCTCTCGAATCTCTTGAGGCATCTCTGTGTTCCTTGCTGTTATGTTTATTTTATTTTTTTATATTAATAAACTGATTGGATTCAACTTTCCTTGCCTCTAACAGTATGATATTTTTTGGAAAATATGAAAATTATTTTTGATGTTTTACACATTTACACAGGACATGTTTTACCTGCTCAATATATTATTGTGGTTTTATATATATATATATATATATATATATATATATTACAATATATATATATATATATATATATATATATATATATATATATATATATATAGTAAAAAAAAAATCCTAATTTTACAGAAAATGACTGATTTTTTTTCAGGTTGTTTTCTTTTATTTTAAATTGTAGTCAAAACTTTCTGTAGTAAAAAAAAAAAACTAGTAAAATTATCTCTAAATCAACAACTCAGCTGTTATTTTAAGTATTATGACATTGATGATAAATTACAGTAATTCACATTTTTATACAGAAAAATTTATATTTTTATACAGTGTTTTTTTCTGCCAAGCAAAAAAACATAAAATTAAAGAAAAATCTCACTGTTTAATCTCTACAAATATACCCATGTGACTTATGACTGGTTTTGTGGTCCACACTGTTAACGATTTTCTTGTATTTTTACAGTACAGTACTGGCAGCACGGTTGCCAGCAAGTTACTGTATTTTGATTTACAGTACACAAGCCCAGTACTGTAATTCTACAAAACAGTATTTTACTGTATTTTTACGGCATTTTCTAATTTTAGCCTGCTTCCGCTGTAATTAATAATACAGTACTGTACTGTAATATCTATATTGATACATTACTGCTAAATATTACTATAATATATTGAAAAATTACTAATAATGTTAAATATTATAATTATAATAAGTAGTTATTACAGTATATAAATCTATAGGATGTAATATTATAATTCTACTTCAGAATACCTGCAAATCAAAAGACAACCCAAACAATGTTCTTATCAAAAATGTTTTATTCAATGACTTTAAGAACTCCATTCTTAAATGGTCAATTAATTAATTCAATCAGTTAAAACTATTAAAACCATTGCATGTTCAGTGCATCAGCAATTTACTAATGGCGTTTAAAGGGATAGTTGACCCAAAAATGAAAATTCTGTCATTATTTACTCACCCTCAGGTTGTTCCAGACCTGTATGAATTTCTTCCTTATGTTGAACACAAAAGAAGATATTTTGAAGAATATTGGTAACCAGACAGTTGACTTCCATTGTAGGAAAAAAAAATATAGAAGTCAGTGGGTGCCGTCAGCTGTCTGGTTACCAACATTCTTTAAAATATCTTCTTTTGTGTTCAACAGAAGGATAAAAATTCATACATGTTTGGAACAACTTGAGGGTGAATAAACAATGACAGAATTTTAACTCTGGGGTCAACTATCCCTTTAAGTGTACAAATGTAAATTAAACAAAAACACACAAAAAACTTGAATAACTTGAGGTTTGGGTTGAGTGAGCAACAAAAACTAAAAAAACAACAAGTGTCCCACTAACAGTCCCCTAGTGAAAAAAAAAGTATGCTAAGTATACTTGCAGCAAGACTAATTATTAGTATATTTCAAGTGTGTTAATGATAAGTTAACTTAAAGGGTGCTATTTTGAAACAACTAATTTTGTACTAAGTATATTTAAGTTGTAATTAAGTAGTATTAAAATACAACTTTAAGTATATTTAGTATACTTTTGTGTGCTAAATTGGAACAACTTCAAGTATACTTAGTACACTTTAAGTATATGTCTGTGTAGGGACTAATTACATGCTTGATTAGTGATATTAAAGTGTACTTCATTTGTGTTATAAGTATACTTTATTTGTGTTATAAGTATATTTTATTTGTTATAAATATACGTTGTATTATAAGTATACTTTTATTTGTGTTATAAGTATACTTTATTTCTGTTATGAGTACACTTTGTGTTATAAGTACACTTTATTTGTGATTTAAGTACATTACAAAATAATTACGAGTGTCTTCAGAAAACACAAGCAATATACACTGAATATATTATTTTACAGGTAGCTAATAGTATATACTGTATGCTCAGTACCTTTGGCTTATTCCAAATACTAAACATTACACACTTTGCAGTCAATAACAATACACTTTGTTATTACTTGTACTTTATATAATATAGTCAACATTTGAAGCGGATCAAAACCTTTAATCAAAGTTGTCCTAAAACCTTCTTCTTAGGACAACTTTGCTGAACTTTTTTGATCCACTTCAACTGTTGACTACTGTACTTTGAATTACATAATCTCTCACAATACAGTTGTGCTACTATTTAAATACAGTTTAACACATTTTCCCAAAGTTGAATGCATTTGTTTTCAAGGCCACTAAATTAAATAAAATGTAAGAACATCACTAATGAAGAGACATATTCCATTAACAAATCCAAGTTTTTATTTAAACTTAACATAGATTCAGCAAAACGTACAATGTTTTTCATTAAAGAAAAAAAAAATATTGGACCATGGTGACCCTCTGTACACAAATACAAATTACACATTATATTCTATTTTCTGATGAGCTTCTCATTGTGTCTGATGGCGTGAAGAACAGCATCTGTTGACAGAATATACCAAAGATATAAGACAGCATGTTCAACTTTTTATTCACGTTTACAATAGTCTGTCTAAATCCTACATTGAACCAATACTATTTTTGAACAGTAAATGAGGATTAGCAGCAGGGAACTGTATCAGTATGGCATGTCGATGTTTTTTTCCGGTAACGTTACATAGTCAAGCATTCAACACTCTATGAATTAATATCGTACAGAATACGGGCCGATTTGACCAATCATATGAATGTTTTGGTGCTGCATACAAACATGTGCCATAAACCACCACACACAAACTCAAAAAGGAGATATCAAGCCGAAGTCTCGCTCACCGTTTGTTAAAGGAAATAAAATAAAGTTTGTTAACTGGTAGACTACAACTCACCTCCCAATAGCAGCACTTTTCTCCGGTTCTTTCAGGATCGCGTAGGCCATTAGATTAGCCGGTTGTCGTCGCCATCACGGTCAGGCTGCGATGCCACTTGATTGAACTGGTCAGAATCCCCAAGATTGAGCGATGTATTCCCTAGTGAAAAAAAAAAGTATACTTTATTGTATTTTAAATATATTCCCTTTTTCTATAGTACACTGCAAATATACTAACAAAAAATGTACTATCATTAAATATATAAAAAGTATATTAGTATCATATTTTCACAATGCAACTTTTAACACACTTTAAAATAATTGTACTTTAGTATATTTTCTAAAAAATATATTTTAGAAAAATATACTTGAAGTGTAAGTTCAGTTTATTTTTTAAAAGTGTATTTATTTGCACTTTATAAAAATATATTTGAGGTATATTTTAACAGTGTGCTGAAAATGATCATTGTAACAATGCACTGGAAGTATTTTAAAAAATACATTATTTAATATCCTGAAGTTGTAGTGTATCTAAAGTTAAATTTGAGTATATTTTTTAAGTTTACTTCTTCATCCTTGGAATTCATTATATTACTTGTGCTTATTTATTTCAGTATGAATGCATTAAGCCCATTTAGTAAATGTAGTGTAGCCTATACAATTTCCAAATATGTGTAAATGTTTATTAAGTTTACACTGGCAGAATCATTTTACAATCGTACACACAAATCTATATTAAACAACACACCAGCAGCACAAGTAATGTTACTTGCGAAAAATATGTCGAGTGGTTAAACTTGTCGGAATTCAAATGTCTCTTCGACTTGGTCTGTGACCAATCAGATTTTGTTGCTCACTGCCTTCAGCCAATCAGAGCTGCTGACGTCACGGTCGTCGTCTGAATCCCCTCGCTCAGCCACTCAGGTGAAGTATAATGTCGCAATGTATAATTTATTTAATAAAACACTGAAAGCACAATACATCGCTCAATCTTGGGGATTCTGACCAGTTCAATCAAGTGACATCGCAGACTGACAGATGGCGACGACAACCGGCTAATCTAATGGCCTACGCGATCCTGAAAGAACCGGAGAAAAGTGCTGCTATTGGGAGGTGAGTTGTAGTCTACCAGTTAACAAACTTTATTTTATTTTCTTTAACAAACGGAGAGCGATATTTCGGCTTGATATCTCCTTTTTGAGTTTTTGTGTGGTGGTTTATGGCACATGTTTGTATGCAGCACCAAAACATTCATGTGATTGGTCAAATCGGCCCGTATTCTGTACGATATTAATTCATAAAGTGTTTTATGCTTGACTATGTACCGAAAACAATATCGACATGCCATTCTGATACAGTTCCTGCTGCTAATCCTCATTTACTGTTCAAAAATAGTATTGGTTCAATGTAGGATTTAGACAGACTATTGTAAACGTGAATAAAGGGTTGAACATATAAAGTGTCTTATATCTTTGTATATTCTGTCAACAGATGCTGTTCTTCACGCCATCAGACACAATGAGAAGCTCATCAGAAAATGGAATATAATGTGTAATTTGTATTTGTGTATAGAGGGTCACCACTGCTCCAATATTTGTTTTTTCTTTAATGAAAAACATGGTAAGTTATGCTGAATCTATATTAAGTTTAAATAAAAACTATTGGATTTGTCAATGAAATATGTCTCTTCATTAGTGATGTTCTTATATTTTATTTATTTTAATGGCCTTGAAAACAAATGCATTCAACTTTGGGAAAATGTGTTAAACTGTATTTAAATAGTAGCACAACTGTATTGTGTGAGATTATGTAATTCAAAGTACAGTAGTCAACATTTGAAGTTGATCAAAAAAGTTAGGACAACTTTGATTAAAGGTTTTGATCCGCTTCAAATCTTGACTATAATAGCAAAGTGTATTGTTATTGACTGCAAAGTGTGTAATGTTTAATATTTGGAATAAGCCAAAGGTGAAGACACTCATAATTATTTTGTAATGTACTTAAATCACAAATAAAGTGTACTTATAACACAAAGTGTACTCATAACAGAAATAAAGTATACTTATAACACAAATAAAAGTATACTTATAACAGAAATAAAGTATATTTATAATGCAACTTATATTGTAACAAAAAATATATACTTATAACACAAATAAAGTATACTTATAACACAAATTAAGTACACTTTAATAATCACTAATCAAGCATGTAATTAGTCCCTACACAGACATATACTTAAAGAGTACTAAGTATACTTGCAGTTGTTCCAATTTAGTACACATAAGTATACTAAATATACTTAAAGTTGTATTTTAATACTACTTAATTTCAACTTAAATATACTTAGTACAAAATTAGTTGTTTCAAAATAACACACTTTAAATGAACTAATCATTAACACACTTGAAATATACTAATAATTAGTCTTGCTGCAAGTATACTTAGTATACTTTTTTTCACTAGGGTTGCGCTTTCAGTGTTTTATTAAATAAATTATACATTGCGACATGGTGGCTGCGTCCGAAAACTGAAAAATGCTGTCTTCCGAGGACACATTTCAAGGTAAGAAGGCATCAAGGCACGTCCGAATCCAATGTTAGCTTCACTTCCTGTCTCATGAGATACCTTCCTCAGATCGATTTTTGAAGGAAGCATAGATGTATTCTTAGCTGCCTTTGATATCCCACAATCCTGTGCTTTCCATTCTGTGACAGTTGAGCTAGAAAAATAAAGATGGCGTCCTAAGGTTGCATTTGCTGCTCAGTTTGTGTATAAATGTACGATTTTGATCAACATATTTCAATTTTGATATCATTTCTATTGAGAAATTACTACTGTAGTAATTAAATATTTGTTTAGTTCTAACCAAAGCTCGCGCTATATTGCTGAAGATCATTAAACTGTTACGCTGCCTCAGAAGTCTGTCCGAAATCAATTTCGTGAGGTACCTTCATGCACAAATGCTGCCGTACAAGTCATTCTCTTATAAGATAGCGAGGCAGCAAGACAGCTACCTAGGTTTTCGGACGCAGCCTATACTTCACCTGAGTGACTGAGCGAGGAGATTCAGACGAGGACCGTGACGTCAGCAGCTCTGATTGGCTGAAGGCAGTGAGCAACAAAATCTGATTGGTCACAGACCAAGTTGAAGAGACATTTGAATTCTGATAAGTTTAACCACTCAACATATTTTTTCGCATGTAACATTACTTGTGCTGTTGGTGTGTTGTTTAATATAGATTTGTGTGTACGATTGTAAAATGATTCTGCCAGTGTAAACTTAATAACATTTACACATATTTGGAAATTGTAGGCTATAGGCTACACTGCATATATTAAAGGTCCCGTTCTTCGTGATCCCATGTTTCAAACTTCAGTTAGTGTGTAATGTTGTTGTTAGAGTAAATAAAATCTGTAAAATTTTAAAGCTCAAAGTTCAATGCCAAGCGAGATATTTTATTTAACAGAAGTCGCCTACATCGAACGGCCAGTTTGGACTACATCCCTCTACTTCCTTCTTTAATGACGTCACTAAAACAGTTTTTTGACTAACCTCCGCCCACAGGAATACACAAGAGTTGCGTTTGTAGAGTGTGTTTGTCGCCATGTCGTCGAAACGCTGTTATTTTCATCCCGCAGTCCAATCACCGGGTCTGATTCCGGCTCAAATTGATAGGGTAAAATTAAAGACATGTTTACAATAACACTGAGCGCGTGCATCTCCACGTTATGGTAAGAGGCGTGACCTTTCCGGGCAAGGTTCGCTAAGCTGCTGTCGAATCACAACACAGGAACCGCTGGCACAATCAGAACTCGTTACGTATTTCTGAAGGAGGGACTTCATAGAACAAGGAAGTCATCAGCCCGTTTTTATGACAGTGGAAACAGCGGTATACAGATAAGTAAATTATGTGAAAAATACTGTGTTTTTTTTACACGCGAAACATGAACACAATGTTATATTGCACACTATAAACACAATCAAAGCTTCAAAAAAACACGAAAAACGGGACCTTTAAATGGGCTTGTAATGCATTCATACTGAAATAAATAAGCACAAGTAATATAATGAATTCCAAGGATAAAGAAGTAAACTTAAAAAATATACTCAAATTTAATATTATATACACTACAACTTCAGGATATTAAATAATGTATTTTTTAAATATACTTTCAGTGCATTTTTACAATGATCATTTTCATCACACTGTTAAAATATACCTCAAATATATATTTTATAAAGTGCAAATAAATACACTTTTAAAAAATAAACTGAACTTACACTTCAAGTATATTTTTCTAAAATATATATTTTTAGAAAATATACTAAAGTACAATTATTTTAAAGTGTGTTAAAAGTTGTATTGTGAAAATATGATACTAATATACTTTTTATATATTTAACGATAGTACATTTTTTGTTAGTATATTTGCAGTGTACTATAGAAAAAGGGAATATATTTAAAATACAATAAAGTATACTTTTTTTCACTAGGGTCGGTGGTGCAAAGAGCACAGCTAAGGCAGTTATAAACTTGTCACTCCCAGTGTCAAGACCACACTTCCCTCAATGGACAGCATCCACCTAGATGCTCTCATAATTGAGTGTCCTGAAAATGAAAGAACACAATGTTAATTACCTACATTGCCCTAGTGAAAAAAAAGTATACTTTATTGTATTTTAAATATATTCCCTTTTTCTATAGTACACTGCAAATATACTAACAAAAAATGTACTATCATTAAATATATAAAAAGTATATTAGTATCATATTTTCACAATGCAACTTTTAACACACTTTAAAATAATTGTACTTTTAGTATATTTTCTAAAAAATATATTTTAGAAAAACATACTTGAAGTGTAAGTTCAGTTTATTTTTTAAAAGTGTATTTATTTGCACTTTATAAAAATATATTTGAGGTATATTTTAACAGTGTGCTGAAAATGATCATTGTAACAATGCACTGGAAGTATATTTAAAAAATACATTATTTAATATCCTGAAGTTGTAGTGTATCTAAAGTTAAATTTGAATATATTTTTTAAGTTTACTTATTCATCCTTGGAATTCATTATATTACTTGTGCTTATTTATTTCAGTATGAATGCATTAAGCCCATTTAGTAAATGCAGTGTAGCCTATACAATTTCCAAACATGTGTAAATGTTTATTAAGTTTACACTGGCAGAATCATTTTACAATCGTACACACGAATCTATATTAAACAACACACCAGCAGCACAAGTAATGTTACTTGCGAAAAAATATGTCGAGTGGTTAAACTTGTCGGAATTCAAATGTCTCTTCGACTTGGTCTGTGACCAATCAGATTTTGTTGCTCACTGCCTTCAGCCAATCAGAGCTGCTGACACCACGGTCGTCGTCTGAATCCCCTCGCTCAGCCACTCAGGTCGCAATGTATAATTTATTTAATAAAACACTGAAAGCGCAATACATCGCTCAATCTTGGGGATTCTGACCAGTTCAATCAAGTGACATCGCAGACTGACAGATGGCGACGACAACCGGCTAATCTAATGGTCTACGCGATCCTGAAAGAACCGGAGAAAAGTGCTGCTATTGGGAGGTGAGTTGTAGTCTACCAGTTAACAAACTTTATTTTCTTTTCTTTAACAAACTGAGAGCGATATTTCGGCTTGATATCTCCTTTTTGAGTTTGTGTGTGGTGGTTTATGGCACATGTTTGTATGCAGCACCAAAACATTAATATGATTGGTCAAATCGGCCCGTATTCTGTATGATATTAATTCATAAAGTGTTTTATGCTTGACTATGTACCGAAAACAATATCGACATGCCATTCTGATACAGTTCCCTGCTGCTAATCCTCATTTACTGTTCAAAAATAGTATTGGTTCAATGTAGGATTTAGACAGACTATTGTAAACGTGAATAAAGGGTTGAACATATAAAGTGTCTTATATCTTTGTATATTCTGTCAACAGATGCTGTTCTTCACGCCATCAGACACAATGAGAAGCTCATCAGAAAATGGAATATAATGTGTAATTTGTATTTGTGTATAGAGGCTCACCATGGTCCAATATTTGTTTTTTCTTTAATGAAAAACATGGTAAGTTATGCTGAATCTATATTAAGTTAAAATAAAAACTATTGGATTTGTCAATTAAATATGTCTCTTCATTAGTGATGTTCTTATATTTTATTTAATTTAGTGGCCTTGAAAACAAATGCATTCAACTTTGGGAAAATGTCTTAAACTGTATTTAAATAGTAGCACAACTGTATTGTGTGAGATTATGTAATTCAAAGTACAGTAGTCAACATTTGAAGTGGATCAAAAAAGTTAGGACAACTTTGATTAAAGGTTTTGATCCGCTTTAAATGTTGACTTTATACAAAGTATAAGTAATAACAAAGTGTATTGTTATTGACTGCAAAGTGTGTAATGTTTAGTATTTGGAATAAGCCAAAGGTGAAGACACTCATAATTATTTTGTAATGTACTTAAATCAGAAATAAAGTGTACTTATAACACAAAGTGTACTCATAACAGAAATAAAGTATACTTATAACACAAATAAAAGTATACTTATAACAGAAATAAAGTATATTTATAATGCAACTTATATTGTAACAAAAAGTATATACTTATAACACAAATAAAGTATACTTATAACACAAATTAAGTACACTTTAATATCACTAATCAAGCATGTAATTAGTCCCTACACAGACATATACTTAAAGAGTACTAAGTATACTTGAAGTTGTTCCAATTTAGTACACATAAGTATACTAAATATACTTAAAGTTGTATTTTAATACTACTTAATTTCAACTTAAATATACTTAGTACAAAATTAGTTGTTTCAAAATAACACACTTTAAATGAACTAATCATTAACACACTTGAAATATACTAATAATTAGTCTTGCTGCAAGTATACTTAGTATACTTTTTTTTCACTAGGGTGTTTTGTTCTGAAAACAACATTGTGAACAAAGTCCATGAATGACTTAACTCCATTCTCAAATGGTACAATTTACACCAGGGGTCTCAAACTCAAATTGGCGGGGGGCCGTTTCTGTGATTGACACCTCATAGGAGGGCCATATTAACATTCAAGCGCAAGAAAGCGCAACATTTCAGAAAATTTATTTTCCTTTGCATTATTTCTCATTTACTTTCATTAGGCCTACTAAAATATTTTTATACCTATACTATAAATATTTTATTTACCATACTAAATGTAAACAGCAGTGTCTCTCTCATTGTTACAGAGTAATATAATTATAAAATACTATTACTAATATAATACTACTAATATACTAATATAATACTATTAATTGCAATAGTCTGGTGCAACTTCTCACATCCAACAAGGTGCATGGAATAAAAAAATTGTAATTTAGGAACAAAACCAGCAACACTTGTGGCATGGAGGGGTCAGAAATAAACAAAAAACTGGAGCTATATCAACTTTATTTTGCCAAAAAATAAAAATCTCTCATTGTTACATACATTATTAGTTTTTAACATTTAGTGGAAGTATTTTCCCATACTTCATGTTAGCTTAAATAACATTAAAATCTTGCACTGAACAACACTGTACTGAACAAATACAATCCCTGAATACATTTGTACACTCCTCTGTTTCTTGACGGACACCTGCAACGCTTGTGCACACACAGCTGAGACACCTTTGTCCAAGATGCCGTTTGAACATCGGTTACGTTTAATAGTTTAATCGGACGCGTTTCGGTGGTTTTAAATCGATGCTCGTGACTTAAAGTCGAGTGCTTTTTACTGTAATTTAGGCAAGCGCGCTCATAATAGAAGCGACGCGGTTGAGAGCTCGGCTCATGGTTGCATAGCAACGAGAGACGCCACTGGAGCGAAAGCGCATTGGAAAGAAGGAGAATGCGGCGCGGCCGCTCATGTGACGCGATATGTGAATGCCCCCATAGAACGGCGACTTTTTCTTTGCATATCAGTCAGGTAGCAACTAGGGAATAATAATAATTTAGCGGGCTGGATTATGTTTTATTTTTGAGATCAGTTGCGGGCCGGGTAGAGGGGGAGGGCGGGCCGTAAATGGCCCGCGGGCCGGCAGTTTGAGACCACTGATTTACACATTACTGTTTGTACAAAAAACAGTCCCTCTATATGAGTGTGTAACTGTGAGTGGATATGAGTGTAGCTGTACAAACATCTGAGAGTATGTAAAGTATATGTGTATATGTGTGTGAGAGAGTGTGTATGAGTATGTTTCTGTGTATGTGTGAGTGTGTAGCTTTGCAAACATCTGAGTGTATGTACAGTATACAGTGGGTACGGAAAGTATTCAGACCCCCTTAAATGTTTCACTCTTTGTTATATTGCAGCCATTTGCTAAAATCATTTAAGTTCATTTTTCCTCATTAATGCACACACAACACCCCATATTGACAGAAAAACACAGAACTGTTGACATTTTTGCAGATTTATTAAAAAAGAAAAACTGAAATATCACATGGTCCTAAGTATTCAGACCCTTTGCTCAGTATTTAGTAGAAGCACCCTTTTGATCTAATACAGTCATGAGTCTTTTTGGGAAAGATGCAACAAGTTTTTCACACCTGGATTTGGGGATCCTCTGCCATTCCTCCTTGCAGATCCTCTCCAGTTCTGTCAGGTTGGATGGTAAATGTTGGTGGACAGCCATTTTTAGGTCTCTCCAGAGATGCTCAATTGGGTTTAAGTCAGGGCTCTGGCTGGGCCATTCAAGAACAGTCACAGAGTTGTTGTGAAGCCACTCCTTCGTTATTTTAGCTGTGTGCTTAGGGTCATTGTCTTGTTGGAAGGTAAACCTTCGGCCCAGTCTGAGGTCCTGAGCACTCTGGAGAAGGTTTTCGTCCAGGATATCCCTGTACTTGGCCGCATTCATCTTTCCCTCGATTGCAACCAGTCATCCTGTCCCTGCAGCTGAAAAACACCCCCACAGCATGATGCTGCCACCACCATGCTTCACTGTTGGGACTGTATTGGACAGGTGATGAGCAGTGCCTGGTTTTCTCCACACATACTGCTTAGAATAAAGGCCAAAAAGTTCTATCTTGGTCTCATCAGACCAGAGAATCTTATTTCTCACCATCTTGGCAAACTCCATGCAGGCTTTCATGTGTCTTGCACTGAGGAGAGGCTTCCGTCGGGCCACTCTGCCATAAAGCCCCGACTGGTGGAGGGCTGCAGTGATGGTTGACTTTCTACAACTTTCTCTCATCTCCCGACTGCATCACTGGAGCTCAGCCACAGTGATCTTTGGGTTCTTCTTTACCTCTCTCACCAAGGCTCTTCTCCCCCGATAGCTCAGTTTGGCCGGACGGCCAGCTCTAGGAAGGGTTCTGGTCGTCCCAAACATCTTTCATTTAAGGATTATGGAGGCCACTGTGCTCTTAGGAACCTTAAGTGCAGCAGAAATTTTTTTGTAACCTTGGCCAGATCTGTGCCTTGCCACAATTCTGTCTCTGAGCTTTTCGGGCAGTTCCTTTGACCTCATGACTCTCATTTGCTCTGACATGCACTGTGAGCTGTAAGCTCTTATATAGACAGGTGTGTGGCTTTCCTAATCAAGTCCAATCAGTATAATCAAACACAGCTGGACTCAAATGAAGGTGTAAACCATCTCAAGGATGATCAGAAGAAATGGACAGCACCTGAGTTAAATATATGAGTGTCACAGCAAAGGGTCTGAATACTTAGGACCATGTGATATTTCAGTTTTTCTTTTTTAATAAATCTGCAAAAATGTCAACAATTCTGTGTTTTTCTGTCAATATGGGGTGCTGTGTGTACATTAATGAGGAAAAAATGAACTTAAATGATTTTAGCAAATGGCTGCAATATAACAAAGAGTGAAAAATTTAAGGGGGTCTGAATACTTTCCGTACCCACTGTATGTGTGTATGAGTATGTTTGTGTGTGTGTGAGTAAGTGGGTGCATGAGTGCATGTGTATTTATATGAGTTTGTACAGTGTGTAGCTGTACAAACATCTGTGACTGAGTACAGTATATATGTGTGTATGAGTATGTTTGTGTATGTGTGAATGTATATGAGTATAGCTGTACAAACATCTGTGAGTGTGAATGTGTTTGAGTATGTTTGTGTGTATGTGTGAGTAAGTGGGTGTATGATGGCGAATATGAGCTTGTGTGTGTCTATGAGTGTCTATGAGAGTGAGTAGTTTATGGGTATGCATATGTGTGAGTGTATGAATATGTATGTGAATGTGTGGGTGAATGAGCATGTCTGAGAGAGTGTGTATGAGTAGGTATATGTATTAGTGTGTTTGCATGTGTGTGTCTGTGAGAGTGTCTGAGTTTGTGTGAGTGTACAAAGTGTGTGAGTATGTATGTTAGCGTCCTCATGTGTATGATATGTATTGGTGTGTGTCTGTGTTTACATAAATAATAAATTGTAGTGGAAAACCACATACTTTCCAAGCATAATGAGCCTGGGTGTGTCTGGTAACACCTGCTGTGCCTCAGTGTCTGCCTGGGTTGCCGTGACCTAAACATATTAAAACAACATGAATCAAAGTACAGAATATGAAGTAACTACTATACATAAAACAAATAAGGAGTATAAGGAGTGCAACTTTTTCATGTCAGTGTGGGCAAAATAAACAATGGATGTGTTTGAGATACTTACATCTGCCAGTATGAACAGGGACTCCATCGTCTCCCTGAAGAAGGCCATCAAGAGCAGGACAACTGAAGTCGCCATCAAATCTTGATCTTGTAGTGTCCTTGAGTCATTCTCCATCTCAGTCAGCAGAGACTGAACCTCCCCTCTCCACTTCAACTTCTGATGCTGGAAGTAGTTGATGATTCGCCTGCCTTTATTCTGTATTGCCAAGGTCGATCTTGAGAGAATGTCAATCCCAGTAAGTTTTTCAAAGTGACAAAAGAGCCAAGAGAAAGGGCCACTCTTGCATAACATCACTGAGCCTGGGAGGAGGATTGGAGTTGATGAATTGGTGCTGCTGTAGGTAAGTTATGAGCAAGAGAATTTAGTGTCAAGGTTAGTTATGAGGTTGCCAGTTAATGCAACCATAACTGTCCACTTGATTGCGGGTATTTTTGGGCTGGGGGGTATCACCATCATTCTCGTTTGTGCTCTTCAGTCTTCGAATTCTAGAGAGCGTATTGCCCCTGTTGACATGTTCCACTCTTGTTTTGATCTGATTCAGGAGGGAAGTGTAACCACAACCTAAGAGCTCTCCCTCATCTGTTACATCACCAAAAGTTTTGGGATATTGAGCAACAATATCCTTGGCAGTCTGAGAACATTCAGCTCTGGCAGGGTTTGGGCAGTGTATCCGGATTGCGTCCACAATAATTCTGATCATTTGTAACGTGTTGGAGTGGGCGGCCCTTTTCTCTGTAGAAATGGCCTGGCGGAGAGTTGGAGCCATCTTCTCCCAAGGCACATGTAAAGTGGTGATCCAGTTAGGTGGACACTGGGGAGCGTGTGGCAGAGGGAAAATAGTGGAGGGTGGAGAAGGAGATTGCAGTGGAGTAAGAATAATTGTCTGTTGCTCAAGGGCAGATTCTTGGGAGAAGACAAAAAAGATTAAAAAAAAAAAAAAAAGATTAAAATTAAGTCAATACATGAATTAATACATGCTATAAAGCTGCAACACACTGAAACATGTCTTTAAAATGTGCACTGCAATTGTACCCAAATAATAGTCATCTACCTTTTAGTATTATCACTTGTATAATCATCACAATAAATAGTATAGTGTGATTTAACCATATGTTAAAGGGTAGAATTTAATCATATGTTAAAAATCAGAATCTCCCCAATACATTCACAAGGTCACAAATTAGGTCTGTGTAGGACCAGTAATATTTGCAAAATGGCCTGGTGCCTGGAGAAGTGGGGATACTCTTAATTTAGGCCCCTAATTTTTTTTTAACTGGCCCAACAAAGGATGAACACCCTGTGTTATAAACAGTGATATGTAAGACTTGTCTTGCATATTTATTTAACTCCAAATGGGCCAGAAGTATTTGCACATTGTCACTTAACTTCTGACTTTAAGAATGAAATTAATATTAGCCACAGAAGAGGTGCAGATTTTGAAATCAATACTGGCCCACAGACCTTAGGAAGAGACAACTAGCCTACATAATTATGAATTTTGAACTATTATTATTCCTTTTTATACACCACTGGTTCACAGACATATGCTGTGTGAAAGTGAGGAATTACGATGGAGGGAGGCCAATCCGTAAGCCTTATAGCTACTAATCACAGTTTCAAAAGTAGCCTACAGCAACATGGTGTAAACAGTGCGCTCATTAACAAGATTTTAGTGTGAAATGGCTTACTAAGCTTTTCTGTGTGAAGTTATATCCAGTTTTACAAACTTGCCATGACAATGACACCTAAATATAAGGATACTTCACATTTCTGATTTTAAATCCTTCAAAATTGGCCCTATTTACTTCCATTTAAAGTGCCTCACTATAAACTTGACTTTCTTTTTCTTTCTTTCTTTCTTTCTTTCTTTCTTCTTTAAGGAAAAAATATGTGACGAGTCAACATGTTTTTTCTTAGTTAATATTGCAATGGCACAAAATCCTGTGAAGGGAGTTCAAATTTTATTGAAGCGAGAATATCTTTGCTCCGATGCTTCCTGAAGCAGTGTTTTGAAATCGGCCATCACTATATAAGTTGTTATTTTGTTTTTTTGGCGCACCAAAAATATTCTCGTCGCTTTATAATATTAATATTGAACCACTGTACTCACATGAACTGATTTAAATATGTTTTTAGTACCTTTATGGATCTTGAGAGAGGAAATGTCATTGCTCCCTATGAAGGCCTCACGGAGCCAACTAAAATATCTTAATTTGTGTTTTGAAGATGAACGAAGGTCTTTCGGGTGTGGAACGGCATGAGGGTAAGTAATAAATGACATTATTTTCATTTTTGGGTGAACTAACCCTTTAAATAGCTCGCTATTGGCTGCAACACTTGCTTACGGCCATTCCACCCTGAACACGCCCGATCTCGTCCGATCTCGGAAGCTAAGCAGGGTCGGGCCTGGTTAGTACTTGGATGGGAGACCGCCTGGGAATGGCTCATGACCCCCCCAAGTACATATTGCTCATCCCTGGGATTGATCGAAAATGATCAAAACGGATGGTGCCATCTGGTGGTCAATGCCCTGGAGTGTTATTTACAGAAATGGTCATATACAAGGCCTAGTTTATTGAAATCCACTAGTCTGCTGAATGTTTTGTTTATTATTATCATAGTTTGAGTTGATGTAGCTGATGAGATTCATATAGTCAAGTGGAACAGTGTGCAATTGTTACATTTTTGGGCTGAATTAAGAAAGGGTGTCAGTGCACTCTCACTTTGTCTGGAAGACATCAGAGGCGTTCGCAGAACTCATTGTTGTGACCACACCTCTGGTAGTGGCGGAGAAGAAACAATGACTTCTAATTGCTTTGATGTGGTTTTTTTTTACACTATCCCACCCCTTGAAACCCAAGCATACAGAGACTCCAAAATACATGAAATACTTTTACAACTTTTATTTTTCATCCAGAATGTGTTTCATTTAAAAGGCAATGCATGAAAACACAAGTAAACAAGATCTGTTTGGTTTAAAGCTCGCTCACCACGACAAGGTACAGATCTACGAGCGAGAACACGAGAGACAAACATTTACTACCATTTGCAAACATTTAGTTAAACATGGTGCTGACAGACACACAAACATCACAAGGACACGCACACATAAATAACATTAATAATAATCAAAAACACTTAACAATTAAAAACACAAACTTGCATACCAAATGAACAATTGGTTTGTACAGGCCAAAGCCCAATAAAGAACAGGATTATCCAAAGACTCAGGTCACTAATCAACAAATAAAGGCTCAAGCCATTCCTGTCTGTTACATTTTTTTTGTGCGTTTTCTTTGGCAAACTTTTGTTAAACATGAAGCAGACAAAGACATACAAACATCACAAAGACATGAAGCTGACAAAGACAAACAAACAACACGCATGACAAAAACACAGATTATCTGAACATGAACAACCACTAAAGGGTATGTAAACTGATTGTGTTAGATCAGAACTGATTAAGGTTAAAATGACTGGCCTTGATATTGAACATAGGCCAGAACATGTTTGTATAAAAAAAAAAGATACTACAAAGTGCATTTTAACAGCAACATAAATAATAATAAAAAAAACAAACCAAGAACATTCTTAAGTAAAACTGTAAAGTGCATTTTTTTTTTTACTTTTGAACTATATAAATAAATAGATTGTGTTTCAAAGTGCTTCATCAAGTACAAACAAACAAACAAACACACAAACCAACACAAACAAGCCTCTTTCTCTCTCCTACAGATGGCACAGGAGAAGTGGCATCACACAGGTAAGTTATTTACACAGTTATTTACACAGTTCTCCTCTTTTCCAACTCCGCATCCACCACACTTTTAAAGTGTTCGAAGCTGTCGAACACCACATTGTCAAACCCAGAGGTGGTGGATTTCCTAGTGGATGGACAGTAGGAAAATATCTTCTGGGTGCTTCCAGCCACTTTGTCCTTGGAAGGTGTGTACCTCTTCCGCTGTCCACCACAATTAGGCACGTGGCAAGCCCCACATGGCCGCGAGGTCTTGTTCGGCATGAATGCCTTGACTGTTGGTGCAGGAGGTACAAAGCTCTGGCTGCACGATGGCCCACGAAACAGGACGGAGGGAGCCTGTGGCTGTGCGGGGAGAACCAGCAGTATGGGTGCTGCCGACACAGGGGGTGGTCCATAGGTGGACGCAGCAGGCTTTGGCTGGAGGTGGGTGGGTTCAGCAGGCCTTGGCAGAATGGGAGTGGGCTCAGCAGGCCTTGGCCGAGTGGAGGAGGACGACACCGTGGGCTGAACGGGCCGGTTCACAGGAGGCACAGGCTCTGGCTCTTCAACAAATAATCTGGAAATATAAAATACACATGTAATGAGTACTGATATGACGTGTGTGTTATTTGCTTTCCACAGCCAACAGGTGAAACAAAGTGCTTATGACAACTTACCTCCGCTTCTCACCACGCCTTTTTCCAGCCTCGTGATGAACGTGCTGGTACTGGACCTGAGGCCGGTCTGGCGGTGGGAGGGATGTTGGCAGCGCAGGAGCTTCCGGGAATGGTGCGTCCGACAGCACTTTCAGGTGAGGTGTCACCTTCGGCAGTACCGTCGCCCCGTAGTTGGCCTTTTTCTCCTCCCTGGCAGCGAAGGTCGAGATGGACTTGGCGTTCAAGTTGGGCAGTGGAATGGCGAGACCGCCGAGGATGGGGTCGTCTCGGACTCGGTCTGCAATCCTCTTATACTGTCCCTTCAAAGAAGCCGTGATCTTGCTGGGGGAGGTGAGCTGATTGGCCGGCGCTCGGTTCTTCAGCATCTTGAGGAGGAGGTAGAGCAGGCGACTGTCCTCGGTCACCTGTGCCGCCTGAGCGTACCTCATGCAGCCAAACTTGGTCTTCTGGGCTGCTCTGGTCTCGGGAGAGTCCGCCCCAAGGCACCGACCGAACAAGGTGTAGCCCCACCTGGACTCATACCGCTTGACAAAGCGGGCGGCGGTCTTGTCGTGGTCGTGGAGAGAGCTGGCAGCGGCGGCGATCTTCTGCCTGAGGTCAGCCGGCACTAGGTGATGGTCGCTGTTTTCGGCCAGTTCTAGGAGGAGCAAGGCCAGTGCCTCCACTTCCTCTATACCTGGCAGATGCAGATGTCGATGGCTCATCAGCGCGTCTTGCAGGGCAGGACTGTCCTCCTCTTCCGCCTGTTCTGCCTGGGTGAGGACGACGTGCTTCCCACAGACTCTGTCTATCGGGTCCTCCTCTGTATCAGAAGACATGCCGAGACCTTCGTCCGCCGTCTCGTCATCTCCCTGCTCAGCCGACTCTTCCTCCTCCTCCTCCTCCTCCTCCTCCTCACGCGACTGCTCTTCCTCAACTGCAAATATGTAATCGTACTAATCACAAATGTGTCTACACAACAATATTTTTTTTGCACCAGGTTTGTCATCACTGTTTAAGTGTGTGATCAAGTACTGTACCTTTCTGCACGTAGTAGTCCCTGGCAGTGAAGCTGGTGGACTGGCACATGGCGTACTCGACACCAAGGAGCTCCTCCTCGTCGGGGTGCTCATACACTTCGGGGACCGGCATCGGTGCAGCAAAGTTGGGCTCCAGGACGTGCTCCTTGCCAAAGAGAACCTCGGCCTGCTGGTTGACGCGCTGGATCTGCCGCGCGTCCAAGCACGACGTCTGCCGGCCATGACCACCAGCGACACGGAGCGATGCCATGCGGTTGTTCCACTGCATGGCAAAGGACACCAAGTATACCTGAAACACATTTCCATTTTGACTGTTATTGTGTACAATGTTTACAAGTGATGACTGGAGCTGTGAAAAAAAATGTATCATTGAAACTATCATTGACACTTTTCTTTTTAAATTATACTGTATGATGTGCTATATGAACATGTGTCTGCAATAAAGCTTTATATATATATATATATATTATGTTTTAATCACTCACTTGGAATGGCATAATCCCACATCGCTGTGAAGGGACGGCGTTGAACAGGTGGGCGTGCAACCCCTCCAACCACCTCCAACCACCTCCTCGCCGGCACTTGAGCTTGTTCAGTGGGACGCCGTTCATCACCACCACCTTCACAGACAAATACAGCGGTATGCCAGGGGGATCCTGTAACACACAACATATTGCAAGGTCCTTATTTATTCTGGTGTCCTTTTGAAATGTTGCCATATACAAGTTTGAATGGTTTTGACACACGATGACCGCAAAGACATTAACCCACCTGCATGCAACTGAGGTGCTTGCTCGCAACTGCCCAGTGAGCGTCGACTGCCTCTGGCGACTTGAACAGGTGAATGCCATCGATGTCAAGGCCGGCTGGTACCCGGAACTCAGCAAGGATGGACTCTATCACCAAAGCAGTCTCCTGTAACACATAGGATATATTCTCAGTGTCGAGTGTTTAATCACATTAAACACATTCACACATTTAACACATACATTTATTTTCAAAGCTGGATCTGACCAATACCTGAATATGAAAGCCACACTTACCACAACTCCACGGGTAATACGCCTTACATACGATCTGATCTGATGAGGCTTGAGGAAGGCCATCATCTCCTCATCAGAGAACCTGCCGTAGAGCTCTGGGTTACCGTTCCTGACCGCCTGGACCAGGAGCATCATGTCCGCCTTGTTGTAGGCGAGCACGGCACCCGCCATGGCACTCATGAAAGCCCCGTACTTGGCGTGGCTCTGCTTGATCACGACGGCGTCCCAGCGGTGCAGCCAGTGGCGGATGTCCAGCCTGATCACGGTACCCCTCTTCACCCAGTCACCAAACAGATTCTCCAAGAACGACGAACCGCTGTCACTGAAAATGATATTATGACATTTTGTGTAGGTGTGTTACATGTTGGATTATCCATTTCATCATAGGTTTCAACTGCTATTGAACTCACCGACAGCAGTTGTTGTCCGCATACACCACCTTCGGAGCAGGAGCGTTGGCACGGCGAAAGCGGGCGACCAGACCTCTGGCCATGCGTGTGTAGCACCCCTCGGACTCGGACGCCACCACCACTGTGGTCAAGAACTGACCCCACTCATTCAGCACGCTGGTGACGTACTGCATGGTGCCCTGGCCGTCGCCGTAGATCTTCTTGAGAATCTATAAAAACAAAGCAGAACATTCATTGCGTGGTGTTTATCAACAGTCAGTCTGTTCCATATGATCACAAGTACTTTATGCTGTACATACCTTCCTCGTGCCGTCGATACACAAGATTTCCCCAGTCGTACTGAGGATCTGGTCCCTGTACATGGACATCTTCTCCATCTCCAGGATCAGGTGCGCACGCCTCAGGACCCGAGCAGACGGAAGGGGAGACGGGGCGATGGGAGGGGTGTAAGTGCCGGCTGCTCTGGCAAACGACAGGATGCCTCGCTGAGACGAAGACGATCCAGCCGCCAACGTGTGGGCATCGTACAGGAGAGTCTGGTACAGGTCCCGACGCTCCACGTACCACTCATCATGGCCCTGCTGCAGCAGCCTCTGCACCTTGCTCATTGAGACAGCATTGAGTCGGTCGCTCAACAGGGTGACCACACTCCTGTCCACAGCACGCTTGCCGCAGATTATGGCAGGGAACATGCTTCTGACAGCCGGGGCGAGGTTCATCAGAATTTTCGGACTGTACGCCAGCCAGGTGTACTGCTGCTGGGCATGGTGGGCGCCATCCTCCTCGTCGGCATCGTCCGAATGCGCCTGGCTCGGCTCCTCCCTCAGCTTGAGACAGTGTTTGCACATCAACCTCTCGGTCAGCAGGGTATAATGAAAGTTCAAGCCGCACACTTGCCTGGCGTAGCTGCCGTACCCTCTCTTCTCCAGGTAGTAATCTGGCGGTGCGGGGCAGTTGGTGTTGGGGCAGCGGATCAATGCCTTCATCACGCCGACCGGGCGCCAGAAGAAGGCAGGGGTGGTGAAGAAGGAGAGCATGTTAGGCACAGCTCCCTTGACGGCCATAGGAGGTGGGGGCGGGTGGAACTCCATCTTCTCCTTAAAGAGCTTCCTCTCGGCCATCTCTCCCCTGACATTCTTGTACTTGGACGCCCTCTCGAACAGCCCATAGGTCTCGTTGGTCTTCAGCCACTTGATGTTCGCGGGGGCTATACCAAGGGCTTGGGTGGATTCAGGCGGCTGCTCCCAGAACTTTTACAGTGCAGTTTGGGTCAGTTTAACAGTCCATGGGTCATTAACATCACTTTTCTGATTTGTGAACACTTTTACAGTGCAGTTTGGGTCAGTTTAACAATCCATGGGTCATTAACATCACTTTTCTGATTTGTGAACACTTTTACAGTGCAGTTTGGGTCAGTTTATCCCTCCCTGGGTCATTAACATCACTTTTTTGATTTGTGAACACTAGATAGATAGATAGATTTCTGATCACGTTTTTGAAGAATTTCCAGCGATCGTCAGGTCATTACAGCTCATTAATTTATTTTCAATGCATTTAGCATGCAAATCGCGGTTGATAACGCATCTAAAGCATATTTAATCTTTACATTTCGAGTCCACACAGTAGTAGTACATTCTTCAAGGTCTCAACATGTAAAATCAATAGTCTGGTCGCATTTTAAACGTATTTCAGAGAGATCAAACCTAGCTATTTTAATGTAAAACAAACGGTGCTTGTCAGTACGGCGCTAACGAGATATTATCATGTAAAACCTTGAATATCAGGCAAATTATCCAAAAATATATCGAGTTTCATTCATTACTTAGCACATAATTATACCAAACGTAACTTACCTGAGAATATAAAAACCGCTCACACAGCTAGACAGCTAGATGACGTTTTCCGATCCTCGCTCAATGATTGGTCTGTTGAGCGCTGAGCTCCGCTCAGCATTGCTCAACCATTGGCTGATCGCTGCTCAGCATCGCTCAACCATTGGACGGCTGACGATCGCTTAGGTACTTGGAGGAGAATTTGCTTGGGAATACCAGGTGCTGTAAGCTTTTGCTTTATCTTCACTGCTCAGATAACACACTTCACCATGACTTTACTCGCTTGATTGTTCCTTTATTCTTTCAAATCCATTGCTTCATTTATTTTCTTCATTTCTCTTTCTCTCTGTCTTCTGTAAGTGCGGCAAGGCACAGCTCAGCCTCGTCATTCCTCCTTTCTCCTCCAGAGGGCGATCGAGAGGCTTCTTTCTCTCTCTACAGCTGGTGTCAATCCCTGTTCCTGGAGATCTTCCTTCCTGCAGAGTTCAGCTCCAGCTCTGCTCAACACACCTGTCTGTATTAATCAAGTGCTCCTGAAGATCTTAATGAGCTGATTCAGGTGTGTTTTATCAGGGTTGGAGCTAAACTTTGCAGGTATGTAGATCTCCAGGAACAGGGTTGGGCACACCTAATAGGAAATGTAAAATGTAAATTATTCTAAGATTTCAACACACCAGCAAAAGTTAAAATTTTTGATGAGGAAACATTTAGAAACAAATACTGTTTTTATCTTAAATGGCCAATTGTACCAAAAATGAAGGATATTCAGTTTTGAATCATCAATAATGTTTATCCTGCTGCTGAAACTTTACGGAAAAGATTCAGATTTGAAGTACATTTTTGTGGATTCTGTTAAGAAGAGCCTGAAACCATTGAACATTTATTTGTTTCTTGCCCGGTCACATTGCAGTTCTGGCAGGATCTTTATAGATGGCTAAATTTTGGTACTGAAATTCCTTCACTAAATGTATTTCAGGTTTTGATTTATGTAGATGGTCCCTCAAAAAAAGATGATTGATGTTAAATGTTATTATCACTATGGTTAAATTTCATATACAAGCAAAAGGAAAAAATGAATGTAAAAATGATTTATAGCATCCATAAAATATTTATCTAAAGATAATCAATCCCTTGGTGAATTGTAAAAGGTCATGTATGATTCTCTTTCCTTCTAAGATTTTGTATGTGCTTTAATTTTATATATTTTTTAGTTATTTATTTTTTATTTTGTGCTTTTCTTTCCTTGCAATGATTATGCTTTTGTTTATTGTAGTAACATGCTGTTGTTTATTTTATACACATGAACCCATCTAAGCTTAGGCCTATATGCACAGATATACAAATGGAGATTTAATTACATGTCAATTGTGTATATTTTCATATGCATATTACTGTTCCCTACTTGAGTTTGTATATTGACATTGTTCAATAAAAAATAAATAAATGATTGTGCACCCCTGCTCTACACA
Organism: Ancherythroculter nigrocauda; assembly: GCA_036281575.1. Classification (NCBI taxonomy): domain Eukaryota; kingdom Metazoa; phylum Chordata; class Actinopteri; order Cypriniformes; family Xenocyprididae; genus Ancherythroculter; species Ancherythroculter nigrocauda. Next base: position 3,714,952 of record VTFQ01000019.1, read on the forward strand.
TTCTTCTGTAACCGCTCGTCTCCTCAAGTTACACTACACAAGAGCTTGATAAATAAATTAATTTATAAGTAATATCTTACCCTCATGTGCTTTTTTTCTAGCTTTTCTTATCTTTCCTTTGTTATGTTTCTTATAATTGTTAACTTTTATGTGTTCTGATGACATTGAAAAGCCTATATTAGCCCTGCTTTCTGGAATACCCTGTTCAATTCAAGCTATTTCTAACAAACACAGCTTACACAAAGACAGATTTTATTGCACTAAAGAATCAGGGAGAAGTTTAGTGAACCCTGAGACAGTATAACTTCACCTCTATATCGTCTCGGGTACAAAGGTAACCCTCGTTCCCTGAAGGAGGGAACGGAGATGTACGTCGGACAGACCGACGAATAGGAATCTCGCTAGAGAGGCCAATCTACTTCGAGTGTAACTAAAACGAGCCAATGCATATTGGCATGCAATCATATGCATCAGCTGCTCGCCTCGCAGCGCGGGTATATAATGAGCAGCAGGTGCGTTGCATCTTCAGGTTTTTGCTGAGGAGCCGAACCGGATAGGTGGCAGCATCAGCGGGGTACAGCGACTGTGGCGACGGGACGTACGTCTCCGTTCCCTCCTTCAGGGAAAGAATGTTCTCAAGGATACAATGGAGTATAGGCCTGGCGCCAGACGCTCCGCCACGTCGGCTGCCGAAGGGATATCGGAGGACTCGACAGGGTCTGCCTTGTAGGGACTCTCTGGAGAAAAGAAGCGCATGTAGCGCAGCAAGCCAACACTAAGCCGGGGCCTCTCCGTGCCTCTGACCTGTGGCGAGAATACGGGAGGAGACCGGCTCGACACGAAGGTTATAGTATCTAGCGAACGTGTTAGGTGTCGCCCAGCCCGCAGCTCTACAAATGTCTGTCAGCGAGGCGCCACGAGCCAGCGCCCAGGAGGATGCGACACCTCTCGTGGAGTGAGCATGCAACCTGAGCAGGCAGGGCACGCCCTGAGCTTGGTAAGCCAGGGCGATGGCATCCACTATCCAGTGGGCCATCCTCTGCTTGGAGACAGCCTTTCCCTTCTGCTGGCCTCCATAACAGACAAAGAGCTGGTCTGAGGTCCTGAGGCTTTGGGTTCTGTCTATGTACAGTCGCAAAGCGCGAACTGGACAGAGCAAAGCCAGGGCTGGGTCTGCCTCCTCCGAGGGCAGCACTTGCAGGCTCACTACCTGGTCCCTGAAGGGAGTGGTAGGAACCTTGGGCACACAGCCAGGCCGGGGTCTCAGTACCACGTGGCTGTCACCTGGCCCGAACTCTAGGCACGATTCGTCGACCGAAAATGACTGCAGGTCCCCTACCCTCTTGATGGAGGACAGAATCTTTAAGTCTGCTGATTGCAAGGGCTCAAAGGGAGCAATCTGGAGTGCTCTTAGCACCAGAGCAAGGTCCCAAGAGGGTATGGAGGGAGGACGAGGAGGATTTAACCGACTCGCCCCCCTAAGGAGCCTGACGACCAGGTCATGCTGACCAACAGACTTGCCATCTATGTGGTCGAGATATGCGGAGATAGCAGCAGTATGGACTTTGAGGGTGGAAGGGGACAGCCTATGCTCCAACCTTGCTGCAAAAAGGAAAGCACGACTCCGATCGAGCATCTTCAGGGGTCTTCTTGGCGAGAAGAACACCACTCGACGAACAGGTTCCACTTCGAGGCGTAAGCACGTCTCATAGACTGTGCATGTGTCGAAGTGATGGTGTTAAGTACCTCGGGGGTAAGTCAGCTAGAACCTCTGCGTCCCGTCCAGGGACCAGACATGGAGTTTCCAGAGGTCTGGATGCGGGTGCCAAAGAGTGCCCCGTCTCTGAGAAAGAAGGTCCTTCCTCAGAGGAATGGGCCAGGGAGGGCTGTCGCAAGGAGTGAAAGTTCTGGGAACCAGGTCTGGTTGGGCCAATAGGGCGCAACTAAGAGGACCTGCTCCTCGTCCTCCCTGACTTTGCACAGGCTCACTGGGGGAAACGCATATTTGCGAAGGCCCCGGGGCCAGCTGAGTGCCAGTGCGTCTGTCCCGAGTGTTCCCTCGGACAGGGAGTAAAACAACTGGCAGTGGGAGGTTTCCAGTGAGGCAAACAGGTCTACCTGAGCCTCTCCGAACTCTCTCCAGATCAGCTGGACCACCTGGGGGTGGAGTCGCCACTCTCCTGGCAGCTCAGCTCGTGATAGCTCGTTGGCCACATGGTTGAGCACACCAGGGACAAGAATGGCACGAAGCGACCTCAGATGCTTCTGACTCCAGAGGAGGAGATGGCAGGCGAGTTGCGACATGCGACGGGAGCGTAGACCACCTTGACGGTTGATGTATGCAACGGTCGCAGTGTTGTCCGTACGGACCAGTACATGCTTGCCCCGTAGCGGCCCTTTGAGGCGGCTCAGAGCAAGACGTACTGCTAGCAACTCGAGGCAATTGATGTGCCAATGCAGATGGGGTCCCGTCCAAACCCCTGACACTGCATGCCCGTTGTACGTGGCACCCCAGCCGGTGGCAGAAGCATCTGTGAATACCACAGCATGCCGGGACACTTGTTCTAGGGGCACTCCTGCCCGGAGAAACAAAGGGTCCAACCACGGACTGAAGGCTTGGCGGCACTCCTGAGTTATTGGCACCCGGAACGTGCCGTGTTGCCACACCCATCTCGGGACTCGGCCGTGAAGCCAGTGTTGAAGCGGACTCATATGAAGCAGACCGAGCGGGGTTACTGCCGCCGCAGCCGCCATATGCCCCAGGAGCCTCTGAAAGAATTTCAGTGGGACCGCTGTCCTGCCATTGAACATACTCTGTGAGGCGTGCTATCTGTTCGACCGAATCCAGCTCCATACCGAGAAAAGAGATCCTCTGCACAGGGGAGAGTTTGCTCTTTTCCCAGTTGACCTGAAGACCCAACTGGCTGAGGTGTCTGAGCACCAAATCCCTGTGTTCACACAACTGACCCCGGGACTGTGCTAGAATGAGCCAGTCGTCGAGGTAGTTGAGAATGCGAACACCCTGTTCTCTCATGGGAACAAGGGCTCCCTCTACGACTTTTGTAAAGACGCGGGGAGACAGGGCCAGCCCGAAGGGTAGGACTCTGTACTGATATGCTCGACCTTCGAACGCAAAGCGCAGGAATGGCCTGTGTCACGGAAGAATCGAGACATGGAAGTACGCGTCCTTCAGGTCGATCGCTGCAAACCAATCTCGGGGACGGATGCACTCAAAAATGCGCTTCTGCGTAAGCATTTTAAACGGTAGCTAGTACAGGCTCCGATTCAAAACTCGCAGGTCCAAGATCGGTCGTAACCCACCGCTCTTCTTGGGTACAATGAAGTAGGGACTGTAGAACCCTGACCTCATATCGGCTGGAGGGGCCGGCTCTATCGCGTCCTTCGCCAGTAGGACTGCGATCTCCGCACGCAAGACAGGGGCAACGACATCTTTCACTGTAGTGAAGAGGACGCCCCTGAACTTGGGGGGACGCTGGGCGAACTGAATAGCATAACCGAGCCTGATGGTCCGAATGAGCCAGCGAGACGGACTGGGGAGCGCTAACCAGGCTCGCAGAGACCGTACAAGCGGGACCAAAGGGACCACCGGTTTACCCGCAGCGGGGCAGCGAGGTGGAACACAGGGACACGGCTCGGGGGGCGGCCCGAAGCGGCGTCACAGTGTGCTAGGCAACACTACCTGGTTCCACGGATGGACAGAGGGAGCAGTCGAGGCTTTGGCTGCCTGCTGCTCGCTGCTGTCCGCTGGCGACAGAAGAGGGGGATGAGAGTGGTGAGGTTTTTCTCCTCCCACTGCTCTCCAAACCCTCTTCAGACCTGGAAATGGAGGAACTGCTCTTTTTTTTTTTTTTTTTTTTTTTTTTTTTTTTAAATTTGGGTACCGCTGCCTCTTGGGTCAGTGGCGGAACAGAAACAAACCCAATAAAAGGATTTACCACCCGGCCCTCCTCCAGGGGTGGAAAGAGCAGCCCCACCCATCTCGGGGTCGCCCGTCTCAGGGGTGATTCTCACCAACCACTTAAACAGCTGCAGAGACGGGAGGCGTCATCTCCCCGCAATGGACACAGCAGAGCATGCTGGGCCGGAGTTTCTTGCAGGGGACGACACCCTTGGTGACGAGCAGACTGAGGGGCGGCCCAAGAGGAACTCAATGGTTTGTCATGGGAAGCTCCCCGATCTGCTACTAACTGAGGAGAACCACTGGGCTCAGTCCTCGACAGTGTCACCGAAAAGGCCACCTCGTAAGATGGGAGCATTGAGAAAGCATTTAGCTTGACAACCTCTCGCACCTCACAAGGTAAGCCAGGGGGCACTTCTGGACCACTGAGGTGGACATCGTCTGGCTGAGGGCCTGCGCCGTGACTTTGATCACGGTTAGTCAACAAGCGCAGCTCAACCCCAGCACAGAACTACCCTCATGTATAAAGAGTGCCTTGGCCTCACATACCCCATCCAAGAGGGTAGTGAGAGAGGAAAAACTTATGCAGATTTTGGCACTTTTGGCATTCCATATTTATGGCACCAATATACCTCCATACTGCCAAGTTTTCCATGCACATCTGGAAGACCCAGGAAAGCATGGCTGTAAACTCCGAATCTGAGTCAGCATAAGCACACACCATTACAGTGGGCAGCGTCACCCTCATTTCCAGAGCATAACAGCACTCTCTCCAATGCTGTAATCGACGTCTGTCCCTCAGCTGGAGCTCTGAATGAAATGCTAGGTTCCCCTATGAGAAGGACCAGCAATCCAATCCAGAAACTGCACAGCTTGCAATGCGCTAGAGAGGGAGGGGCCCTAGGGGGTTGGTTCCCCGAAGGAACCCCTCAACCTCATGTCACCCAAGCCATATCAGCAAAGTAGACCTCTTCTGGTGCACCAGAGAGGGCGCTACAATGGATATTAGACAAGGGAACCACGCATCTAGAGTGCCGAGCGAGCGCTGGGTTGCCGTGACAACCCGCGCTGCAGCCCGGCAGCTCGACGGCACACGACACACAGAGGAGCGAGAGGTTTGCTCTCGCTGATCTCCACGGTCTCCCAGAGTGTCGGGCAGACCCGCGACTGTGCTTTTACACACAAGCGGCAGCTGGCCAACAACAGAGGGGACTCAAGCTTCCCGGAGAAAGAAGAGTCACGACCGGCGTGTCGACATGATCATGTTCTCATATGAAAACATGAAACACCCACGAACATCGTTTCAGCACGTGCCCAGACATGTGAAACAGTGATCGTGGCCGTCAGTGAGGACAGGAAACGACCGCATCCAGAAACACAAGTAGGATGTCATCTTTAAAAAGACGCGAATCTACTTGTGTAAGCTCTTTCAGGGACTTTACTCTTGTAAAAGTGCTGAAGCACGCAGGGGAACGGCCGCCGCAACACAGACAGGGATTGTGTGCAGCATGTCGTGTGCTCTCTCTCTCTTTGAAGGCGCTCACTCTTACCAGCCGTAAAAACGGCTTTTCAGCGCTCAAAAGCGCACCGTACCGGCCGTGAGAACAGCCTTCTGACGCTGTCAAAACAGCTATTTGCTCAATAACGGCAAACGAAACAAAAAACAGAAAAAGAGAGGACTTCAACCCCGCTGCTGTGCTGTTCGCTCGCACTCGGAAAAAAGAGAAGTTCAACCAAAAAGCTTGACTCGTCTTCTAGCAGACACTCGCTTGCAGAGAACAGGAACAAACACCGTTTGGCTCCGAAGCGAAAAGCTGAAGATGCAACGCACCTGCTGCTCATTATATACCCGCGCTGCAAGGCGAGCAGCTGATGCATATGATTGCATGCCAATGTGCATTGGCTCGTTTTAGTTACACTCGAAGTAGATTGGCCTCTCTAGCGAGATTCCTATTCGTCGGTCTGTCCGACGTACGTCGAACGTGACCGACTGAATGGGAACCAAAGATAAGTGTTCATTCTTTTGAACAAACTGCAATAGAGTTTCACTAAAACACTTGTGTATTGATACAGAAAGAGACTGAAGAAGAAACAGACTGAGATCTGAACAGATCAGAATATTTATGACTCTCATTCACTGCATAAACTGCTTCAAACACTAATTATTCAAAATAAACAATAATAAAATTCATGTTCTGTGAAATTGTAATAAAAACTGTAATAAAAATCAGTTTCATCAGAAAGCTGACTGAATCACATTAGCACTATTAGTTAAACAGAGTTTATTTCTCAAATGTGCTGAAATGTTTTTAATGCAGGAATTTTCAACTAGGCATTGAGACACAAACCAAACATGAACAAATCCTGAAAAGTGAAGCCGAAGCGTCTCGATCACCCCGGGTGGTTGGTCCCAGTATAGGTCATAAACCCCGCCCTCTCCATGTAATTAAACGGGTGAGGAAAGCTAAACATTTAAATTACACTTAAAAATGTTTTTTTTTTTCCAAAGATGGTTCACGAGTTCACATATACATATAATTAGATAGAGAAAGTAATGCGTATTTGGCGTGGTGTCCAGGGCGAGGGCTCCGAGCTCGGAATTTTGGCCCGAACCCAGAGTACTCCCCCCGGATGTGGTTATGAGAGATAGAATTTAGATGTGAGGAGATAGGGTGGTGGAGGGATGCTGATAAACTATCAATCGAACGGAGGTAAGTCTGCAGTATATATACCTCCGTTGGTTGATTAGCTGAATGCTTTCCACCTGTGATAATTAGTCTAATTATCTGCACCTGCTCCTCCTGAATTTTGTTAATAAAACATCATTTTGTGTCATTTTATGTAGTTTTTATCACACTGAAGTTCAAGTTTTTTTTTTTTTTGTTTTTTTTTTAAATAATTTTGTTTTTAGTTATTTGATGCGATAAAAACAGGATGTGACGTCATGATTGACAGCTGTGATTGACAGCTTCTCTGAGTGAAATAGTCACTGAGGCACCGACAGACTTTTTCAGAATGAGATTGAAGATTTAACTTTTCCATAATTTCCATAACTACATTTCCATAAATGTTTATTTCATAAATGTTTTTTATTTCAGGTTCTGAAACAGCACAAGATGTCATATCCCAATATCCCAATGGAAACTTCACTTTTCCACAATGGAAGAGAGTGGAGGAGCATCTTCTGTGTTTTTTACAGTCTATGACATCATCATAAACCTCAACAACGATGACAATCAACGAAATATTCAGATAAACAGATCAATTCTGAACATCACAGAACAAGCTACGACAGTCAACAAAACAACAGCAGAAATAAAGAGTAAGAATAAAAATAGTGGGACATTTCAGCTGCATAATTTATTCACACTGCAATGCATGCTGGGAGTCATGAATGACTTTTGTACTAGCTGGTACCCAGCATGCACTGCAGCAGGATCGTCATCATTGTTCAGATTCATACGCTGATTCTTGAGTCTCTGTGAGTCTGAATGATGCAGAAGATCAAAACTTTCAAACTCGGGATTATCAAATTCTGTTCTGAAACTCAGTCTTTCTCAGAGATTACAGTGAAATACAGAAACTTTGACTTTGTTTTTCAGAATCAGATCCATAAATAATAAAAGTGTTTACTGTTTATATCCATGAGCTTAAATGAACAAATGATCAGTTAAACTCAAATAAACAATTATCCATTTACAAATTCAGTGAAACTGTGTAGAATTAGGTTCAGTTGAAAAAATACATATGTAGGAGCAAAATTAGCTCAAATGAAATAATTAATTTATAAGGAATTATAAAGAGTCATTTAGTTTACGACCGAGCCATTAAATCATCCAGCGTTCATCTGCTCGGATCGTAATAAGCTCTTGTAATGGATGTGAATATCCAACTATCATGAAAACACTAATTAATAGCTCGGTAACAAGATCGACAGTTTAAGACATTACAATTTGCACATAATACAAGACACTTTCTTTTAAAATCTACAAGAGACTTTATTTATTCTAACACAAACTAATCTAACACAAACACACACACACACAAAAACATTCATACACTTTGCAGAAAGAAAGGAAATGAGAGAGAAAGAGTTTTAAGAGAGAGAGTGATATGATGAGGATTTCTAGCAAAATATGCACTTTAAAAGACCTGACCTGAATGAACCATGAATCATTAATTTAATGCACCAGTTCAGCTTTAGAATCTGGAGGTACTTGCTTGAGTGGACTTTAAATGTGAATCTCCTCATTGGCGTGAAGAGAAGGGTTTTCCTCTGAGTCGATGATTTGTAGCAGGTGTAGACATGATAGAAAATTTATGCCATTAAAATATGTTTGATAAGTCCATTTCAAATTGTTTTGAACAAATCAATGCAGTTTTAGTTGTAGAAACTAAACTGAGTTTTTCTCTAAAGTTAGGTCACTCAGAGAAACAGGCCTGCATTGTTTCTCTGTCTCTTTTGATCTGGAGTTCAAAGACTCTTTATCTTCTTTTCGTCCATTTGGTTTGTCACCTCCCCTTCAGTCAGAAAGAATGGGTGTCATAAAAGTACCAAGCAGGGTTTTTTCAGTAGACGAACTGGACCCAAAAATTCGATTCTCTGAGTTTGAGTTTCTGGAATTATGTTTTTAAAGAATCATCTGAATGATTCAATTGTCTGGTTTGTCCATAGTCCTAATATATATATAATTATGACAAAATTAGCAAAGTGACAAACTTCACTGAAATAATAACCAGTTAAATGTTTATTAATCTAAAATTGTCTAATAATTGTTCTTATTGTGTAAAGTGCTTTTTAAACTTCTTCTAAACTCTAATTAAATAAACTTGTTGTTTATTAATCTGTTGATATGAAATATAAGAGTGTGAGTGTTGCTGTAGTGCTGATATCAGTCAACACCATATCAGTGATCATCACGGCCCAATCACAGCCACCGTACTGATATTCAGATCAACAGCACTCTTACTCATGTGATCTGGATTAAATATTGGAAACATGATGAAAGCAGGAAGATCCAGACCTACAGGAGTAATGATTACTGACTATTGACCGGTAAGATCCTCAGAGAGGAAAATAGATGATAATTACAGAAGAATGGAAAGAGTGTGTGAGTGAAGGTGTGTGTGAATGTGTGTAGATGTGTGTTAGTTACAGGATCAGAGAATGACACCGTTCCTCTTTCATAGTCCAGACTCACTCTCACACGATCAAGATCCTGTTTGACATGAAAACAAGAACCTACAATCCATCCGTTCGACACACTCCAGACATCAGTGATGAAGAAATCACATCCCTTCCTCTGGTTTGATGATGTAGTTACTCCAAGACTCCAGGAATAACTCTCTTTAACCTCCACATCCCAGCAGTGTGTTCCTGAGTTAAAACCCTCTGAACCCAGAACACAGAGACGACAGTCAAATCTCTCTGGATTATCAGGAAGAGGTTGTTTTTTCCAGCTGTATCTCACACTTGTCAGATCATCAGACAGGACGAGACGTGGATCTGCAGTGTTTGGATCCAGAATCACAGGAGCTGATGAGACACAATCAACGGATGCTTTTATTGTTCATATAATGATCAAGAGTGAACCAACACAGATTATTATAAATTATGACACTGTTGATCAAACACATGTTCCTCTGATCACTGTCAGTGCTGTTATTAGTTTCACACTCATTTTATCATCAACTACAAACATTAAATGTGTGATTCAGATATTTGTGTCCATCAATTAAAATCACAATAAATCAATGAGATCTGTTGAGATTTCTGCTGTAGATGAAAAACTGTAAGTGTGTGTCTGATCTTCAGCAGCATCTGATCATCTTCATGTTATCGGCTCTTATAGTCTGTGTTGATTTAAATCAGTTTATTCTCACTGTCTGTTGAGTTTCACTCACTAATTATGAGACTTGAGAAATTATTAGTGAGTCTGAAAGCTGAAGTTGTGCTGTGACGTTTATAAGCGATCGGGTGTACAATGTTCCCCGGCAGGAAAAACAGTCCTATAGACTTTTAGATGAACTTTGACGGGTCATAGCTCTGAGCGAGAGTTGTACCCCTGGGGTGTAAGAGCCAAATGTGCTCCACTGACAGACTATGGTGAAGGGAATGAACATCGTGATCACATGATTCTCCTACTATGGGAACTTCCATAGGGATTTTGTATTGAACATTACTATGACCCACATAATGACAAAGGGGTGGGCTCATTTAACTCAGGCAACCAATCAGTATCTCAGGATCATTGTGAAGCTAGCAACCATTTAGATCACCCTAGCAACAAGTTCCATAGACGTTCATTCAAAGAGATCAAAAGGGAATATCTTTGAATAATCTATCTCCACTCATCCATCATTTCCAGTGTATGTCTGAGAGCTCAGATCTTCTGCAGTCAGACTCACTGTTTTGGACGATGTCCTGCATCTTCTTCCAGACTCTGAACAGCAGGTTGCCCAAGTAACGCGGCACATGAATCAAAGCTCCAGAAGCCATCTGTGGATCCGGCTGTGAGCTCTGGACTCTGGAAGAACATTCAGGAGTCAGAACTGCAGTGGCTTTGGATCAGAACCAGAGAGACCAGAGACAGGAGCAGATCACTCACCTTTCCTTTGAGACTGGAAACTCCTGCAGAACAAACACACCATTTATCATCAAGAACTCAATCAATGAACCAATGATCAACCAATGATCTGAAATCAGACCTTCAGAAAGCAGACGTCATTGGCTTTCATCATCTCCTCCATGTCTTTGATTGTGTGTGAAAGAGCTGAGATGTGTCTGTTCATCTCCTCCAGCTTCTCCTTCATCATCTGCTTCTTCTGCTCCTCTTCCTCCCTCAGTGCAGTGATTGTAGCTTCTTCTTCATCTCTGAGAAACTGATGAAGCTTCTCAAACTGCTGTTTAATCTGATGCTCTGTGTGCTCAGCTTGAGACTGAAATCAAATCACATTCACTTCAATCATCTCAATCGACAAGCATCAACACTTCACATCATTCATATCAGAGATAAACTCGGATACCGACATATACCAGATCCAGAAGCAGATTGCTGATCATCAATTACAGAAAAAATAAAGTGGAATCCATTATATTAAATATATCAGATCATAACTGTATATAGTGATCCTACAGCTGTAATGAAAATGACTCTCGATTCTGTTTCCTCACCTTGATGTGTTGAACTGTTTTCTCAAACTCTCCTTTCATTGTTTCATTGTGTTGAAGTTTCTCTTGTAAGGACTTCAGTGCTGTATTGAGCTCCTCCTAGAATTGAACAAAAACACATAAAACACCAGATTACAGTGAAGAGAAGAAGAGAATACAGTGATATGATCATATAATGCTGTGAAAAAGTATTTGCCCTCATCCTGATTTCTTCTGTTTTTGTGAACATCTCAAACTAAATTAATTCAGAAATTAAAACCATAAAACAAAGGCAGCCTGAGAAAACACAAAGTACAGTTTGTAAAAGACAATGTTATTTATTGAATCAAAAATGTTATCCGATATTATCTGCACCTGCGTGAAAATGTATTTTCACCCATAGTTACTAACTGGTTCAAATTTCCACAGCAATACAACAGCAGAATAACCTTCTTCTCAAATCTCTGTGAGGTCTAAATGGGATTTACAAAATGCGAATAAAGATGGGACAGTACCCACTTTATTTGGACCAATCTGGTCTTCAGAATCAAGTATGATGAATTATTGATGTATATATTTTCTACCGAGTGTTCAAAATACATAGTTTTGTGATTTATATTGTGTAGGTCTAACCGGAAAACTCACATTATTACTGTCTTACTGAAATACTTCTGCTAATCATCTGTGTCCCACTAGTAATGATGAAGGATGGAGCAAGATTTGTTTTACAAACTTTAATGTTTCATCAGTCATTCATGTTAGTGCTCGGATAATGTATGTGCTGTTATTGATACAATTAATAATACTCATCATTACAATTAATATACTCACTAATTAATATTCCCACATGTGTAAATCAGAAATATACACATCAGTTTGTTGATGGACATACACTTGTTAATGCTGATGGAGAGGAATTACAGTTGCAACATCTCAATATACGTCAAACTGAGTGAATCACTGAGAAATGTCCTGCTCAAGCTGTTCTTATGATGGAGGTTCAGGATGAATAACTTCTTCTTCCATTGTTTCATCATCGGACTCGCACTCGGATTGATATGATAAAATTGATGCCATTATTACTGTCTTTACACTGTGTACAATCACTGAGCTTAATTTATTAAGCCTCCTGGGGTGAAGTTCTGTTATGGTAATGGTTGTTTCATTTCCGACAGGTGCTGTAAGTGGTCGACTAATCACAACAGACTGGGCCATCTGGCCAATCAGAGCAGAGCAGGCTCTCGGAAAGGAGGGATTTTAGAGAGACTGATTCAACCAACAAGTCGTTTGAGAATCATTGAAAAATGTGGTGATGTGCAAATACTTTATATTATGAGAAAATGAAAGTGTTTTTGACCTTTGATGGATGTAAACCTGTTGTAGGAGACTCCATATCAAAATAAGTAATCTTTAAAATAGCATAATAAGGGCACTTTAAACAGTAACACGCTAGTTCAAAGGTGAAAGAAACTCCAGAAATAATGAAGGTGATTGAAATACATTTGTCTCCACATAATTGCAAAACTATTTCAAAGGCTTTTGGACTCAAAGAATCAAAGCGAGAGCCATTATCTCCAAATGGAAAAAACTGGGCACAGTATCAAAACACTGCTCCTAATGTGCGTTCACTACTCACTGCTCCTGATGCCTGTTCACTACTCACTACTCCTGATGCCTGTTCACTACTCACTACTCCTGATGTGTGTTCGTTAACTTGAATGGTTAAATGCAGAGGACAAATTCTGAGTGTAGGTTTTCATACTTGGCCTTCACAAGTCACTTATATGTGAAGCAAGAGTCATTTGTCTTACCTTATATTCTGAAACCACTTCACTGATGGGTCTGAATTTGTGATTGTCGTGTTGTTTTGAAGTAAAGCACACTACACACGCAGGCTGTTTGTCCTCCAGACAGAAGAGTTTGAGTTTCTCACTGTGTAAACTGCAGATCTCCTCAGATTCTGATGAACTCGTCTCCTTTCTCTCCGTCAGGACCAACTCACACAAGTTTTTTAACACAAGATTAACTGGAAGATCAGATTTTGAGGATCTTCTCCTGCAGACAGGACACTCCTGAGTTTTCTTGGTTCTCCAGAACTGTTGAAGACACTCTTTACATACACTGTGACTACATGATAAAAGAACAGGAGTCTTGAAGATTTCACAGCACACGGGACAAGAAAGTTCTTCAGCAGATACATTTAGTGAAGCCATTTTCACTGTTTGAGCTCCAGCAATATAAACTTTACTTTCACTTTCTGAATGATGGTTTTAAAATGAATCACCTTGAGAATCACACTGATCTGCTGTCTGTTCAGAAACAAATGTCTCACAAATCCTTCTTGAAAGTGTTTCTCTTCATTCTCCACTGATCTCTGATTCTTTACTGCTTTTGTCAAGAGAGAAGAGTGTCAGTATGACAGAAAAGAGAAATAATAAGTCTGTCTCTTCCTGGTAAGTGTTGGAAGAGGGTGGAGTTTATGATCACATTTGATTCAAAGAACAACATCAGGATTTCTTCAGGGTAAATTTGAACAAAACTGGTATTAAAACTTGCTTTAGTATAATGCTATAAAACCTTGAATCAAACACTAAAGAACAATGAAAAACACAAATATTGACAATAAAAATACTATTTTATTTATTGCTCTTTATTTGTACATATTTATTTGTTCAAGTATCCAGTGAAATGACTAATCTGGGTTTTGTTTGTTTAAAAAAAAAAAAAAAAAAAAAAAAAAAATATATATATATATATATATATATATATATATATATACAGTGGGTACTGAAAGTATTCAGACCCCCTTAAATTTTTCACTCTTTGTTATATTGCAGCCATTTGCTAAAATCATTTAAGTTAATTTTTTTCCTCATTAATGTACACACAGCACCCCATATTGACAGAAAAACACAGAATTGTTGACATTTTTGCAGATTTATTAAAAAAGAACACTCTGTGACACTCATATATTTAACTCAGGTGCTGTCCATTTCTTCTGATTATCCTTGAGATGGTTCTACACCTTCATTTGAGTCCAGCTGTGTTTGATTATACTGACTGGACTTGATTAGGAAAGCCACACACCTGTCTATATAAGACCTTACAGCTCACAGTGCATGTCAGAGCAAATGAGAATCATGAGGTCAAAGGAACTGCCTGAAGAGCTCAGAGACAGAATTGTGGCAAGGCACAGATCTGGCCAAGGTTACAAAAAAAATTCTGCTGCACTTAAGGGTGCTCTCCTAAGAGCACAGTGGCCTCCATAATCCTTAAATGGAAGACGTTTGGGACGACCAGAACCCTTCCTAGAGCTGGCCGTCCAGCCAAACTGAGCTATCGGGGGAGAAGAGCCTTGGTGAGAGAGGTAAAGAAGAACCCAAAGATCACTGTGGCTGAGCTCCAGAGATGCAGTCGGGAGATGGGAGAAAGTTGTAGAAAGTCAACCATCACTGCAGCCCTCCACCAGTCGGGGCTTTAGAGTGGCCTGACGGAAGACTCTTCTCAGTGCAAGACACATGAAAGCCCCCATGGAGTTAGCCAAGTTGGTGAGAAATAAGATTCTCTGGTCTGATGAGACCAAGATAGAACTTTTGGCCTTAATTCTAAGCGGTATGTGTGGAGAAAACCAGGCACTGCTCATCACCTGTCCAATACAGTCCCAACAGTGAAGCATGGTGGTGGCAACATCATGCTGTGGGGGTGTTTTTCAGCTGCAGGGACAGGACGACTGGTTGCAATCGAGGGAAAGATGAATGCAGCCAAGTACAGGGATATCCTGGATGAAAACCTTCTCCAGAGTGCTCAGGACCTCAGACTGGGCCGAAGGTTTACCTTCCAACAATACAATGACCCTAAGCACACAGCTAAAAAAACGAAGGAGTGGCTTCACAACAACTCTGTGATTGTTCTTGAATGCCCCAGCACAACCAGGGAGGGGGGGTGGGCGCCCTAGAGACCTACTGGCAGGTGACACTGGATGTGCAGACAGGTCTGGAGGTCTCCAGGGCAGGTCCAGGAACTTGGGCAGCAACGGCGTGTCATGAGTCTTGGGCAGCAACGGCGGGTCAGAAGCCGTGGATGACCATGGCAGTACGGAAGCCTTGGGACGCCAAGGCAGGTCAGGAGAGTCAAGCAACCATGGCAGTACGGGAGTCTTGGGACACCAAGGCGGGTCAGGAGTGTCAGGCAGGCATGGCAGGTCAGAGTCCGTAGACGGCCCTTGCGGGCCTGTAGACCCACCCACAGGTTCCCCACCCACAAGTTCCCCACCCTCAGGTATATGCCCCCCTCCCTAAATGTTCTTGGGGAATTCAATGGAGGTATGTAGGGAATTGTGGGCTGGTAAGTACTGGAGGGTTGGAGCAGGTTCGAGGGCAAGGAATTTGGGTGGTGCCAGCAGGGCAAGGAGCCTGGGTGGCGCCGGCAGGGCAAGAAGCTTAGGTGGCGCCGACAGGGCAAGGAGCTTAGGTGGCACCATTAGGGCAAGAAGCTTAGGGCAAGGAGCTTAGGTGGCGCCGACAGGGCAAGGAGCTTGTTCGTCAATGCTAGTGAGGCTGCCATCTTGTTCATAGACACAGGCGACGTGGCCATCTTGTTCGTAGACACAGGCGATGCGGCCATCTTGTCCATAGATGCAGGCAAGCTTGAGTGCGTAGCAACCGGCGGGTTTGAGTGCGTAGCAACCAGCGGGTTCGAGTGCGTAGCAACCGGCAGACTTGAGTGCATAGAAACCAGCAGACTTGAGTGTGCAGAACCCGGCAGGCTTGAGTGCGTAGTAACCGGCAGCCTTGAGTGCGAAGCTGCACGTGCCGAAGTCACTGGAGGATCGTTGGACAACAATCCTCTCCGCTTGCGGACGGATCTCGAGACATGACGTGGCTCTGGGCGATCAGCGGAGACGTGACGTGACTCTGGGCGATCAACGGAGACGTGACATGGCTCTGGGTGATCAGCGGAGACATGACATGGCCCTGGGTGATCAGCGGAGACATGACGTGGCTCTGGGTGATCAGCAGAGACATGACATAACTCTGGGCGATCAGCGAAGACATGATGTGACTCTGGAAGATCGGTAGATGCGTGGCTTGGGTCAGGAAGATCAGCGGAGACATGAACTGGTGTTGTTGTGATGGTAGCCACCATTTTGTGCGTGTTCCTCGGCGCGGCGGCCATTACGTGGTTCACCATGGTGTCGCATTTCTCCACGACACCCACAGTAAATGGAGAGCCAACAGACAACAAAGCATAATCCAGGAAATGACTAAGGGAGGAACGGGGTCCATTGCGAACCAGTTGTGCTTTGAGTGGCTGGTTAACGCCCTCACAGAAAAAGTCAATGAGTACACAGTCAGGTAGATCTGACCAGTAGATCTGACCAATGTCCAGGTATTCGGTGATGTAATCTTCCAGTGATCGTGTGCCCTGTGTGAGCCCTAATAATAGCTGTGCGATATTCCTACCGGCCAAGTGTTCTCCAGATGTGCTGCTGGATCCTTGTGGTGGCGAAGTCTTCTGTAATGAATAGTCGACAGAATGGAGATCCATTTGCAGCTTTTATTAAAATAATGAACAATGCAAACAGGGGCAAAGGCAAAGACATAAACTGGGACAGGCAATGGTCGAGGCAGGCAGCAAATAAACAGAGTTGGGTCACAGGCAGAGATCAGGGCAGGCAGCAGGCAAACACAGTCCAGAACACAGGCAAAGATCAGGGAATAAACAGTCCACAGGAAAACGCTCAGTAGTGATCACCGAGGCAAATCAAGACTTCGCAATGAGTGAGTGTGTGTGACTGGCTTATATAATCCGGGTAATGTGCTGCAGCTGGGTGTGAGTGATTACTGATTGGATGAGTGAGTGTGGGTGATTGTCAGGGAGAATTCTGGGAATTGGAGTCCGGAAATGGCTGGGAACATGACACTGACAATCTGATCTTGTCATTATTAATCAATCAGTAATCAACACAGCACCATCCCGAAATTACCATGCACTGTAGAAGTATGGTTTTGGCAAGAAATTAACAATAGCTAAATATAACATTCAATATTTTAGTCTATATTAAAGGGATACAAGTCACTTTTATGGATGATGTTTTTTTTTTATTACAAACAGTTTTTTTGTTTGTTTGTAGTTAGCACTTAATATTTCTTTAATGTTGCCACATGAGAATAGTCAAACAGTGTAAGTGATTCACAAAATCATACACAAAGAAATGTGCATGACTAGCCAAAGTTTTACTGATCTACAAAAAATTTGAGCCTCTGAGTTTCTTAATTTGTGATTTGTAGAATAGGTTTAGTGCACCTGCATTAAAAAAAAAACTTAAAGGCAGCGGCTATTAAGTGAAAATAGCATATTTTCTAAACAATATATGCTATTTACACTAAGTGACAATATCACATTTTCTTAGCGATATGCTATTTACACTAGGTGAAAATAACGATGTAAAAGTGTAAAAGTATCAGTTCTTTGCAATAAGAGTAAATAGATGCTATCTAGGCCTACTTTATATTGGCAGATACTATTTGCACCTCAGTATTTTTGTACATTAACACGATGCAATAATATCATAGAGTGTAAATGATTGTATTTATTAAAATTATTAAATGGATGCTGCCTTATTGGGAGAATAAAACCCTCCCTACACCTTCCTCTAACCCTACCCAATAACCACTTTTAATATTATTAAACACTCGTTCACAGTTTATTTTCACTTTTAGAACATTATTTTCATTTTTACTGAGCTTAGCAAAAGGCAGATTTGAACCCGCATCGATCGCGTTAAAAGCCAGAACTCCAATCCCTACTTGCTACTCCTATGCCACTGAAGACATTGCCTTCTGTGCTTCTTTTTAAAAACTTGAGTGGCCCAACCAGACTTTGGTGGATGGAGCTAGTGTAAATAGTGTTTGCCAACAAGGGATGCTATTTGCACTTTATGTAAATAGACAGTCCAAAATTTGGAAGGTGTAACTGTTGTGTTGTGTTTGTGAGAGAGAAAGGAACTAAGTTTTCAACTCCTAAAACATTTTGATGACTTAACTGAAATATTGTCTACACCTTCCACTGTCACAGGTGTTCAGTGTTTTGTTACTATGCTTTAACTACAAATACCACAGTAAAACTACAGTAACTGTGATAATACCATGGAAGTGTTGTGTTACTATGCTTTAACTACAAATACCACAGCAAAACTACAGTAAATGAGATAATGCCATGGTAAGTGTTGTGTTACTCTTAACTACAAATACCACAGTAAAACGTCTCATGTTACGTATGTAACCATGTTTCCCTAAGAACAGGGAACGAGACTCTGCATTTGAATACGCTATGGGGAACGTCACAGGTAAACCGATGTCTGAAAGCCAAGAATCAAACCACTCCAATCCTATTGGTCAGTGACAGCCTATGACATATTTCATAGCGCAACCCGGAAGTATATAAGGAGCGCCTAGAGAATCAGACAGTATCTTATCGTCTTGAGGCACTGTTCAGCAGGCAGCCCCGAAGCATGGCAGAGCAACGCAGTTTCGTTCCCTGTTCTCAGGGAACCGAAAGGAACCCCGGCCAGCCACTAGAAGGGGAACATAGTCACCCCAGTGCCACCAGGGAGGCCGACCTGGTCTGACAGAGGACAAACTTAGTCTTGGTCAACCCTGTTTGAATACAGAATCTCAACAACGCATTCTTCAGAGAAGACAGCAAGTAAGAGCGATTGCGAAAGACAGTAAGCAACTCAAACTCACACGTAGAGACAGGCATCCTGGAGAGCAGAACTCAGCTGAGTGCTATGAACCCTGTTATTGAGGGGAGTATATACTCTGCTCAATCCTAGGATCTACTCAGAGCCTGATTATTTGCACTGAGGAGGCTGTGTGCTAAGAAACCCTGATGAAGGGGAGCACAAACCAGCCTGGGGCTGGGAGGCCTCATGGAAGCCTTCAACCAGTGACCAGCTTAGGGAGCTAAGCACTATTAAAGACAACCCTAGCAGGGGAGTACAAAGCTCAACCTAACAGATAGACCATACTGTAGGCACATGATCATGGAGGCCAGAGAGGGGCCTACAACATGACAATAGTTCTGCGTGGAGTAGAAACTCACACATGCTAATATGCTTAGTCACAACAGTGGGAAAATCCAAGGGCGGCCTGTCAAGGCCACACACCTTGAACACCTATCTTGCTGGGAGCAAAGAATCAACCACATGACAGTAACAGCAGATAAGACTGTAAAGTGCCCACATAACAGTCCACCTAACACAATACGCTGATTTCACGCAGCCACCATTTTGAAATCGATAACGAGGCTCCGGTGGGAAGAAACCCGGAAGTATCGTATTGAACCACAGGAGAGTTGCGGATGCGATGGTGTATTGTTGTGTACCAGGCTGTACATCCTATCAACAGAAAGAGTGATAAAAAAAATATCCTTTCATCGCTTTCCGAGTGACCCAAAAGCCGTCGTGAGTGGATTGTGAAAGTAAAACGTGTTATGAACCCAGTATGGGTCATATTTGTTGGTGGGTTGTTTTTTCCTTGTTTTACAGGATGGTGCTAGGGTGAGTGACGTCATCATTACTGAAGACTTACACCTGTGTGAAGCTGATGCCGGCAAATTTAAGCAGCTCCCTTCAGTGTGATGGCGCTCGCTCTCCCCTCCTCGTGTCGTGCTCGTTCTCCCTTCAGTTGTCTGTTTTGTTTTCATTTAGTCTTTTCCTAATTTTATTCTTACTTTAATAAATGTTATTCCTTTTTCGACCCTCATCCAACGTGTTGTCTCCTTCTTTGTCGCGGCTTGCGAGCCGGCCGTGACAAATGGGGGCTCATCCTTAAATTTTTGAAAAATTCCTGTTGTTTTTGACGTGATTCGAAAGTGCTTTATTTTGTTTGCGTTCGGTTATTTTGTAAGGAAATTCGGCATGTTGATTAACCGAAGGTAAAACCGGAAGAGCGATTGTTTGTATAGAGCTATTGTTTGGGATGTTTTATGCATCATTTCGAAGGAAATACGTGTTGGATTTGGTTGTTTCAAGGACGGAGTGCGATGGATTGCTGTATCCGTAATTTGGCTGTCTTTTGATGCAAAGTTTTAGAAGGTAAGTGATTTTGCAAATCCTATCGTGGGGGAATTTTGAATGGTATTGGTGTTCCCTTGTTAGGTGTAGCTGCTCGTTCCCTTTTGGAATGAGTAGGGTAATGTAATGTTTTTTTATTTTTGTGTTGGTGACCGTGAGTAGAGCAGTTGTCTCAGGAGCATATCCATGGTATGAGTGAGTCGCCAGAGTGCTGGTTGCTTTTCTTGTACCAGCGGGAGTTGGTGCTTAAATACCCCTCACCAGTAACCACACAAAGATTAGGGGTGAGTTAGTTAGTTTTTCATGTAGATAGGGAAAGGGAACTTGTTGTTATTCCTCCTGCTGGGGTTTGTAAAAACACGTCTTCTATTTTGTAGCGTGTATTTAAAGTGGTAGCGTGTCTACTCTAGTCGAAGATTTTATTAGTTCTCCTTCTGAAGCTTTGCTCGATTCATGTGCAAAAGATCAATTATTTAAAATTGCGGATCACTATGGAATTGAAATTGGAGATAAGAGGGTAAAGGACAGTACAATTAGAGAAACGCTTAAAACAAAACTGATAGAGCAGTCCATACTGTTTGAAATGCCAGCTACTGCCGGTCAAGTTAAACCTCATGTTGGCTCTTTAACTTTTGAGCAACAGGAACGCTTATCATTGTTACAGCTTGAACAGGAGCGTTTGATGTTGAAAGTAGAGCGTGAAAAAACTAGAAACGAACAGACAAATATTGAGCTCCAGTAATACCGTTTGGACATAATAAGAGAAGGCGGATTGAATGGCGGCTCAGTTGATGCTTTTCAGGGTGCTTCTCAAATGTTTGACACTGCTGGAAATTTACGTTTAGTACCTAAATTTAATGAGCGAGACCCAGATACCTTCTTTATATTGTTTGAGTGGATAGCGGAGGCAACAGGTTGGCCTAGTAAAGAATGTACACTGCTTTTACAATGCGTGCTCACTGGCAGGGCTCAAGAAGTCTATTCAGCTCTTTCACTCTCTGACTGCCAAGATTACGATACCGTTAAAGCTGCAGTTTTAAAAGCGTACGAATTAGTACCAGAAGTGTACCGACAAAAATGTAGAACATTGTCTAAGGGAGTTAATGAGGCTCATGTTGAGTTTGCTAGAGAGCTTACCACTGCATTTAATCGTTGGTGTATGGCGTCGGAGGTAACCACGTTTGAGGAGTTAAGTAACTTGATTGTGCTTGAACAGTTTAAGAACTCTGTTCCTGCTCGCATTGCGACATATATAAATGAGCAGAAAGCTGACACACCTGCTAAAGCTGCTGAGTTGGTGGACGATTATATTTTGACACAGAAGAGTAGTTTTGAGTTTCGGAAAAGGGATGAAATGTTTGAAGAGAAAGTAGATCGTACCTCCAGAAATTAATCTCTGATTTGTAACTACTGTTGTGGTAAAGGCCACTGGAAAAATGAGTGCCCTGTGCTTAAAGCGAAGAGTAAAAGGGGAAAAGCTCCTCGTGTTAAGCCAGCTGTCCTTGTGGCACCAGTGTTGAATCCTGTTAACTATTCTTCTTCTGAGGTTTTTCCCACAACAGTGAACCCCATAAAAGATGGAGATTATTCACCTTTTATTACCTATGGGCATGTGTCGATTGTTGGCAAGGATACAAAAGTTCCAGTGACGATTTTGAGGCACACTGGAGCATCTGAGTCCTTTATTTTGCAGGATGTGTTGCCATTTTCCTCTTTGTGTGACACTGGTACTAGTGTGCTTATTAGAGGAATTGGGTTAAATGTCTTATCTGTTCCTCTACACAAAATAATGTTGTCATGTGAGTGGAGACGTGGTGATTGGTGTGCGTCCATCTTTGCCAGTGGATGGTGTTGACATAATAATGGGAAATAATTTGGCAGGGGGCAGGGTTTGGCCTGATACTTTTTCAACTCCTGTGGTTTCAACTTTTCCCATCTCAGATCCTGATGAGAGCAGCAAGAATTTTCCAGAAGTATTTACTGCGTGTGCTGTGACTCGATCCATGGCCTCTGTACAAACAAAGTTGTTCTCTGATTCTACTGTAGTAAGATCAACATTTTCATTGCCTGATAACTTTTCTGTTTCCTTTTCAGAATTGATACAGGAGCAACAACTTCATTCTTCTCTCCAAAACCTATTTGAGAGTGTGATGTCATCTGATGAAATTAGACATGTTGCTCATGGTTATTTTTTGCAGGATGGAATGTTGGTGAGGAAATGGATTCCACATGGTAGTGACTTTGCTGGTGATCCTATTATGCAAGTGTTAGTGCCAGAGAAGTATCATTCAATTGTGTTGAAGATTTCTCATGATGAACTTGCAGGTCATTTAGGGGTTAAAAAGATCTATGACAGAATCCTTCGTCACTTTTTTTGGCCAAAGTTGAAGAAGGATGTGTCAAAGTACATCAAGACATGTCATACTTGTCAATTAACAGGCAAGCCAAATCAAAAGATCAAACCTGCTCCATTGTTTCCTATTCCTGCTGTCAGTCCACCATTTCAGCATCTGATTATTGACTGTCCCCTATCGGCCTATCCCCTCCGTACTCCGTAAGATTGTGCAAAGTGATCAAGGTATTAATTTTACCTCTCACTTGTTTTCTCAGGTCTTGAAGCTGTTGCACATTAAGCACAATAAAGCTAGTGCTTATCACGTCCAAAGCCAGGGGGCTTTGGAGCGTTTCCATCAGACACTTAAGTCCTTGCTGCAGGCATATTGTACAGAGATGTAAGGTGATTGGGAGGAGGGATTGCCGTGGTTGATGTTGTCAGCACATGAGGTTTGTCAGGAAAGTACTGGATTCAGTCCCAATGACTTGGTGTTTGGGCACACCGTTCGGGGACCACTGGCTGTGCTTCGTGATAACTGGACTGAGAGTATGCCACCTAAAATCTTGATAAGTTATGTGAATGACTTTAAGCGTAGGTTATATGAAGCAGGTAAGATGGCAAAAGAACAACTGAGTTCTTCACAGAAGCGTATGAAGTCACTTTATGATAGGCGAACTGAGAAACGACAATTTATGTCAGGCGATCAGGTGTTGGCTCTATTACCTGTGGAAGGCTCACCGTTTCAAGCTCAGTATACTGGTCCTTTTGTAGTAGTAGAACAAGTCAGAGATTGCCACTCCAGATAGAAGGAAGTCAACACAGTTATGTCACATAAATCTGTTGAAGCCCTATGACTGCCGTTCTCACAAAGCGTTAGATGCCAAGACTGAGGTAAAACCTGTATTGGTCGTTGAGAGTACTGCATCTGCTCCTTTTGAAGAGGGAGTTGATGAAAGAGTTTCTTTTCCAGAGGATACAGTACTGTTTGGTTGTCTTAAAAATTCAGAGACTCTTAAAAATTTGCATAAAATGATGGCCCATTTACCAGAGAGTAAACGTGCTAACTTGATTGCTCTTATTAACCACTATGTCTCTTTGTTTGGAGATGTACCTTCATGTACGCACTGGTTGGAGCATGATATTGATGTTGGGGATGCTGAGCCCATTCGCCAACATTTTTATCGGATGTCTCCAAATAAACTCCTGCATCTTAAGGTTGAGGTTCAGTATATGCTTGATCACGACATTGCTCGGCCTTCATTTTCTAGTTGGGCATCTCCCTGCCTGCTTGTTAATAAGTCTGATGGAACTTATCGGTTTTGCACCGACTATCGGAAAATAAATAAAGTGACTAAACCAGACTCATTTCCAATCCCTCATATTGAGGATTGTGTTGATCGAGTTGGGTCAGCGAAATTTGTTAGTAAATTCGATCTGCTTAAGGGCTATTGGCAGGTTCCGCTGACCCAGCGAGCTCAGGAAATCTCTGCCTTCATTACATCCGAAGGATTATTCTCTTATAACGTTATGAGTTTTGGCCTTAGAAATGCGCCTGCAACCTTTCAGCGACTTATGAATAGGGTTATTTCTGGGTTGGAGGGAGTTGCGGTTTATCTAGACGACGTGGTAGTTTTTAGTGATTCATGGGAGCAGCACTAGAGTCGTATTGCGGACCTCCTTTCTCGTTTTAAAGAGGCTGGTCTTACAGTCAATCTGGCTAAATGCGAGTTCGCTCAAGCCACCGTGACTTACTTAGGTAAGGTGGTTGGACAGGGCAGTGTGCGGCCAGTTCGAGCCAAGGTTGAGGCTATTGACCAGTTTCCATCTCCTACCACCAAGAAGGAGTTGATGCTATTCTTGGGGTTAGTGGGTTATTACAGGGGTTTTTGTAGTAATTTTTCTACTGTGGTAGCCCCACTCACGGATTTGCTTAAGGCAAAAGTGGCTTTTGTCTGGTCTTCTGTCTGTCAGGAAGCCTTTGAGGCAGCTAAATCGTTACTCACTTCCGCTCCTGTGTTGGCAGCTCCCCGTTTCGATCGCCCTTTTAGGTTGTGTGTAGATGCTAACAACATGGGTGCAGGAGCTGTTTTGTTACAGGCCGATGATGCAGGCATTCACCGCCCAGTTAGCTATTTTTCAAAAAAGTTCTCCTCTTATCAGTTAAACTATTCTGTAGTTGAGAAAGAGGCTTTAGCTCTGATTTGGGCCCTGCAAAATTTTGAGGTGTATGTGGGTTCTGTGTCGGACCCATTGGTCATGTACACCGACCACAACCCGCTCATTTATTTACATTCTTTGCGGTGTCCAAACCAACGATTGACCTGTTAGTGCCACTTTCTACAATCCTATGCACTTGATATCAGACACATTAAAGGCACTGACAATGTGGTGGCTGACGCATTGTCTAGAGCTCCTTATTCCTCTTAGCTGTTGACATGTTCTGTTTTGCTCTCTTTGTCTCTCTTAAAATTGCTGATGTATGTATGACAGAGTGGTGTGAGCTATCTGGTAAAGAGTTGAGTGTCATTTAAATATGATTAGTTGGACACCCTTTTCTATGGGGGAGGGTGTTATGAACCCAGTATGGGTCATATTTGTTGGTGGGTTGGTGTCTCACGGGATATTGGACCTCATTTTCAGGTAAGTGAAATAACTTAGCAAATAGTTAGCTAATGCTAGCTTTCCAAGTTGCACATGTTTTGGATGGCTGTTATCAAAATAATTTACCAATTTTCTCATTAGATTACAGACAACACGAGAGTGTGCTCCAAACATTTCAAGGGTGTTGTTAACTTGTTTGATGACATAATATGAATAATCTTTAAAAAATTAGGATTTTATGTTATGAGAACATTTGTTTTAATAACCAAAATATATTTTCATTGAATCATTTAAACCTCTCTGAATGTGATAGTACTGTAATGTTTTATCATATTACAAATACTCTTATGTTGCCTAAGCAAACTAACATTTATGTCAAACCGATAGATAGATAGATAGTGTAACACAGTTCGTATATACGGGAAGAAGGAGACGGGAACCGGCGAATATTCAACAAAACTTAACAACAAAATAAACAAAAAACAAAACGAAAGTAATGCCGGCAGACCCTCGCGGACGTCTGCCGGCCACACAAACATAATAAAACATAACATAAAGTCCAGGCCTGGTCCTCTCTCATCCCTCACGGTCGTCGCTCCTCCTTTTATGCTCCCAGAGCTCCTCCATGAGAGACTCAAGGCCGGTGCGTCTCCCAGGTGATGCTCGTTATCACTTGCGTCACCGGCCTCGCGCCGTTCCCTCACGGCTCTCGCCCGCCCTGGTCACCACATACCCCCATCGCCCCTCACAGGCTGGGGCTCTACTCCCCCCCCCCGGGGCCTGTCTCGGCGGCCGCAGCACCTGGGGATAAGGACAGACGAGACGAGAGAAAGGAGACGGAAGCAAGGGGAGCGACAGGACGAGAGAGGGGAGAGAGGAAAAAGAGAAAAAAAATTCTGGGTCCGGTTCCCAGACACACTGCCGCTCGGTCCTCAGCCTGCCAAGAGGCTCTTCCTCGCGGTGCCATGCGGTGGCACTGGATGCTCAGTGGATGGCCCGATCCTCAACCGCCTCCTGGCGGCTGGCGATGGCTCCTCCGGTTGAGGGCAGCTGGCAGCGAGTCCCCTGCTCCTCCCCTTCATGGCAGACGGCAGCAGGCTCCGGCCCACGGCGGACGGCGGTGACTCCTCCGCTCCCTCCTGGATGGCAGCCACCCCACCTCGTCCCAGGAGCACGGCATCCGGGTCTCCGTCCCACCTTTCACAAGGCTCCAGTACCACCGCCTCGGGCAGCCTCTTGCGGTCTTCACTCCCGCGCTGCCCGAACTCCGCAGCACCACGATCCCCCTCAGCAGCGAGGGCTCTCCGACAGCATGTCCCTCCTTCCTCCCGGGTTTCGGCACCATTGTAACACAGTTCATAGATACGGGAAGAAGGAGGCGGGAACCGGCAGACGTTCAACAAAACTTTAATTCAAAATAAACAAAGAACAAAACGAAAGTAATGCCGGCAGACCCTCGCGGACGTCTGCCGGCCACACAAACATAATAAAACATAAAATAAAGTCCAGGCCTGGTCCTCTCTCGTCCTTCACGGTCGTCGCTCCTCCTTTTATGCTCCCGGAGCTCCTCTGTGAGAGACTCAAGGCCGGTGCGCCTCCCAGGTGATGCTCGTTATCACTTGCTTCACCGGCCTCACGCCGTTCCCTCACGGCTCTCGCCCGCCCTGGTCGCCACAGATAGATAGATAGATATGCTAACTGCTGTCAGTTTTTACAGTTGCACATTTTTTTGTATAATTTACAATGTATATTTTTTTTATTGGCTGCAATAGATATTTGATATCTATCTACAGTGTCTGTGGTATTGAAACACTCGAGGAAGTAGTGAAACATCCGCGATTGTTGATAAAAGGCTTGTTCGCGATGCATCGGAGCAGCGTGGACTGATTCGGTGGGTGCCGCGGATCCGTGGGAGCGTTTGTAGAGCATACGACTTCTTGTGCTTTTGGATCGTTCTCGCGGAGCTTTGATGTCATGCGCCAATCGCTATGCGTGAAGCCGATGCCTCTCAAACAAGCCTGGTGTGTTTGTGTTTGGCGCTGCAGCGCTAGATTTGCTGTGAAATATGAGACGTATACAGTGGCGCGAGACCTGGCTCTGTGGTGGCTCTCTAGCCCGTGGAAAGGCAAACCGGTTCTTAGAAGGTTCATCAGGTGAACCAACTCCGAACTGGCACTAGCACTAGCTCTGAACTAGCACCTGGTTCGTGCTGGTGGAAAGGAGGTATGAGTGAGCACTTTTTATGGTGGTATGACTGTTACTCTTTCTGATTCTGAGGCACTAGAAAAAGAAACAAGGGGACAGAGCAACAGTAAGATGTGGCACCGTGCTCGTTCCCAGCGTCTGCCTTCATCCAATTTTAAGCGGATAGCCTCTCGAGTTGCAGACTTCAACAACCTTGCTACCAGAAGCAGAAAAGCTCAGTTCAGACAAAGGCAATGAAGAGAGGGCTGGAACTGGAGTCCGATGCAGCTGGGCAATATAAGCAGGTAACCACCAATCGTGTTTACCCCTGTGGCTTTGTTATAAATCCCCATGCACCACATTTAGGCACATCTCCTGATCGGAAGGTGGTTGACAGCACTGGTGCTCTGGGGTTACTTGAAATCAAATGCCCTGATGTAGACAGTGTCCTAGAGTGCAAGTACCTCTCTGTAAGAGCAGATGGTATGCTTACTCTCAAAACCAGCCCTGAATACTATTATCAGATGATTGGACAAATGGGAATCACAGGGATGACATGGTGTGACTTTTTTGTCAAAACCAGAACGGACTTCCACCTGGAACGCATTCACTTTGATGGAGAGAAATGGGAGTCAGTAAAAACTAAATTAGACTCATTCTTTTTTAACTACTGGCTGCCCAACCTGTGTTATAAATCCGTGCTTATAAACCCAGGAATATCTCACACACACACACTTGTTGTGTTTCTGTGAATTGTGGGGACTTTCCATAGGCATAATGTATTTTATACTGTACAAACTGTACATTCTATCCCCCTACACTACACCTAACCCTAAACCTAACCATCACAGGAAACTGTGCACACTTTTACTTTCTCACAAAACATCATTTAGTATGTTTATCAATCCATTTACATTGTGGGGACCGCTGGCTGGTCCCCACAATGTAGGTGAACTCAGGTTTATATTACATCGTGGGGACATTTGTAATATAAACAAGTACACACAGACACACACACTTACTCCAAACATGCAATGCACACATTAGATCAATTTTAAGTAAATATTTGTACAGTTTTAGAACAACTCATTTCTAGATTAAAGAAACTGAACTCCACTGATTGTACAAAAATATAGTTTTTATTTATTTATTTATTTTTTATGATTTATTTATACTCTTTAAACATTACAAAAACATGCAAACATAAAAGAATAAAAATAAATAAACAAAAATTAACAAACAGGGGAAGATGAAAATACACAATAAAACATTACAGTAAGAAGATACACTGAGGATTCTTTTCCCCTCAAAAACAAAAAAACATACAGTACAAACATGCATACAGTAAAAACAGCAGTGAAATGGCCAGGCAATACAAGATTAGTATCAACATCTAGACTGATGATAGATATGGGGGGAGAAAAGGGGATCACACACAAAGAGCAGGGTCAAGCTGGAGAGTTTTAATATGTTCACTAAGGGGTTGCCAAAGCTTGATGAAGATGGTGCTAGGTGAAGAGAGTACATATTTTTCTCCAGTTTCATAAAACAAAGAACATCTCTTATCCAGCATGTGTAAGATGGAGGGTGAGGGCTTTTCCAATTCAATAGAATTAAAGGTGCCCTATAACGTTCTTTCACAAGATGTAATATAAGTCTAAGGTGTCCCCTGAATGTGTCTGTGAAGTTTCAGCTCAAAATACCCCATAGATTTTTTTTTATTAATTTTTTAACTGCCTATTTTGGGGCATCATTAACTATGCACCGATTCAGGGGCTGCGGCCCCTTTAAATCTCATGCTCCTAGCCCACCGAGCTCGCGACTATAATATACAGTGCATAAACAAAGTTCACACAGCTAATATAACCCTCAAATGGATCTTTACAAGATGTTCGTCATGCATGCTGCATGCATGCTTCGGGTCATGTGAGTATAATATTTATTTGGATGTTTACATTTGATTCTGAATGAGTTTGAGGCTGTGCTCCGTGGCTAAAGCTAACATTACACACTGTTGGAGAGATTTATAAAAGAATGAAGTTGTGTTTATGCATTATACAGACTGCAAGTGTTTAACAATGAAAATAGCGATGGCTCTTGTATCCGCGAATACAGTAATAAACGATGGTAACTTTAACCAACAGTAGCCTACATTAGCAACATGCTAACGAAACATTTAGAAAGACAATTTACAAATATCACTAAAAATATCTGTAATCATGGATCATGTCAGTTATTATCGCTCCATCTGCCATTTTTCACTATTGTCCTTGCTTGCTTACCTAGTCTGATGATTCAGCTGTGCACAGATCCACGTTAATACTGTCTGCCCTTTTCTAATGCCTAGAACATGGGATGGCATATGCAAATATTGGGGTCATACATATTAGTGATCCTGACTGTTACGTAACAGTCGGTGTTATGTTGAGATTCGCCTGTTTTCCGGAGGTCTTTTAAACAAATGAGATTTACATAAGAAGGAGGAAACAATGGAGTTTGAAACTCAATGTATGTCTTTTCCATGTACTAAACTTTTGTTATTCAACTATGCCAAGGTAAATTCAATTTTTGATTCTAGGGCACCTTTAAACGCCTAGCTAAAAGAGTCAGAAAGGCAAAAAATCTGAAAAGTGAGAAGGCAAAGAATGGCCAGGCAGAAGAACCCCAAATAAAGCTGTGACTGGACAGAGTGGAATATCCGCAGAGGTAATGGCTGACAATGAGACAAAAATTTGCCTCCAAAAGGAAGACAGGGCAGGGCAGGGCAGGGCAGGGCAGGACCAGAACATGTGAATTAAAGTGGCTGAACCAGAATGACACCTGTCACACTCCGAGTCAATAGACGGGTTAATGCATGCTAACCTGGTCTTAGACCAGTGGGCTCTATGAACCACCTTGCACTGTATGAGCCTGTGACTGCGCAGAGAGATGAGGAGTAAACCCTGTTCAGGACTGCCCTCCATGTCTCCTCGGTAATCTCAGTACTGATGTCCTGGGACCAGACAAAGCGTAAATTATCAGAGGAAGATTGCAAATGAACAATTATATTCACTAATTTACAAATTGACCCTTTAGTACAAGGATCCACACCCAGAATGGTGTCCAAATCTGAAGGGAGAGGCGCATTTGGAAAGTTGACCTTTTTTTTTTCATACAAAATCTCGAATTTGTAAATATCTGAAAAAAGTTTTTTTGGAAATATTAAACTGAGAAGTCAACTGTTCAAAAGAGGTAAAAACACCATCGATGTAAAGGTCAGCAATAGAAACCAACCCAAGGTCCTTCCAGGTGGTGTATGCACTGTCCAAAATGGAGGGGTGAAACAATGGGTTAGAATGTATTGAGGATAACAGGGGAGAATTATGAAGACCAAAATGTCCAGATGTCCATATTCCAAAGAAAACTAGAAATAGAGCTATCAAGTGCAACAAAAAGACTTTGGAATAAAAATAGGAATACACTAAAATAAATATAAAAATTTAGGGAGCACGCTCATCTTACTACAATTTGCCCTACCGATCAGGGATATAGGAAGGAGAGACCAGCGATTAAAATCCTGTGATAGATGAATAAGCAATGGGACAAAATTGTGGTCAAATAAGTCTGAAAATCTTTTTGTCTCATTTATGCCCAAATATCTAAAACTTTGTAAAGAAGATCTAAAAGGCAGGTATGCTAATGGATAATTCAAGGCAGCTGTGTTGATGGGCATTAATTCACTTTTACTCAGATTTAACTTATAGCCTGATATTAGGCCGAAATCCATTAGCAAATCAAGCACCAAGGGAATGGAAGTGCCGGGCTCAGACATATATAAGAGAAGATCATCTGCATACAAAGATAGCTTATGCTCCAACCCTCCCCTTTGAATGCCAGCCATCGCACTGGATCTTAGAGCAATTGCCAAAGGCTCAATGGCTATTGAAAACAACAGGGGGAAAGTGGGCAACCTTGTCTAGTCCCGCAACCAAGGGAGAAATACTCAGAATAGTTATTATTAGTTCGAACACAGGCCAAAGGAGATGTATATAAAAGCCTAATCCAAGATATAAATTGATCAGGAAAGCCAAATTTCCTCAGTGTATAAAACAAATAGCACCACTCGACTCTATCAAATGCCTTCTCAGCATCCATGGAAATAACTAATTCTGGAGTTTCATTTAAAGAGGAAGAATAGAGAATATTCACAAGGCGTTTAATATTATGAAAAGAATGTCTATTTTTAATAAAGCCTGTTTGGTCTGTAGAAATTATAGTTGGAAGGATCACCTCCAGATGTCTTGCTAGGACTTTAGCTAATAATTTCTCATCTGAACAAAGTAAGGAGATGGGGCGATAGTTGCTGCACTGAGAAGGATCTTTTTTTTTTTTCTTTTTTTTTTTTGAGAATAAGAGAAATGATAGCCTGCTGTAAGGAATGAGGGAGAATACCTGAGCTGTAAAACTTATTGAACATAAGCAAACGTTAAGCAAAAAAAAAAGCAATTTGTTAAGCAAAAGAGGTGATAATTTGTCAGAAAATGATTTGAAAAATTCAGCAGGAAAGCCATCCGGCCCTGGGCATTTGCCATTCTGCATTAGACTAAGAGCAGTCTTAATTTCATCCAATGTAAGAGGGCCTATCAAATTTGAGGAGATATCAGGATCAATGCAAGGGATATTGAAGGAATTAAAAAAAATTATTGAATTGGGCCACTTCAGCTATGCTTTCCGAAGTATATAAGGAGGCATAAAAATTCTTGAACTCATCATTAATAGTTAGTGGATTAACTGAAGACCCAACGGAGGTGGAAACTTGAGTAATGAGATGTGAGGCTGACGCAACTGATGGGCAAGCAATTTAGGTAACACTTTATTTTGATGGTCCCTCTATAGATAGTCTATAGATAGTCTGCTGACTATAAGTTACTTTACAAGTGCATATCTAATTACTCGCATCAGGATAGTATCTGTAGATTGTCTTTTGTTTTGTAACAAGCATTACTCTGTATGTAACATGTAAACAGCTCTTAAACAGTCTGTCAGTAAAGTGTTACCAACGTGTTATCCATTTAGGTTGTAGATGTTCAACAGCATATTAGCAGACATGCAACAAATCCTGAAGTTTTCAGTACTCTAAAGTACAGCAAAGTAAGAGCTTTTAAGTAGCCAGCATGTAGCTATTAACCAAAGTATAAACAGACTTCCACTAAACATTCAGTTGTCTATAAGTAGCAACACAAACATTTCAAATGAACTTTATGTATATATCAGGTTACTTACACTTTGCTTTCGCAAGGATTTTCAGAAGCGCTCAACTAACAGTTTGTTGCATTTAAGTTACATTTCAGTAGACTGCCATTTTACTTTGAGGTAAATTGAAATATATATCTGTTGCCATATTAGGCCCATCAAAATGAAGTGAAAATCTAGGAAATGCTGTCGAATGACTCTTACAAGGATTTTCAGGAGTGCTCCACTGACTGTTTGTTGCATTTAAGTTACATTTCAGTAGACTGTCATTTTACTTTGAGGTAAATTCATTTATCCATCTGTTGCCACATTTGGCCCATCAAAATGAAGTGAAAATCTAAGAAATGCTGTTGAATGACTCTATAGGCCAACATCAAAGACAACATGGCTACTAGTCGTCAGTGGATTTTCAGCAGACAGTCAATAGATAGTAAGTACAGACACCAATAAGTATTTGGTTTAAGATTAAGAAAATGACAGCACCACAGTACAAGTACATATTGTCACAGATCCCTTGTCTTCCTGAACTCCATTTCCCATCATCCTCCTGTTCTCCACACCCGCACTCACTTCCCTCGTTTTCTCCCCATCAGCACTCATCATCTTCACCTGGACTCAATCATCATCACTGCCTTTATAATGGTCTCACACCCTTCACTCCCTGTCCGTTCTCTGTTGTGTTTACATGTATGTTTGGTGTTCCCTGCCTTTGTTGATTAAAGTACTCTACGTTATTGTGGAAATCCGTATCTGTCTCGTCTCTACACCAGCAACCGTAACAGAAGAACGGACCAATACCGACTGGATTTCCACAATTAAAATGGGTATCTTCCTGGTTCCGGTGCCCCCCAAGAAATGCCAGCCTGAGCTCTCCATGGAGCATCGTCTTTGGACAGCTAAACAGGACAGCCGCCCGCTGGAGAGGTATGTGGAGGAATTCTCCGAGCTTTCTAGTGAGGTGAACTGGCCAGATGCTATTTTGAATACCTGTTTTCTGAGGGGTCTGGACGAGGACACGATCCGTTATCTCGAACCTGAATGTCTCCATTCCCTAGTCGAGTCTATTAATTTGATTCTCTTCCTAAACGGTTCAGAGTTTGAAATTGAAGAGGTTCCAGGTGGATCGTGTTTTTCTCGTCCAGCTCCCTCAGAAATACGGTCAGCCTGGCCAGTTCACCAGCCGCTGATTTCCTTCACCTACCACTCCA
The DNA here is from genome assembly GCA_036281575.1 of Ancherythroculter nigrocauda. Lineage (NCBI taxonomy): Eukaryota > Metazoa > Chordata > Actinopteri > Cypriniformes > Xenocyprididae > Ancherythroculter > Ancherythroculter nigrocauda. The sequence continues at coordinate 3,748,660 of VTFQ01000019.1, forward strand.
GTGGGCATTCCGCTATGGCCATATCTAACCCTCTGCCCAAGCCGTCCAAAAAGAGGCCCTCCAGAAGGTCCAGACGGTCTAAGAAGCCAGACATCATTGATGCCGCTCCTGTCTCCCATGAGCCCACTCCAGTCACCCAAGAGTCTGCTTCAGGCTTCTACGGGCCGCCAGAAGATACTGGCTGGCTAATAGACTTTTTGACAGTACCGGTAGCTCCAGCCACTGCCGAGCCTGCTCCAGTCATCCCTGAATCCACTCCAGCCTTTCACGGGCCGCCAGAGGATGCTGGCTGGTTAATAGACTTTGTGACAGAGCCCGTCACTCCAGCCCTCGACGAGTCCGCTCCAGTAGCTGCCAACGAGTCCGCTCCAGTCTCCGCCGCCGAGCCAGTCTCTCCAGTCTCCGCCGCCGAGCCAGTCTCTCCAGTCTCCGCCGCCGAGCCAGTCTCTCCAGTCTCCGCCGCCGAGCCAGTCTCTCCAGTCTCAGCCGCCGAGCCAGCCGCTCCATGCTCCTCTGCCGAGCCAGCCGCTCATGTCGCCGCCGAGCCAGCCGCTCCAGCCTGTCACGAGCCTGCTCCGGCCCTCTCCGAGCCCACTCAAGCCACAAATCCACTCCTCTCCGTGGTCTCCCCAAGACTTCCCTAAACCTCCCAAATGTCACAGATCCCTTGTCTTCCTGAACTCCATTTCCCATCATCCTCCTGTTCTCCACACCTGCACTCACTTCCCTCGTTTTCTCCCCATCAGCACTCATCATCTTCACCTGGACTCAATCATCATCATCACTGCCTTTATAATGGACTCACTCCCTTCACTCCCTGTCCGTTCTCTGTTGTGTTTACGTGTATGTTTGGTGTTCCCTGCCTTTGTTGATTAAAGTACTCTACGTTATTGTGGAAATCCATATCTGCCTCTTCTCTACACCAGCAACCGTAACACATATCTGCCAAATGGGAAATAAATACCAGTCATTAGTTTGTCCAGCCAACTGCTTTTAATGAACTGCTATAAAAAAAAAAAGGAGGCTGTGGACAACACAAAATGAAAGTCTCCTTTTTTACTTTGCTATATGTGTGCGCATCTGTGAGAGTCCCAAGAAAAAAAACATGAAAATTTTATATGACCAACAACATTTTTTTAGGGTTATAAATATGAATTTAAACAAAAAATTAAAATAATAATAATAAAATAAAGTCAGTGATAGAACTGACTGATATCATGCAAAAGCCTTCAGAGAATCCCGTCTGTGTCTCCTGCCTAACCAATAGGTCCATTCTATGTATATCAGATGTTTTTTGAGAGCCTTCTCTGACGGGTTTGCACGCAACCTCCACACTTCCCTTTTGAAGTTTGCCCATGCCCTTTCAATGTTTTGTGTATTCACCCCAGTCAATGGATTAATAAAATTAATACTATGGTTCACTGTGTGGTGTTGGTATCCTCTCTCTGAAAGCGCTGAGTATGCACGCCACTCATGACTATGAATGATACTGCCTCTTTTTACATGTTTCTCTATGATTGGTAAAAGGGTTGTCTTGTCCCTTTTGTCCACCAACCGCAATACTGGTTTTCGGGAAGGCAAAATCTCAACCATTCCGAATACCCAGCTTTTCCTTCTCCATGCACCTCCAAAACGGCCTCAGGCATACTGAAAAAACAATTAAAGACAGTTATGTCAGACACTCATGTTTTCTAAAAGTCAAAATCACTAGCCTTAAAATAAATTTGTTCATGTCAACTGATAGGCCTACTTCTAATCCAAATGTAATTATTTTTACAAGATTTATAGTATCTCAGTTTCTTTTATTACATTTTTTTATAGTATTAATAATGTAACAATATTGTGTCTTGTCTTTACATCCACATGTAAAGATATATTAGATATTAGATATGTTTTCAGAGGTCAAGGCTTACTTTTCGTCTGTGGCGAAACTTGCTTTCGTCAATGTGAACACATACATTGAGCCCACCAACTTTTTGTCCTTTTTTTTTGCCTGAGCCTCTGCATACTTCTCGCACATATACACTTCGCAATTTCATGGACATCTTGGACAGAGTCACACTACTACTTTGAGATGTCATCTAGCATCATATCCACCTGTTGCATATGGAGACCCTGTGTAAATCTAAACACAATGCCATACAATATTGTTTTAAAGGGACAGAAGCAAAAAATAAATGTGCAGACTTATGGATGAAAAGGTTGTAGTATATTGTAGACACTAGTAGTAAACTACATTTTTTTTTTGTTTTTTTTTTTGTATACAAGTATACCAGAAATATATCAATGACAAAGTGGACAAATTAAACATTGTGACTTAGTCATTCAGGAAACTGGGCCTGTTGCACGAACTGCTTAGTCATCAAGTAATTTTTTAAAGACTTGTTTTTAAGTCACTTACATAAAAAAATTTGGTCAAATCTATGACCAAAAAGACAAAGTAAGACGGATTATGTAACGGAACGGGACTGAGGCAGAGATCCATTTGCCAGCTTTTATTCAAAGTGAGCATAGTCGTACAGGCTGGGTCAATCAGGGGCAAACAGGAACAGCAAGGAACAGGCAGAGTCGTAGTCAGAGTACAGGCAGTAGATCGAGGCAGGCGGATATCATTCACAGAACAGTATACAAGGCAAGAGTCAGGACAGGCAGCAACGGGTCAATAAACAGGAACAGGCAAGATCAAACACAGGCAGACAGGAAACAAGGAAACGCTCAGAAATGACACACTGGGAAATCAAGACTTCGCAAACTGGTGGTGTGAGTGTGAGTCCTTTATAGTCCTGATAATGAGCTGCAGCTGGGTGTGGTGATCAGTGTGGTGTGCTAGGGTGGATGTGGCAACAGGTGATAGGTGGAGTGAGTGCATGTGATTGACAGGGGGGATGATGGGAAATGTAGTCCGGAACTGACAGGATTCGTGACAGAATGTCCCCCTCCCGGAAGGCACGTCCTCGCGCCGTAGATGGCACAACTGGGGAGGGGGGTGGGTGCCCTGGAGACCTACAGGCAGGAGATATTGGATGTGCAGGCGGGTATGGAGGTCTCCAGGGCAGGTCCAGGAACTCAAGCCGGGTCAGGAGCCTCGGGCGGCCACGGCGGGTCAGGAGCCTCGGGCGGCCACGGCGGGTCAGGAGCCTCGGGCGGCCACGGCGGGTCAGGAGCCTCGGGCGGCCACGGCGGGTCAGGAGCCTCGGGCGGCCACGGCGGGTCAGGAGCCTCGGGCGGCCACGGCGGGTCAGGCGGCTCGGGCGGCCACGGCGGGTCAGGTGGCTTGGGCAACCATGGCAGGTCAGGAAGACACGGCGGGTCAGGCAGCTCGGGCAGCCACGGCAGGTCAGGCGGCTCGGGCAACCACGGCAGGTCAGGTGGCTCAGGCAGCCACGGCAGGACAGGTGGCTCAGGCAGCCACGGCAGAACAGAGTCTATAGGTGACCCCAGCGGGTCAGAGTCCATTAAAGGCCATAATAATTTGCAGTTCAGAGATGGCCATAACAGTTCAGAGGCCCTTAACGGCCATGGTTGAGCAGGGTCCCCACCCACAAGCTCCCCACCCTCAGGTACACTGCCCCCCCCCAAAAAGTTCTTGGGGATTTCAGCGGGGCCCGTCGCAGGTTCGTGGGCAAGGAGTTCGGGTGGCGCCGGCAGGGCCAGGCGTGTGGGTGAAGCCGGCAGGGCAAGACGCCTGAGTGGCGCTGGCAGCGCAAGGAGTTTGAGCGGCGCTGGCAGGGCTGGAAGCTTGGATGGCGCTGGCAGGGCTAGAAGCTTGGGCGGCGCTGGCAGGGCGAAGAGCTTGGGCGGCGCTGGCAGGGCGAAGAGCTTGGGCGGCGCTGGCAGGGCGAAGAGCTCAGGTGGCGCCGGCAGGGCAAGGAGCACAGGTGGCGCCGGCAGGGCAAGGCACTTGGGCGGAGCAGGAGAGACCTCTGGAATGGTCTCCAGGCCCACAGCGGCCTCTTGAAGGGCGTCTGTGTCTTGAGGAGAGGAGGACGCCTTCTTCCTCCTCCTCCTCCTCCTCTTCTGAGGGTGAGGCGATGGTTCACTGGTTGGATCGGGTTCTGGAGCGGACTCAGTGGCTGGAACGCCCCCTGCATCCTTATGCACCGCAGGGGCGGCCATCTTGCCCGTGGGCACTGGCAAAGCAGCCCTTTTGTCCATCGCGTCCAGGGCGTTTGAGTGCGTCGCAACCGGTGAACTAGAGAGCGTTGCAATAGACGAACTAGAGAGCGTTGCAATAGACGAACTAGAGAGCGTTGCAATAGACGAACTTGAGAGTGTTGAAACAGAAGAAGTTGAGAGCGTTGAAGCAGACGAAGTTGAGAGCGAAGCGGCTGCCGGGCTTGAGTGCGAAGCGACCGCCGGGCCTGAGTGCGAAGCGGCCACCGGGCCTGAGAGCGTAGCGACCGGCTGGCTTGAGAGTGAAGCGGCTGGTGGATGCTTGGGAATACCAGCCGCTCGTGTTGAAATCAGCGGTGGATCAGCCACACTGGAACGCAATCCTAGCCGCTTTCTGACTGATCCAGAGACGTGACGATGCTCTGGGCGATCAGCGAAGGCGTGATGTGGCTCTAGGCGATCAGTGGAGACGTGACTTGGCTCTGGGCGATCAGCGGAGACGTGACTTGGTTCAAGGTAATCAGTGCTGACCTGACTTGGTGTTGTTATTGTGGTGACCGCCATTTTGTGAGTGTCATCTGGCGCGGCGGCCATTACACAACCAGACAAGGAAACGCGTTCCTCCGCGACACCCACCGTAAACGGAGAGCCAACAGTCAATAGAGCATAATCCAGAAAATGACTAAGTGAAGAACGGGGTCCCTCACGAATCAACTGTGACTTGAGTGGCTGATTAACGCCTTCACAGAAAAAGTCTATGAGCACACAGTCTGGCAGGTCTGAACAATATGCAATGTCCAAGTACTCCTCAATGTAATTCTCCAGTGATCGTGAGCCCTGCTTGAGCTCTAACAACAAAAATGCAAAGTTCCTACCAGACCAGTGTTCATCAGAAAAGCTGCTGGATCGTTGTTGCGGCGAAGTCTTCTGTAACGGAACGGGACTGAGGCAGAGATCCATTTGCAAGCTTTTATTCAAAGTGAGCATAGTCGTACAGGCTGGGTCGATCAGGGGCAAACAGGAACAGCAAGGAACAGGCAGAGTCGTAGTCAGAGTACAGGCAGTAGATCAAGGCAGGCGGATATCATTCACAGAACAGTATACAAGGCAAGAGTCAGGACAGGCAGCAACGGGTCAATAAACAGGAACAGGCAAGATCAAACACAGGCAGACAGGAAACAAGGAAACGCTCAGAAATGACACACTGGGAAATCAAGACTTCGCAAACTGGTGGTGTGAGTGTGAGTCCTTTATAGTCCTGATAATGAGCTGCAGCTGGGTGTGGTGATCAGTGTGGTGTGCTAGGGTGGATGTGGCAACAGGTGATAGGTGGAGTGAGTGCATGTGATTGACAGGGGGGATGATGGGAAATGTAGTCCGGAACTGACAGGGTTCGTGACAGATTACCCCTTGGGGAACTGGCTAACGTTAACTTGGCAATACATCTGATACTGTATTTGTTAATCTTTGTTAAAGTTAGTTGATAAAAATACAGCTGTTCATAGTTTGTTCATGTTACTTCACAGTGCATTAACTAATGTTAACAAATACAACTCTTGATTTTAATAAATTAACATTAAAAAAATATTAATAAATGCTGTAGAAGTGCAGTTCATTATTAATTCATGTTAACTAATCTAGTTAACTAATGTTAAAACTAATGAACCTTATTGAAAAGTGTTACCAGATTGTCTTTGCAACTGGCCCATGGTCTTACCTTGAAAATTTTGCCACCCACTGAAATGATTTATGGGATGCATTCTACTGTATGTAACATGATTTATTAATTAATTATTTTATTTATTTGATTATTAGATGTCACATTACAACACCCACAAAAAACACAATGTAGAAAGTGTAGAGGATGAATGTGAAGGTAAGTCATTTGAAAAATAATTATATAGCAGTTTTCTTACACCTAACTTCACACTGGTTTCTTTAGTTTATTTGTGCCCTTCAATATATAGGAAATCTGTTATGTCTTTATATATTTGTATGATCTGTTACTTGTGTACAATAGTGCTGCTAACTCTGTATATAACTAAACTGCATAAATGTGTTATCACTGTTTACAACAGTGAAAAGGGTCGCTGTGTTTTTGTTGTTGTTTTAGCTCCAGTGAATACAATGAAGCCAATAAAGCAAGAAATACTCAGCAAAGCAAAGTAACAGCTCAACACATTAATTGTATAATCTATACATTATTATATACATAGAATATATTAGATTGTATAGATTATATGTTTTAGATGTGTAAAATGTATTTTGAGCACTGTTTCAGATGCTTTCAGTACACCAGAAAATCATTGTATGTATTATGCAATGACAATAAAAGGAAATCGAAAATGTATATTGCCTTTGTATTGATTTTGATGCAATATTCGTTATATTTCTTCATTCAGATGATCTGATTCCTAAGTGGTGCTGATGACCTAGCTAGTGATGGAAACACATCAACTGATGTAGAGTCATCGGTGACAGAAAAATCATGTGATGATTCCTCCTCAAGTTTAAGTTCAGAAGAGACTCAAAGACAAAGAAAAACAAGAAAAACAATATCACATATCACTGCATATAAAACAGAATTGCCATACTTGTGCACATCTTCACACTTACAGGAACAGTGCACTCCACAGACAAAAATGTGTTTATGAAAACAGAAACTTTATTCAACCTCATGTTGTATAATGTACACTGTTTTATCTTTGAAACACACACACACACACACACAAAAAAAAATAAAGAATTATTTTAAAGAATATTACTGGATGCTGATTTCCATGTTTAATTCATTTACATTAGTCATGATATATTTGTGTGCGAAAAACTAATTTAAGTAATTTAATTTAGTAATTTAAATCATTAAGGGTAATTTTAAAACTGGGTTACACAGTAGTACACTGGCAAGTACTGTAAAAACCATTTTGGTAGTACTTTATTTTACAGTACGTGTACTTTCCTGGTACATATATAGTAATTATGTTGTACATACAGGTAAAAGAGTGGTAACACTTACCTGACATATATGTACATGGAAACTAATAAGAAACACTGCTGTAATTTCCAATGGTACAAATATGGTAATTACTTGTACCTATAGACAAGTGTTGGGTAATAACAGGCACTTACATATAGTGTCCGTATATGATAACTAACAGACATATTACTGTACTTACTAATGTATGTACATGGTAACTATTTTGTTCTTATGGACAAGTGTGGGTAATAACAGACATATTTATGGTAACTTGTAAGACACATTACTGTACTTACTAGTGGTATGTACATGAAACTATCTTGTACTAAGGGACACAAATTACGGACACATGTGTGTACAGTGTGTGCATGTTAACAACAGTACAAAACAGAGGCTTACCCAATAGTGTTTTCTCACTGATGCCATTTAAAAAAACAAATTCTCAAGAAATAAATTGTTTTGCTGCACTATATATGTACTTTATGTAGTGTTTTATGAACTGGTAATGCTAAATTGCTCTCCACAACAGTGCATCTTATTTTACAGTCCTTACTAGTTAATATGCTGTAGCGAATTAACTCAAATGGGAAATATTAATAATTATTCATAACTCAATATGATTTATTAATTATGATTAATTATGAATATGTAAATCTGTTAATCAGATTAACTGGATATAGCTACATTAATCTTAATATTACAATCAATTAACCTGTGGTCCAGGGAACACTAAGTGTTGATTGTTTAATAATTCTAAGAAATGTTCATTTCCATGTTATGGAAAAATACATTCTTATTGTACAGTGCTACTTAGAGCATAGATTCGGGATCTAAATCACTTAAGAGGCAATTAATTAACAGATGGAGTCATAACCAAACATATATTGTGCACAATCTTTATTAACTAACTCAAAAACACATAACTAAACTAACAAATACATAACATACAACAAAGGTCACACACACATTCATACACACATACTCCGTTGAACCGGAGGAGGTACTGTTACTAGAGTTATAGGAAAAGTCAAAGACAATCTGGAAAGGAATCAGTTTCTTCAGCAATTGCAAAGGTAAGTCTTACAAATTAATACTAAATCGCTGTTTAGTGTTAAAATGTACGATATTTGCAAGATGCCTTTAGGCTGAGGAGTGTCGGATCTGCAGGTTGAGGATAAATCTTGAGGTTTTCGTCTGAAGTTGTTGCCAGTCTTTTCTATGTTGGGTGATGAGCACATGGCTGGGTGTTGTAGGCCGGGGCCTACCGGCCTTGCGGGCCTGGCCTAGGCCGGCTGCAAGGAGATCCGTTCAGTCGTCCAGAAGCAAGGAAAAGAGAGGGAGTGGCATTGTTCTCTAGCTTTTAACCTCTGGTCCAAGTTCAACCTCTTAAAGTTGATGTAGCCAATGAAGGTGTTGTATTTCCGGGTGACACCACACCTCCTGTCAGGGCTTTTACGACCAAAAAAGATGAACAAGCTGAGTTCTTGAATAAGAACTATTAAAGATTCTTGTAATACTGATGTGTTGCACAGGTATGGACATAACATAAATTACCAAATAGGAATCGAAAGTTGGAGTCCGTAGATACCAAACATGCTACCCATGTGATTCCAGTTCACATGGGTAGCATGTTTGCTACCCATGTGAAACTAGTTCAAAAGAGAAAATGAATACATAGAATAAAGCCCATGAAAGAAAAGTCATGAGATGGGAAACTTGGATACATGTTTATACATTTCCCAAGTGGTTATATAGAGAATACATAGGATTAAAGGAGTTTATTTGTCCTTCTCAGAAGGAATGAGTCACTGGTCTCTGCAAAATTCTTCCTGATCGTAAAAGGTCCAAGTATCTGTAACAGGACACCTAGTTCTGCCTGTAGTTTAGCTACGTTTGGGATGCTAGTTGCAGTTTTAGGGGGATGGGTTCACAGAGCTTTGATAGAGTGAGTTTATGGGTAATTCCTTAAATATAATGAATAATTTCGTGTGCCTGATTGGTCCAGACACTACAATGCTTAAGCTTATTATTACACAGTTTAAAGAGCTGGTAATTTCTATGTAATGTTTATGTACAAGGATGTACTTTTTTTAATTTTATTTTATTTTATTTTATTTAAGCATGGTACAAGATACTTCTTGAGTACTGGATGATATACTATTGCGGTTCAACTTGCCTAATCTTTACAGGACAATAATTCACTTAATAGGGTTATTTTGATGACATACATACAGATCAGTAACACTACAACTGTACATGGTATACTCAGTTGTCATGTGTCAAAAGCCTTGCTTAAATGGACTACTTGATAAGTATTAACATTACGAAGTGCTGTAGTTACTGCAGTGTATAATTTTGGTAAGCACATTTGTTTCACAGTAGTCAAATAAGTGTCTGTTATGTGTTCACACTTGTCGGTGAGTACAACATAGTTACCATGTATATACCACTAGTAAGTACAGTAATGTGTCTTACTAGTTACCACACGTAAGTGCCTCTTATTACCCACATTTGTCCATAAGTACAACATAGTTACCATGTACATACCTTTTGTAAGTACAGTAATGTGTCTGTTAGTTACCATATACGGACACTATAAGTAAGTGCCTGTTATTACCCAACACTTGTCTATAGGTACAAAGTAGTTACCATTGGAAATTACAGCAGTGTTTCTTATTAGTTTCCATGTACATACATGTCAGGTAAGTACCTTGTGTTACCAATCTTTTACCTGTATGTACAACATAATTACTATATATGTACCAGGAAAGTACACGTACTGTAAAATAAAGTGCTACCACCATTTCAAACAAACAAAATAGCATGACGACAAACAATATTTGTAACAAACTACAAAATAAGAGTTCACTCATTCAGTCTTTATATAATTTATAGATGTGATTTATATAATTTATATGAACTGTGTCATAAAAGGTACAATTACATTTCAAAACTAACACAATCTCCAAATGATGTGTGATTATTTGTAAGTCTTAGTTTTCTATTGATATATTACTATGTTGGCCGTCATAAAATCTTGTTTTGAGAAAATGGCTTCTAAGGATTCCAAACAATTTTAGACATAATTTGACACAATTGAGTGATTATGCAAACATGCATTAACATTAAAGAAGTAAAAAACTATATATAGTAGGGGTGCAATGGTTCAGATTACTTACGGTTTGCTTTGTATCACGGTTTTAGGCTCATTGGTTTCGGTACGGTTCGGTATGTCAAATAAAAATAAAGAAAATAAGAAATAATTAAACAGCACAAACAAATACAGTAAAGCCATGATACAAATAAATAAAGCTTTTCAGGTTTTTCATGTATCCAGTTTTAAGGTACAGAAATTGAATAAATTAGCTAATAAAATGTGAAACAACATTGCATGTAATCTTCACTGTATAAATTAAATAAAGATCAATCATTATTAATTATTAAGTTACTATTCCGTCATGAGCAATGAGTGATTTCCTTGTCTTTTGTTGTTTGATTAACATTAAAACACATTCAGACAGCAGGAATGCAAGGGCTGCTGTCTCTTTAAGACATAATAGATGGATCAGTAGTACACTGATACTGAACACATGCGTTCTTTCTCGAGTGTGTAAGTTCACTTCAGACATAACCTACTATGCTTGCTAGGATGGTACGGTTCGATTTTTTTTTTTTACCAAGAACCATTTCACCCCTAATATATAGGGTACAACAGGGCTTAAGGCCCCCTGGGGTGAAAGGCGCCCTAGATTTTATTTTTTCTCTGAACCACTAGATGGCGCAAAAACTTTCCGCAGTACTTTCTAAAACAACAAAAGTAAGAAAATATCCTTGTCAAATTATTTGAAGGTGGGTTAAATGTGTTAAATTCTTTTGAACTAAATTTTAAAAATCACTGGCCTTAAAAACTTTTTAATACAACCAAAGAAACATATGGCCTCATATTATTTAAAATAAACTGGTTGGGGTGGATCTCTGCCATTGAGGTATTCGCTTTTGTTTGTTTAAATTGTTTTTCAGTCAACAATGTTCGTGATGTCATACATCGATACAAAAGGCTTTTGAAGCTAACGAGACATGGAGCCACCATGACCAAAGCCTTCAGAAAAGAGGGTGTCTCTCGGAATGCAGTGGCCTAGCTCGGCCCTGTTGCAGAGCTGTACTTCGCGGACAGGGAGCAGTTCAACAGCATCAGCTTCACACCAGGGAAGCTAGCTGAGTTTGCGGAGAAATGCAGAGAACACATTGTGGGAGATGTTAAAAAAAAGTGTTATCGATGAAAATTAAAGGTTCACTTTTGCCTTTTTGTCTGAATAAGTGATAGATAAGTTTGTTTACTATGCTTGCTCTTTGCTAAGAGGGCTATGTTTATATTTCTAACTGTCATTTGCTACAGTGTTTGAACTGAGGGGAATATTTTATTGTTACAGAAAGGTTTTTTATTTTGTCAATCTAGGCTAAGCTGTTTTCTAAAACCAGACTATACTTTTTTCCCCATGTTTGACTTTCTCTGTGGTCTGTTAATTTAATGCTGTCCACTTTATTTATTTTTTACAGCAGTTCAATAAAAGCAGTTGGCTGGACAAACTAATGACTCTGGTATTTATTTCCCATTTGGCAGATATGTACTTGTACTGTGGTGCTGTCTGTAACAAGGTTCGTAGATATTAGGAAGGAAGACGACAAGGGTCGGCTGTGACTACTGGCTGCTTTATTTATAAATTCAACAAAAAGGTGTGCAAACAGGCACAAAACAATCTTCAACACAAACAGTGGGAATTCAGCCAGTAGTCCTTCTCTCTCTCACTCACTCCTGTTTCTCCTGGCGTTAAATCCTCTCTCCACTCCAATTACTGTAACAAGAGACAGGTGTTTGTTATTTGCGCTTAACCCGCTCATCCACCGCGCGTCTCCTGACGCTCTCCCCCACTGCAGCTGAACCACACCCCCCTTGCCACACTGTAATTTTCTTAATCGTAAACCAAATACTTATTGGTGTCTGTACTTACAATTATATTGACTGTCTGCTGAAAATCCACTGACGACTAGTAGCCATGTTGTCTTTGATGTTGGCCTATAGAGTCATTCAACAGCATTTCTTAGATTTTCACTTCATTTTGATAGGCTAAATGTGGCAACAGATTGACAAATGAATTTACCTCAAAGTAAAATGACAGTCTACTGAAATGTAACTTAAATGCAACAAACAGTCAGTGAAGCACTCCTGAAAATCCTTGTAAGAGTCATTCGACAGCATTTCCTAGATTTTCACTTCATTTTGATGGGCCTAATATGGCAACATATGGATATATGAATTTACCTCAAAGTAAAATGACAGTCTACTGAAATGTAACTTAAATGCAACAAACTGTTAGTTGAGCGCTTCTGAAAATCCTTGCGAAAGAAAAGTGTAAGTAACCTGATATATACATAAAGTTCATTTGAAATGTTTGAAATAACAATAGTATTATAGATACATGAGCTAACCAATGGAAGCAATTTGTTATAAACAAGAAAATAATCAATGCGGGAGAAAGTGTGATGTACGGGGAAAAGAAAGAAAACTGTTTTGTGCTAGAATTTAAAAAAAACGCCAAATATCAGAAATAGCATATTGCTCCATGAATAACTGAATCATCCTGCTGGACTTAGACTGTGCACAGGGCTTAGGTAAGGAGCGGTCTAGAAGAGGGTCTAAGCAGCAGTTAAAATCCCCACCCAGAATTAGTTGGTTGGAGTTCAAATCAGGGAGGGAAAACAAAACTTTTTTTGAAAAAAGCCTCATCATCCCAGTTAGGGCCATATACATTGGCCAAAATCAAACAAACTCCATTGATCTGTCCTCTAAGAATAATAAAACGCCCATTGGGGTCCGAGATGACCTCAGAAACTGAAAAAAGGAACTGATTTATGGATGAGAATAGCTACCCCTCGGGACCTATCCTGGAAGCTGGAGTGGTAGAGCTGGCCTACACAGCCCTTTCTAATACTTAGATGGTCTGCAGGCCTGATGTGTGTTTCCTGAATAAAGGCTATGCTAGTATTCAAATAATTAACTTTATTTCGTTTCACAGGAGAATTCAGTCCTTTGACGTTCCAGCTGGTGAATTTCAGTGCACCACGAGGTGCCATCTTGTTATTCATCACGGACGTGGATAATTAATTCCCTGAACATGATAAGATTTCTGAGACCCCCACACCCCCACACATACATCCCGTCCAATAGTACACCTTGCTTGTAGCATAAGGATATAAAGTGCCATAATGATTGTACACAGATTGACAAAAGGTAGAAGCAAAAAATGGGGGAATAACAAAGACAAAGAAACAAAAACAAACCCACCCTCCCACCAGCTGACAGGAACAGCAACTGGAGCCACTTTACCATAGCAACAAGTTTCCTAATTCCTTGTCCTCCCATAAAAGGTACATAACCTCAATAGTGAACGTCAGAGATTACTGACAGACAATCTTCAAAACAAATCTAATGTAAAATCCAAGCGCAAACTTTTAAAGAAAATAATAATAAAATTATTTAACTTGGGCAAAAGGACAGTAAAAATAGCTGTCCAAAATTAGCACACCATATATGAATTAAGCTTAATAGATCAAATAGAAGGGACTTTGTGGTGAACAAGTTCAATATAAAACAACTCAAGTTTGTTTGAACAAAAAAGTTTCAACTTTTCAAATTTAACAAACAATCCAATGTTAAATTCACTAAACAGCCCACATTATCCTTAAAACAAGAAGCTGAAATTAAGCAGCCTGCTCGCAGTATGTTGGAGTCTGATTGAAAATTAAAAATTGTTTGTATACCAAAATTAAAATCCTCTCAACATGAAAAAAATAAATAAATAAATAAATAAATACTCAACATGAATCTATATGACCGAAATTACCATGCTGTAAAAAAAATGAGATTTGAAGTCCTAATAGTTAGCAAGTTTAAAGAAAGAGAAAAAAAAACAACTTTGTAAAGTTTAGCCAGGTGTCCAGACTCAAATCCGTGGGGCCGACGACCCAGCTATTCCCTAAAATAATGGGGGAAAAACGGCAAAAATAATTAAGACTGCTCATAGGCCTATACAGTCTGTCAAATTTTCTGAGTCCAAGCTCTGGATGAAGTGGTTGGCTTCCGCAACAGAAGCCAGCCATTTCTTCTCACTGTTTGGAAGTGTAATTCGCAGTCTAGCAGGGAACAGAAGCGCAGGCTTGAGTCCGCGTTTGTACAATGACGACATCACATCTTTTTACTCGCCGCAAAGTTTCAAAACCTCAGGGCAGTAATCCTCAAAGATACGAATCTTGTGTCCTTCATACAGCAACTCACCAGGCGTTTCTCAATGTCAAGGATACTTCCTTGGCAGGACTGGTCCTTCCAAGTCACTTCCTTCAGAGGCTAGGCGAGGCTCCTCTTTAGCATTCGGAGAACACGTAAATGGAACAGACTAGCAAGTGCACGTCATTGCGTCATTACGTCAGTGAAAAGGTCAGCTTTCGGTAAACAGCTGCTTGTTTTCTACACGGAGACGTATGAACGCCTCCGTTTGTTCCTTGGTCCCTGTTAAAAAAGACGAGAAAGCTATGAATAACGCTGTCAATGGTATAATATTAACGTTAAATTACTTTGGACAACTTAACTAGTTATTTATAAAAGAAATGCCGGTGACGTCAACCAAGCTAACAATTGTTAAATGACGGTCCGGTTCAGTTAGCCATCAATAACGTAATTTGTATTTGTATAATTTATAATATCAATACGAAAGTAATTTGTACTGGCATTTAAACGTTAAACTTTATTTATCTGACATATTTACTACAGTTATAACAAATGTTTGGTAACGTAAATATACTTACATTTGAAAGCATATTGCCCGCTAACGTCCGACATTTTTTAAAATTTTTTGAACAAGATCGCAAAGCTGCGCGCATAAGATTGTGGGTGATTTGAGAGCACGAAGGCTACACATATGCATCCTTTCCTGTCTATGGGATATTTTTTGAACGAAGGACTCAGTCCTTGTTTGAAATTCCGAGGATCCTCGACATTGGAACAGTCCTTCGACGGATGTCGATGACGTAGCATCCTCGAAATTCTGGCTTCCGAGGATCCTTCCTTGACATTAAGAAATGCCAACCCTTTTTGCAAGATTCGCGGATGACCAGGTCCTTCACTTGAAAGCGATGAAATCGAAAGATGACGGGTCGCGGTCTCTGCCCAGGTGCTGGTTTAGGTGCGAGGCTACGATGAGCTCTGTCTAGCTCGGGCGGCGAGGTTAACACCTGAGATCCAAGGACATCGACCAGAAGCTGAGAAAAAAAATGTACTCAGACGCCGCCCCTTGATTGACTTGGGTACGCCCAGGATTCGAATATTTTGGTGACAGCAGCTCTCGAGATCTGAGACTTTAGCCTTAGGCCACTCATTATCCTTCTGGAGCCCCGAACACGTAGCTTCGAGTCATTCTAGCTGTTGACTGATTTCCGTAGGGCCAGATTCAAGATTACCGATGCGAAGATCATGATCTGCCACTGTGGACTGAATGTTATCTAGCTTCGTTGCCAAACTTTCGAAAGATGCTTTTAAGTCTGCGGCGATAGATGCTCTGAGATCATCATGTAGAGCACTGATCTCGGATAGCGTAACGCTAACACCCAGTGACGAGGCATATTCTCCAAATCTGTTTCGATGAAGAAATAAGCTCATCTACATCTTGGATTGCCTGAGGGTGAGTAAATTTTCAGCAAATTTTTATTGGGTGAAACTTTCCTTTAAAATAAATGAATTTCATATTGTCTAAAGTATGAAATAGAACTCATATTTACATTTACATACATATTTACATATATAAAAATGTATAAATTTGTTCCAATGTATATTTTCTACTGTACAAATTATAACATTAAATCAAAGTAACAACATTTAAATGACTTCTTGTTTTTGTAAAAAAAAAAAAAAAAAAAAGTTTAACTGTAACCTAAAATGTCTGGTTTTGGGATTAAAGAAATATTTCACCTGAAAATAAAAACTCAGGCAAACCAAGATGTAGATGAGTTTGTTTTTCAGAAATTCAGCATTACATCACTTGCTCACCATTGGATCCTCTGCAGTGAATGGATGCCATGAGAATGAGAGTCCAAACTTCTTGTGAAGTGAAAAGCTGCATGTTTGGACCTATTCACTGCAGAGGATCCATTGGTGAGAAAGTGATGTAATGCTGAATTTCTCCAAATCTGTTTCGATGAAGAAATAAGCTCATCTACATCTTGGATTGCCTGAGGGTGAGTAAATTTTCAGCAAATTTTTATTGGGTGAAACTTTCCTTTAAAATAGAGGTCCTTGTCAGTAGAGCACAAACAGTCCACATCTGGTTGACTGAACCACATAATGAAAGGGGTGGGACACCATCAAAAATGTGATATTCTTTGATGTGTCTGATAGCCCTCTCTACGTGTATCCTCAAGCGGGCAATCTCTTCGGTGCGTGCAATTTCATCTTTACTGAATTGTCTGCTTGACCCTATGAAAGTTGGGGTTACAAGACTGACATCCATGTCAGCAAGGAGGTCTCTGATAAGAAAGCCCTTATCAGCCATTACTTCATCACCTGGCTCAAGGAGTTTTAGAATGCCTGACTCTTTGGTGATTTCCTTGTCAGAGATGGAGCCGGTGTATAGGTTGCTTACAAAGCTAACTGACCCAAAGGGGGTGATGCCAATCAGGGATTTCAAAGTTGTGGTGCCTTTGTAATGAGAGTATGTCACCGTGTTAAGAACCTTTGAGCTTGCTGTTTGAATATGGATCTCTGTACAATCTAGCACAACACATGTTTTGGGAAATGTCTGCTTGAAGCAAGGCGGAATTAGCTCATCTACAGCCTCTTTACTTGGCCATACTGGTAGTGTGCCAAGCATAAAATAAAGGTAGTTAGCCCAAGTTATACATATCCGACTGGCTGTGGCCTTTGACAGATTAAACCTTACAGCTAAATCTGCGGAAAGAGGCCCCTGCCTCATACGACAGAGAAACAAGAAAAACTGGTCAAAGAGACAAATGTTGTGAGCATGAAAGCTAGCTGTTACAGTCTGTTTTGTTTTATTAAGTCTTTGCATTTGACTCCATCTCACCAGAGACTGTGCTGTAGGTTAAAGAGACAGGTAGAGTGCTTTGAGGGTCTCATAATCATTAAATCCTGTGTAAAACAGGATCATCTTGGGCACATTGGAATCACTGTAGACAAAACTGCTGACTTCTTAATGATGGATCCGAAATTATCAATATTCATATTCATGCATTTTTATTAATATTTATGTTAATAGTTTATGGCTTATGATTTATCAGTTTCACTTTTGATTTCATATATTTATGCACTCATACTTTATATATATTAATTCTTATATTTTCAAGTATTTACTTGTATTGTACCCTTATGGTTATTCTTATTTTATATTTAAGAGTATGTATGCTTGTTATATTCAATTTTTCTTTAAGTGTTCCAGTGTGACAGGTCACGTTGACACGTTTGTGGTTAGATATTGGACGCCTGCCAAGTACTGCAGAAGTGATGTTTTTCAGAGTTATTGCTCAATTGAATCTGATCAAAATATGTCTGCTGACATTTGCAAAATTCCCTAGGCCTAGGGGATAAAACAACTATTTTTGACACTGGACAAGTGAACGACGTAATGGGTGAAATTAACTTTTTTCATTTTAACAAAAAACATCAGTTTGAGTGGGTTGAGAATTTCCCTGTATGCTTATGGTATAATATGGACTGGGTTATTAATAATTTAGCTTTTTCTCTCCTTTGCTCTCCTGGGCTTCTGCTTCTTGTCTCTTATCTGCAAATGTCTTAATGTTTTAATTCTTTTTGATTTTCATCTATTAGATACAATACTCTGGATTTTACAATACTCTAAATTTATTATTAACTATTGACTACTCCTTTATGATGGTTATTTTACCTTTTGGTTTTATTAAGTATTTTCATTATCGATTAAAGTTTGCGTGTGAGGATAAATTTAATTGTAATGAATAAATAATTTTTCATCAACTTTATCATCAGCCTGGATCTCATTTTCCCAAGTTTTTGCATCACTTAAATATTAATTTTCCTCTGTCAGACGAGCAATCTCCTTCTGTGCTGCAGTCAGCTGCTCTTCCATGGTAGGAGACGTTTCCAGGTAATCATGGTCTTGCAATAACCCAAAATCATTGTTAGATCTGTGTATTAAGAAGGAAGAGAAAATTACATGAAAAACAAAAATAACCATCAAGGACGTCATAAGATATGTTTACATGCTCTAATTTTCATCAATGAATTACATGCTTAATTTATTTTCTTTAACATTTTCCCCCTGCCCTTAGGTCTGATATAATGCAATGTACTCAGTAAAAACACTTTTTACTCTCAAAGTGAGAGGAGCACACAAACGAACGCCAACATGCTACACAGGAGGCCCAGAAGGCCTACCACTCGCAGATAGTGGCATCGGCTAGTGGCAATCATGACCACACCAGCCAACAGGCCATGCACTCAGTAAAAACACATTTTACTCTTAAAACAAGAGGAGTACACACTCCGCCACAATACTCTGAGAGAGGCCTCACATAGGGCCTACTCCTAGCAGAGATGGGCGTGGCCAATGGCGGTGATGGGCCATACAAAACCAACACAGAACTGTGCCAACATGCAATCCGAAAGGAGGCCTTAGCAGGGCCTACAACTTCAGCAACATGTGGCGCCAGCTAGCGGTTATAAAGGGGACCAAGCTCAAAGGGGACCAGCTCTAAACCCAACAACAGTTGTGGGAAACTAGCTTAACACAACCTGAGCTAAGTCTACACATTCCAACAGGCAATGTACCAGATTTTACAATTACAGGGGCACAATGAAATGCTACCATGATCTGAGGGAGGCCTACAAAAAAGGCCTACTACCTCAAACAGACACAAGTATAGACCTGTGGCAGTGTTAAACTAAGTGAGCAAAACTCATGACCATATACCAACAACACTATATAAACACAAGCTGCTAAACTAGGAGGAGGCTAAATCCATTAAAGCCTACAACTCCTACAGTTATATGCAATATAGCTGTTGTGGCAATGATCAAGCTAGCGGGAGCTAACAGAAACCAAACTGAAAGTGAGGTTCTCTACACTCAACCTGAGTGTGCAATCCAACAGGTGATGCACTCAGTGAAACACCACAAACCCTAACCACAAGCCTACTATTATGAGAACAGGTGCTAACCTGTGGCAGCACTAGAGTAAAGCTCACATACATGTAGGGCAAAAACTAGAACCCAAAGCAAACATAATGCTTTGTAAAAACATGCTATCCTGAAAAGGATAAACGCTCTCACCAAACAGAATTACAGATCTGTGCTGAACCCTAGAGAACGGAAGCTAAAAAGCTAGCACCATAACTCAAACTCAAACTTGAATGTTAATTCAAGGGGCTCAGGAGAAAGACCAATTCATAGCATGAAAAGTTCTAGAGAATGGGGCCTAGCATACACTGCATACACTTATCTATGCAAAGATAAGGGCCTACCACCTGAGAAAACAGCATCAGGGAGGCTAATAACAGCCTACTACCTTAGCTGTTAACCACAGCCATTTGCACCTACATAAACAAGGGGAAAATGGGCATATGGCCTAACAACTCCCTCAGGAGGAGGCCAGAACTAGGAACTATACAACCTAACAAAGGATAGTAATACAAAGGGTGGTTTATAATGATAAACACCTAAACCTAGTCCTAGCCTGGGCTGCTAAGCTGTGGGCCTACGGGGCCACACGCATAGCAATACCTGATCTTCACCTCTGAATCTCCATAGATAAGAGGAACTAAAGCGAAGCTCAACAAGCAAACAGTATCAGGCAGCCAATTAAGGACAACCTAGACATTAGATACTAACTGAAGTGACGAGTGCTAACTCAAACTTACTCTAGCAAACCCCAGATGAGAAGCTACTCTATATAACAGGTGGCTAAGAGGCAGCCATTTTGTGGCCTGCACAAATATCGTTCTAGCCGACCTATCAAACTTCAGTTTGCCCAAAAAACCCTTTTACTTTTTCCGACTACATACTCAGGAAAAACTATACAGGAACACAAGGTCAACATATTTAGAAACACCTGCTTCTTCCTCCTCGAGTTCCGCCATCTCTTTGACTTGCTCCGAAAAGGAGGAGGCGCCCGAGCGGCCATACTGGACCTCTGGCCCTGTCTCTGAGCCTCAGCTCAAGACGGACCAGCCTCCTGGCTGTCTACATGCTCAGGAAAAACTATACAGGAAAAACAAGGTCGACATATTTTAAACAAAGTATAGACCCAGCTTACCTTCCTGCAGCTTGAAGACAGAATATTCCTCATTTTCCTTTTTCTCTACATGAAAGGATGGAATCTAGGGTTCTTTTAAGCCTAAAAGAGCCTCTCATTATCAAACCGGAAGGAATGGAAGGAAAGGAACCATTCTTCGAGCCGTCCACGTGTGGCCCCTTTTTTAACGCTTCCTCACAGCAGCTGCAGCCTGCCAGAAACATGTCCCACAACTTCAGCAGCTCCACATATACAACAGCCAAAAGAGCGCTCGCTGCCGGACATGATGACGTCAAACACGGACGTCATCATCATCCAACAACTCATCCTCATCAGCCCCAGGGGGCTGAGAGAGAATACACCTCTCTCAAACTTCCCAATGGGCTCACCTGCAAGCCCCATGATTGTAGTCGCCGTTTTGCCTCAAACAGGGCCAGAATCACCAGGCACAGATGCGGACACCTCTTCCCTCGAGAAGAGTGCCAAACGAGAACGGAGCGTTCCGATAGGGAGACGCTCACAGTAAATAACAGAAAAACACAGCCCTCAAGCACTGTCTATGCATGCTCCTCTCCCAAACAGAAAGCGCCTAGAATGTGTATATCAAGTGTCAAAACCTGGGACATGGATGAACACACTCTCTGAAACGTTTGTAAGGCATAATATAAGATTCCCTTACCGGATTCGATAAAATCGCGATCAGACAAAACAGTGCCGAAAGACGAAAAGATGCTGTCTGATTCTCTAGGCGCTCCTTATATACTTCCGGGTCACGCTATTATGATGTCATAGGCTGTTATGATGTCATAGCCATGGTAAGTGTTTTGTTACTATGCTTTAACTACAAATACCACAGTAAAACTACAGTAACTGACATAATACCATGGTAAGTGTTGTGTTACTGTGCTTTACAAGTAACACACAGTGAAACCACAGTTTGTGCGGCAAAAGCATGGCAAATGTTTTTACTGCGTTTAAACTACAAATACCACAGTATTAAAAGCATGGTGTTGTGTTACTCTTATTTAACTACAAATACCACAGTAAAACTACAGTTACTATGGTAAAATATGGAAAGTGCTGTGGTCACTGGGCTTTAGGATCGAGCTACAGTTACTGTGGTAAAATCACATTCGATCAGTGTTATTGTTACTTACGGACAAATTGCAGACAATCAGAACGATAACTTTAAAAAAATAAAATAAAACACACCTGGACTACGACACTCAAGATCAATCCTTCCTCTCATCGCAGCCAAAGGTCATTTAATGACGACACATGCTTAAACAACCTATGAGGTCGTTTTTCGGAGGAGGACAGTCTCATTAAAATGATGGTCATAACATCATATTGTTAAATTATCTAGCACACTTTTATGTTTATGTGTTGAGAAAAGATGAGGATATCATTAAAAGAGAATTGGCGGTGGGTCCTCGGGTAGTTTTAGCTGGCGTCATCACCATAACGGTTGATAAGGCTCATGGGTACTGTAGTATTCACTGTTAGATTTGACACACCAAACCGATGGAAAAAGAAACAGCAACATTTAGAAATGATGACCGTAGCACAGCTCTGCAGCCTTGTTTATTAAGAATAGATTTACTACATTTTGACTAAACCACTGACAATGGTTTACAATGGCGTGCAGCCACCTACAAAATATAAAGCAATAAAAAAGGATAAAATCTCCTGTTTAAATGTTGAGTAATGTAGCACTTAAAGTTTAAAAATTAGTAATAATAATATTAATAATAATAATAATAAAAAAAGAAAAAAAATACAGCGTCTGTGCTCCCGAGTGGCAGAAAGGAAAACGTAGTGTAGTCACAAAAGATACGTCCTATAGAAATACTTTAGATTAAAAGTCGTGTTGAGTGACACGAAAAAAGGGGGAAATTCGTGTCCACAAACAAAAATGAATAGATTAAATTTCATGACTATGTCATGAACTGCCATGAAACTGAGTTGGACTATAACATGTTATTTAGCCCATAACAAGCTCTCACACATTTATTTTTTAGTATTTTTGGGAGGAGTTAAATTTACATATATGGTTTCAACAACTACAACCAGATGCATTTAGACCTGTTCAGTTTAGACTAGAATGCGTCCCAGACCATCTCCTGAAGTGGTTTGAGCGATCGGATTTATATCTGTTTCAAATGCATTTCGGAGGGCATTTAGGGTCATTTTCAGTGAAAACGCATGAAGTGACCAGGTGTAAACAGGCCCTAACTCATGTGATCTGGATTAAATATTGGAAACATGATGAAAGCAGGAAGATCCAGACAGGAGTAACGTTTACTGACTATTGACCGCTAAGATCCTCAGAGAGGAAGAACGATTACACCAGAAGAATGGAAAAAGTGTGTGAGTGAAGGTGTGTGTGAATGTGTGTAGATGTGTGTTAGTTACAGGATCAGAGAATGACACCGTTCCTCTGTCATAGTCCAGATTCACTCTCACACGATCAAGATCCTGATTGACACGAAAAACAGAAAATAAACATAGTCCATACGGATCATACGACACACTCCAGACATCAGTGTTGAAGAAATCCCATCCCTTCCTCTGGTTTGATGCTGTAGTTACTCCAAGTCTCCAGTATTGACTCTCTTTAACCTCCACATCCCAGCAGTGTGTTCCTGAGTTAAAACCCTCTGAACCCAAAACACACTCATAACAGTCAAATCTCTCTGGATTATCAGGAAGAGGTTGTTTGTTCCCGCTGAATCTCACACTGGTCAGATCATCAGACAGGACGAGACGTGGATTTGCAGTGTTTGGATCCAGAATCACAGGAGCTGATGAGACACAATCAACAGATGCTTTTATTGTTCATATAATGATCAAGAGTGAACCAACACACATTATTATGAACTATGACACGTTCCTCTGATCACTGTCAGTGCTGTTATTAGTTTCACACTCATTTTATCATCAACTACAAACATTAAATGTGTTATTCAGACATTTGTGTCCATCAATTAAAGGGGTGGTTCATTGCGATTTCACTTTTTTAACTTTAGTTAGTGTGTAATGTTGCTACTTGAGCATAAACAGAATCTGCAAAGTTACAGCGCTGAAAGTTCAATGCAAACAGAGATATTGTCTTTTAAAGTTATGGCAGTTTAATGCCTACAAAAACGACTGTTTTGGGCTACAACGAGCTTCTTCCCAGGTTGGTGACATCACAAACTCTGCAAAACACGCCCCCGGGAACACGCAACAAAGTGGGCGAGACCATGTCACGCGGCATAATGGAAGCGGAAGAGTTGTGTACACCGCGAGCGGTGCGACACGTCAAAAGATAATAGAACCCATTATAATCTGTGATATTTTCTACACTGGATGCGGCGCTAAAGACAGCTTCCAGAATCTGCACGAGTTTAATGCTGGATTTGCACAAAGGCTATTACTGAAAGATGAAGCAGTTCCCACTTAAAAGCTAAAAGATGCTGTTTATTGGCTTCAAACTGTAAGTACGTTTTATTGTTTGTACATGTCTTTTAAACGTATAGTTCTGTTGCTATTTTTGGTTGCATTAAGGACGTAAACAAAGACCAACGCATTTTAGCTTCGCTAGCCAGTTAGCTAAATTCTACAAACACCAACAAACTTTTATGTTCATAGACAAACAGTTGTTCATGCTATAAATTAAACAATACCTTTACAAAAATGCTACTACTCAGTCATGTTTTCGGCTACAGTAAAGCTTTAATCAGGATAAAACTGTATACTGAAAGCTAACAAACAGCAGTGACAGCATATCTAAAATGAAATACCATTCATAAACGTCCTTTAAAGCCGTGATTGCAGAGGTTCTGCTCAACCCTCTTCATCTGGGTCTGATTCGGCTCAATTTGATACAGCAATATAGACGCCATTATTTACATTTCCACTGAAGCACGTAACAATGAATGGTAAGGGGCGTGGCGTTTCCAGATGCTTCAGCTAATCATGATACACTGGGCCCGCTAACCAATCTGAGCACATTGCGTATATCGGAGGGAGTGGCTTCATAGAAGCAGGAAGTCAAACAATCCATTCATAAGACATTGGAAACAGAGGTGTAGAATAAAGATAAAATATATGAAAAATACAGCGTTTTAAAAAAACCCCGAAGCATTAAGACGTTAAACTGCGCACCAAAAACACAATCAAGCCTAGAAAAAAACACTGAACCACCCCTTTAAAATAACAATAAATCAATGAGATCTGTTGAGATTTATGCTGTAGATGAAAAACTGTAAAGCTGCGTCCGAAATCGCTTACTTCCCTACTATATAGTATGCAAAAAACAGTATGCGAGGTGAGTAGTATGTCCACATTCATAGTATGCGAAAAACAGTAGGCGAGAAGTACCCGGATGACCTACTGCTTCCGCCCGAATTCTGTAGTAGGCATACGATGGACGCTGTGCTATCCCGTGATGCCACAGGAGAGGATTCTTCATATTCGAAAATGGCGGAAAGCGGCGATGCAGCGCTTTTCAAGTCCTTAAGTACCTCAGGCGAAAACGGTGTTTATTGTGGTTAAATTGCACTTGTTTAACATAATGTAAGTAAACTGCTGACTTATTGAAAGTTTAAAGTAAATTGATGAGAAGATTTTGAGAGTCAGCTGTAAAAAGATGTTTAATCATTATTACTGAGCACATCGAGCTAACGAACAGGTCGAGATAACATTACATCAGCTTGTTAACTCGTTAAGCAGTTTAATGAGATTAGAAAACTTAACGGACAGCAACATTCAGGCGGCAGTAACGTTAGTTTGTAGGACTCAGTTTGTAAACAGTTTGTAATTTTTTTTTTAGAATATGTATATATTATTATTATCATTGTATTTATTTATGTACATATTGTATATAATATTTAGGCTATGTTGTGTATTTCTCTCTCTGTCTATCTACACATTATTTATTTATTTATTTATTTATTTATATATATATGTATTCAAGTTTGTTTATTGATTCATGTCTTTTGTTTCTCGTGTATTTTTATATGCATTCATTTTTTAACAATAAATTACTTAATTTCGTTGCTTTAAATCAGCCTCTGTCGTGATGTTCACAGACATGTCTTTTTATTCTGAGGTAAAATTTGCTAGCTAAATAGGTGATTATACTTTGACAAATATTTAACAAGCTGTTGAAGAAAGCGTGATCTGCGAACAGCTGACCAATGCCTTCTTTGAGCTGTAGATTGAATCGACATTAAAACACCGAAGAAAGCAGTAAGCATTAATAAAAACATTGCTGATGAAAGCGGAGTAGAGCGGGCCCTTTGAATTTCGAGCTGTTGTGACAACGCATGACACGTGACAACATTAACATGGCGGATGTAGTACGTCCGAATTCCATTCATACTACCCATATTCACACTATATAGAACATACTCTTTTAACGGTCGGGAAGTACGTTCAAATTCAAATGTAGTACCTACTCATGTAGTATGCGATTTCATACGCAGCCTAACGCCTGTTTCACACTGCAAGCGTAAGCGGCGCGTGAGCAGCGCGTATTTTTTTCGGCGCCCATGTTAACCAACGGATGCATTCACACAGGCAGCAGGAGCAGCGCGTAAGCGTAAAGCAGGAGCGTCGCGTAAGCAGCAGTGAAGCGATCGTTTCGGCGCCGAGTCTATTTTTGCTGCGCTGCTGACGCTCAATTAAAGTGAAAGCACACTTTTGATGGACAAAATAAATATAATTTCACACAAAAAGTGTTCAAAATGCACAGAATAAGCATGTCTAATGTGTTTTAACAAGAATTTGAGTATGACAGGAAAAAAAAAAAATTAAGAATCAAAAATAATTATACAAGATTTACCTATTTAAACTTGTTTTAAATTGTTCAGTTTGGGTTAAAGTATAGTGTATTATGAAAAACTAAAGTAAACTAGCCAGAAAATATGATATATAAACATTATTTTAGTTATTACACAGACTGCTGGCTTTTTTCGCCGAGTTTGCTGTATTGTAAATATGTGCACGCGGCAGATGATGTTAAACACAAAGCTTACCTCATTCTTGTGCAGCAATGGATAACACGAGGCTTTTATTTGTATTTATTTTTTTTATTTATTCATTACGTTTATATGAGAATGTTGTACACCTCCCCACTTTCAAGACTCTCAAGTTCATAAATGACCAACTTATAAAAACAAATTTATAGCTGTCTTGATAAAGAAATGCTCACTTTATATGCATCTTCGAGCCGCTGCTGTGACGCTGTGCAAACGCTTCCAGTGTGAATACTTGCGCTACTCTGCAGCTGCAGTGACGGTGTAGTTACGCTCACGCGCTGCTCACGCGACGCTCACGCTTGCAGTGTGAAACAGGCGTAAGGGGCTGTTCACATAGAACGCATCTTTGCGTCTAATGGCCCTTTCACACAGGAAGCGGTATGCGCTGCGCTCACCGCTGGGTTCAGCACAGCTCTTCAGATACAAAGCGATTTGCACTGCGCTGGCCAGAGCACATTAGTTGGAGTTTTCCAAACTTGTATCGGGAGTTCTAATCATTTGATTGTTGTTCCACTTTTCGGTCAGCAGCAAAGCATATGTCCCGTGCTAAGAAGTGTCTGTCATGTCTTCATGCTTGCACAGCTTTTCTCCCGATGTCTCTATACGACCAGCAAACTTGTATTGTATAGCTCTGGAAATTCCAACACAGTAAATAGCTGTTCATCCATTTTGCTTTCCGATTGTTTGGATGCCCCGTTGCTAGACCCTTTTCACATGACGTCACACAGTTTCCGTTAGGACTCGAAGCAGTGTATCCTCACTTCCGTCAGCATAGTGGAATACTAGCGCGACTCGAATGAAGTGCACTCAATAGTTGTACATATGCCACAAATGTGTTTAAAGGATAACTGTAGTCGCCTAATTTCATGGACATTCAAGGTGAGGTATTTGGCAGCCGCAGATCTCAAACAAACTTACCGATCGGCGAGATTTGCTGCTTGAAGTCGGAGGAGTTGAATACGTAACAGTTACTGAAGCCATGCAATTTGCTGCCCATATCTTGCAAACTTTGCTGTCTTTATTGCAGATGAAGCTGTTTATATACATTTGTGAAATAAACGCATGTTTCCAATATTTACATGCAGTAAAAAACTAATCATTCAAAGCTAATGTACTACTTATTTCAGTGCCTACAGGCCTATGTACAATGAAGATCAACATAAGATTATTCTTTTTAAATATCAAAGTCTATTTTTATACTTTTGTTTCGATAAATATGATGCATAATAATGCAAATTGTGTTTAATATAATACTATTTCTACATGAAGACTGTAATGTAAAAACTGACTCATGTACATGGATGGCATTTTTACCATAGTAAAAAAAAAAAAAAAACATTGTCATCATTCATCTCTTTATTGCAGAACAAGATCGTCGCATACAAAAATATACAGAGGATTTACAATAGTATACTCATTGTTATAGCAGCATTAAATGAATGAAATCAAATTATTTCTTCAGGGAATAACATTAAATGAACACATAGGCTACTTCCGTTTTGTATTTTCAATACACTCCTTACAGATTATACACTCTTAATATATTGCAGCAGTTCAGTTTAAACTGGTATTATGTAAAATTATCTAAAATCTTCACACTATTAATTCTTCGGAGTATTATATGTGGATGTGTTACTTCCAGGTGTCCATTACTCGTATATAAATCTCACAAGAACAATATCCATTATTATAGCCTACCATTTTCTAAAAACAAAGATTTGTTTTTAAAGATAATGTTCTTGTTATTCCAAATAGGCTAACAGATTTGTGTGGACACACAATCGTTGTGATAAAACTCTGACAGCAATTCACGGACACAACATTGCTAAAGTTTCTGCTCGTGGAAACCCTAACCAAGGCAGTTACAGAAAGGAAATAATAAATATCATTACCAGAAGAACCCGAATGTGTAAATTCTTGACATAAACAGTTCGCATTTAAAGTTATTAAAGCATTTTCCCGAGAAGTCGCCGGCGCGAAGGTAAGACGGAACAACTGATACACTGCTTTGCTGATAGGCGGAAGTTAACTGACGTCACTGTGAAAAGGGTCTATCGTCACAGAGCGCAGCGGCAAAAGTTGAACTATTTTGAACTTTGACCGCGGCGTGCACGCAAGCTGCGCTCCGCTGCATCTGCGCTTTGGTCGACGCAGTCCTCGCGCAGCGCAAGCCATTGAAACAAATGGGTTTCATAGCGCAGTGCTTACCGCGTCCTGTGTGAAAGGGCCTTAAAAATGCAAGACGCAGCGCTCAGGAGTGGTTTTAAAAAAAGTGCAGCATAGAACGCGAGAGTCTCAAGACGCGCCTTTGAGACGTGATGCAATAACAACAATAACGGAAATAATAGAATTAGTTAAACTGCAGAATTTACAGATACAAGTTTTGACATGAAAAAAAAAAAAATAAGATAATAAATGAACCCCTCCTCCGCCATGTTGCCATTATATAAAACAGTTGTCATGCCAACTCGCAACGCTTGCCCCGCCTCCAAGTTCTTCTGATTGGTCCACTGTTTTGGAAATGACATTGATGAGCGGCGCTGCGTGTAATAAAAGTTGAAATGGACTACTTGCACAGCTACTTCCGCTTTCTACTTATTACGGCTCGAGCGTTTCCGGTCAGCGTTCAGCGCACTTATATACAGAGAGCTTCTTGTGAAAACGCAGATTATTACTACATTTTAGGGCTGCGAAATGTTTTTTAAACAATTAATCATATTCTCTGCATTAACATTAATTATCTTCAACCTGCTGAAATGTTTATTAATATATTTCCCTTCCAAATGCGCATTCTGAATAATAAATAAATATATTTCCCCACTAACCTTCCACCGTCAAGTGCTCGTCTTCTCATTAGCAGTGTTTTTCTCTTAGTCAACATATTTCATACCTGTTAAATTTACATTTAAATGAATTTGACTGATAAACACAGGAAGTGCATTGTTTTACTATGGTAAGTGTAGTAACGATGGGTACAACGCATTATCACGATGGCAAGACAAACAAAAAAAAAAGTTAAAACTGCTCTTTTATTCCAGTGTTTAAAATAGTTGAATGAATGTGATAACTGCTTTAACGGTGTTATTAATTAATCTTAAAGAATAACGCAATGACAGCGCAACTACCTTGAATATTAGGATTTTTGGCATAAATGTGTGAATGGACTACTTGCACTGAGCCTCGTGACGCACATCCGGTTTGTAATATTACGGCTCAGTTGTTTCCGGTTATATATATTTTCAATGCGCCGTTATCACATAGATAACTAAACCCCTCTTAAAACGAGTGTCCTCGGGATGATTTTAAATTCCAGACATATTCAGAGACAAGAGAAGAGATTCTGATGATTACCGTGTACAGACCTTTCCAAACTCAACAGAACTTTAAGTTTTAATCCAACATAAGCTGTGATTCTTTCACCACAGGGTGTCAGCGCTCTACTAGTGATTGCGACGCTGCAGTGTGAGACGTGATAAATAAGATCAATATAATATTTTAGTCTCTATTCTGTGCCATTTTTTCTGACAAATATTTATGTAATGGACTACTTGCACAGCTACTTCCGCGTTCTACTTATTACGGCTCGAGCGTTTCCGGTCAGCGTTCAGCGCACTTATATACAGAGAGCTTCTTGTGAAAACGCAGATTATTACTACATTTTAGGGCTGCGAAATGTTTTTTAAACAATTAATCATATTCTCTGCATTAACATTAATTATCTTCAACCTGCTGAAATGTTTATTAATATATTTCCCTTCCAAATGCGCATGAATAATAAATAAATATATTTCCCCACTAACCTTCCGCCGTCAAGTGCTCGTCTTCTCATTAGCAGTGTTTTTCTCTTAGTCATCATATTTCATACCTGTTAAATTTACATTTAAATGAATTTGACTGATAAACACAGGAAGTGCATTGTTTTACTATGGTAAGTGTACGATGGGTGACAACGCATTATCACGATGGCAAGACAAACAAAAAAAAAAAAAGTTAAAACTGCTCTTTTATTCCAGTGTTTGAAATAGTTGAATGAATGTGATAACTGCTTTAACGGTGTTATTAATTAATCTTAAAGAATAACGCAATGACAGCGCAACTACCTTGACTATTAGGATTTTTGGCATAAATGTGTGAATTACATAAATAGTTGTCAGAAAAAATGGCACAGAATAGAGACTAAAATATTATATTGATCTTATTAATCACGTCTCACACTGCAGCGTCGCAATCACTAGTAGAGCGCTGACACCCTGTGGTGAAAGAATCACAGCTTATGTTGGATTAAAACTTAAAGTTCTGTTGAGTTTGGAAAGGTCTGTACACGGTAATCATCAGAATCTCTTCTCTTGTCTCTGAATATGTCTGGAATTTAAAATCATCCCGAGGACTCTCGTTTTAAGAGGGGTTTAGTTATCTATGTGATAACAGCGCATTGAAAAAATATATAACCGGAAACAACTGAGCCGTAATATTTCAAACCGGATGTGCGTCACGAGGCTCAGTGCAAGTAGTCCATTCTTTTAACTTGACACGGTGTCTTAAAAACCATAGACAGTAAAAGAAATGGACACAGCGACCCCATTGGAACTCAATTGAGAGAAGTGAAGCCCATTTTTAGCGATTTTTAGCACTTCCGTTTCTGACGCGCAGACTCAAACTAAGCTTGATGACGTCCGCAACCTGTCTGACAGATGTAAATCTTCTAGTAGCTGTGCGTGAAAACTGCCATCGTTAATCTTGCAGAGACGGCGAGCTTGAGCGGGGAGTTCTTTGGCGTGAGTAAGCAGGAGTAAGTATTCTGATTAATTATTTTGTATAGTATTTTAAAATGTAACGCCAGTACGCCATCTCTCTTGACATCTCCCCGATTGCCTGCGAGCTTCTCCTCCTGTCTGTACGGTAATTTCTCTACTGTGCGACAGAGAGTCGAGTGGTTATGACGCAATCGTTAGCCTATTTTTACAAAAACTGTATCTACGGGGCCATAATGTAACATAGAAGGTAATGGAGCCCTTTACACATTGTCGTGTATCTTTAGAAATAAATAATGGACAAATGGAGTCTTTAAACGCCTCAGATGTAAAGTTATTCACTGTCAAAGTGACGCCAAAATGAATGTGAGTCAATGGGGATGCTAACGCAAGTGAAGTTCTGCTACAAGATGGCGGCACCCGGCCGACTTCAACTTCCGGTCGACTTCCTTGGGCACTGTTAAAAACGCGGCGCTTATGTGTGAGGCGCTGCAAAAGACGCGAGATGCGAGTGTAACGGTCATGCACATCCGTCAAGCGTGTGTTTACATAGAAAAACAATGGGAAAGTAGCGCATTGGAATAGAAAAACGCGTTCTGTGTGAAAGGCCCCTCGGTGATGATACACGGGGCAACTTTTTGAGCAATGTTGCTGGGCAATGTTGCCGTCAACGGGCAACCTGATGAGACACAGGGCAACTAATTAGGCCAACAGACATTTGGCAGCAACTAATCAGAGAGGAGCAAATCTATTGCCAAGCCAATAAATACTTTATTATAAACACTTGTTAGGCACTTTATTTCAAGTCTTCAAATATTTTCTTCATTTTTATTAAAAATAAATGCCTTTCTGATCTGATTTGTGATAGGAAAAGCGAGTTCAGCAAAAGGCGGATTCGAACCCGCGTTGATCGCATCAAAAGCTAAATTCACGTGCCATACGCCCTACAGCCTACGCTACTACAGACATAAAACAAACTCCGTCATTTTAGTATTTAAATGAAAACATTCAATGGCTTAATTACAGCTTACACGCATTACTTTGGACAGTTGTTGGTATTTTAAGCAATATATGAGGTAAATTCCCTGTTTTGGATTGACGCATTACAACTTACTAGCGTAAAAATATATAAGTTCACACTCCTTTTCTCCGCTCCACTGCCGCTGAGAGGCCGCCATCTTGTTTGAATTTTTTCTGAAATCTCCGAACCAGTCACGTGATCAGCTGCTAACATTCTGATTGGAGGATCTCAAAAAAAATGTTCCCCGGCGGGCAAAACAGTCCCATAGACTTTGAGACGAACTTTGACGGGTCATAGCTCTGAGCGAGAGTTGTACCCCTGGGGTGTAAAAGCCACCCAAATGTGCTCCATTGACACACTATGGTGAAGGGAATGACCATCGTGATCACATGATTCTCCTACTATGGGAAATTCCATAGGGATTTTGTATTGAACATTACTATGACCCACATAAAGACAAAGGGGTGGGCTCATTTAACTCAGGCAATCAGTGTCTCAGGATCATTGTGAAGCTATTAAGCCACGCCCTAGCAACCATTTAGATCACCCTAGCAACAAGTTCCATAGACGTCCATTCAAAGAGATGAAAAGGGAATAACTTTGGATAGAAGAGTTATAGATACATGAGGGTCTTGTTTGACTTGGATGCCCTAGCGACCGCCTAGCAACACCATAGCCATCACACAGAACACCCCAGCAACTGCCTAGCAACCACCAGAACACCTTAACAACCACCTAGCAACGACTCATAACACCCACAAAACCACCAACAACACCCTAGCAACCACCCAGAACACCTTAGCAACTTCCTAGCAACACCCTAGCAACTGTCCAGAACACCTTAGCAAAACAACCATCAAACTCGGCTCAGATCTTCAGACTGTTGTGACTCTGGTTCTTTATTTTTTATAACTGATCAGACTTACGGTTTTCCTATAAATGAAGATCAAAACTCTGAAAAATCCCACAGACTGTCACTGATGGAATGTTCAAATGAGCCAAAACTGTTCAAACTCATTTATAATTCGATACTTCAAAATGTGTATAAAAACAAGAGTTTCTGTGATATTATTTATCGAGTGACTGATGTTTTTTTTTTTTTTTAAATGGGAGATGTGAACTTGTTTGATAACTTAATCTTTCAGTTTGTGTCATGAAGCACCTTTATCTCTCCACCCCTCCATCATTTCCAGTGTGTGTGTGTGTGAGAGCTCAGATCTTCTGCAGTCAGACTCACTGTTTTGGACGATGTCCTGCATCTTCTTCCAGACTCTGAACAGCAGGTTGCCCAAGTGATTCGGCACATGAATCAAAGCTCCAGAAGCCATCTGTGGATCCGGCTGTGAGCTCTGGACTCTGGAAGAACATTCAGCAGTCAGAACTGCAGTGGCTTTGGATCAGAACCAGAGAGACCAGAGACAGGAGCAGATCACTCACCTTTCCTTTGAGACTGGAAACTCCTGCAGAACAAACACACCATTTATCATCAAGAACTCAATCAATGAACCAATGATCAACCAATGATCTGAAATCAGACCTTCAGAAAGCAGACGTCATTGGCTTTCATCATCTCCTCCATGTCTTTGATTGTGTGTGAAAGTGCTGAGATGTGTCTGTTCATCTCCTCCAGCTTCTCCTTCATCATCTGTTTCTTCTGCTCCTCTTCCTCCCTCAGTGCAGTGATTGTAGCTTCTTCTTCATCTCTGAGAAACTGATGAAGCTTCTCAAACTGCTGTTTAATCTGACGCTCTGTGAGCTCAGCTTGAGACTGAAATCAAATCACATTCACTTCAATCATCTCAATCGACACACATCAACACTTCACATCATTAATATCAGAGATAAACTCTGATACCCGACATATAACGGATACAGAAGCAGATCGCTGCTTGTCATTTACAGAAATAATAAACTGGAATCCATTATATTAAATATATCAGATCATAACTGTATAGTGATCCTACAGCTATAATGAAATTGACTCTCGATTCTGTTTCCTCACCTTGATGTGTTGAACTGTTTTCTCAAACTTTCCTTTCATTTTTTCATTGTGTTGAAGTTTCTTCTGTAAGGACTTCAGTGCTGTATTGAGCTCCTCCTAGAATTGAACAAAAACACATAAAACACCAGATTACAGTGAAGAGAAGAAGAGAATACAGTGATATGATCATATAATCAGAATCACAATCAGAAAGAGCTTTATTGCCAGGTATGTTGTTTACACATACTAGGAATTTGTTTTAGTGACAGAAGCTCCACAGTGCAACAGAGTAACAGCGACAAGACAAGACACATAATAAAGAGAATAAAAATAATAATATACAAATTTACAAGATAGACAAAGTGCAAAAAAAGCAAAAAACAATATATAATATAGACAATTTGTATGTACAGTTATGTGTGCAAATTTGAAATATAAATAAGCGTTTTAAGTAAATAAAGTGTAATAGTGTTGTGTGTTCAGTGTTTGTCAAGTGTTCATGAGATTAATTGCTTGAGGGAAGAAACTGTTCCTGTGTCTGGTCGTTCTGGTGCTCAGGGCTCTGTAGTGTCGACCAGATGGCAACAGTTCAAAGAGGGAGTGTGCTGGATGTGAGGGGTGAGTGATCTTCTTTGCCCTTTTTCTCACTCTGATAAGCACAGTTCTTGGAGAGTGGGGAGGGTTGTGCCAATGATTCGCTCAGCAGACCGGACTACCCTCTGTAGTCTGCTGAGATCAGATTTGGTAGCTGAGCTGAACCAGATGGTAATTGAAGTGCAGAGGATGGATTCAATGATGGCAGAGTAAAACTGTTTCAGCAGCTCCTGTGGCAGGTTGAACCTCCTCAGCTGGCGAAGGAAGTACAACCTCTGCTGGGCCTTTTTCACAATGGACTCAATGTGGTTGTCCCACTTCAGGTCCTGGGAGATGGTGGTGCCCAGGAAACTGAATGACTCCACTGCAGTCACAGTGCTGTTCATGATGGTGAGTGGGGGAAGAGCAGGGGGGTTTCTCCTGAAGTCCACGATCATCTCCACTGTCTTGAGCGTGTTGAGCTCCAGGTTGTTAAGACTGCACCAGACAGCCAGCTGTTCAACCTTCAGTCTGTAACCAGACTCGTCACCACACTGGATGAGGCCGATCAGTGTGGTGTCCTCCGCAAACTTCAGGAGCTTGACAGAGTGGTCTTTAGAGGTGCAGTCATTGGTGTACAGGGAGAAGAGCAGTGGGGAGAGGACACAGCCCTGAGGGGCGCCGGTGCTGATGGTGAGGGTGCTGGATGAGAATTTTCCCAGCCTCACTAGCTGCTGCCTGTCTGTCAGGAAGCTGGTGAACCACTGACAGACAGAGGTGGGCACGGAGAGCTGAGTTAATTTGGGCTGGAGGAGTGATGGGATGATGGTGTTAAAAGCAGAGCTGAAGTCCACAAACAGGATCCTCACATAAGTCCCTGGTCTGTCCAGATGCTGGAGAACATAATGCAGTCCCATATTGACTGCATCATCCACAGACCTGTTTGCTCGGTAAGCAAACTGCAGGGGGTCCAGTAAGGGTCCAGTGATGTCCTTCAGATAAGCCAGAACCAGTCTTTTAAATGACTTCATGGCCACAGACGTTAGAGCCACAGGTCTGTAGTCATTTAGTCCAGTAATTTTGGGTTTCTTTGGGACGGGGATGATGGTGGAGCGTTTGAAGCATGAGGGGACTTCGCACAGCTCCAGTGATCTGTTGAAGATCTGTGTGAAGATGGGGGCCAGCTGGTCAGTGCAGGTTTTCAGACAGGCTGGTGAAACACTGTCTGGGCCTGGTGCCTTTCTTCTCTTGTTCTTTCTGAAGACTTGGCGCACATCATCTTCACTGAACTGAATTGCAGGTGTGGGGGAGAGGGGGGTTGTTGGAGGTGTGAATGGTGATTTTTCAAACCTGCAATAAAACTCGTTCAGATCGTCTGCCAGTTGTTGATTCTCCACAGAGCTGGGGGATGGTGTCTTGTAGTTGGTGATAACTTTCAGACCTTTCCACACTGAAGCTGTGTCATTAGAAGAGAACTGATTCTGAAGCTTATCAGAATAATTCCTCTTTGCCACTCTGATCTCCTTTTCCGGTGTGTATTTGGCCTGTTTGTACAAGACTCCCCTTTTCTGCGAGCATCTTCTTTGGCCTGATGGAGCTGGCTGAGTTTTGCAGTGAACCAGGGTTTGTTGTTGTTGTAAGTTAAATGAGTCTTTGTAGGAATGCACAAATCCTCACAGAAACTGATATATGAAGTTACAGTCTCTGTGAGCTCGTCCAGATCAGTGGCAGCAGCTTCAAAAACACTCCAATCAGTCCATTCGAAACAGGCTTGTAAAGCCCGCCCCGTTTCGGTGGTCCATCTCTTTACAGACCTTGCTACAGGTTTAGCTGATTTCAGTTTCTGCCTGTAGGTCGGTATGAGATGAACTAGACAGTGATCAGAGAGCCCCAAAGCTGCCCGTGGGACAGAGTGATATGCATCCTTTATTGCTGTGTAACAATGATCCAGTGTATTACTGTCTCTGGTGGGACAAGTAACATGCTGTCTGTATTTTGGAAGTTCACGTGAGAGAACCGCTTTATTAAAGTCCCCGAGAAAAACAGAGTCCGGGTGTTGTTGCTCGCTCTTTGTGATCATATCAGCGAGTATCTGTAAAGCCGAGCTCACGTGCGGTTGTGGAGGAATGTAGACGCTCACCAGAATGAACGAGCAAAACTCCCGCTGCTAATAGAACAGCTTGCAGTTAATGAAGAGTGTTTCAAGATCGGGACAGTACATCTTCTTTAACACAGTTACATCTGAACACCACCTTTCATTGATGTAAAAGCACGTCCCGCCGCCGTGTGATGTCACCGTTGATTCTGTGTCGCGATCTGACCTAAACAGCTGAAAGCCCGGCAGACTTAACACGCTGTCTGGAATGGCGTTGTTCATCCATGCGCTTCTATTCCCACGACTCTTGCCAGCCGAACGCAATTATGATATAGGTAACCGTGAACTTCTAGCCATCCGCCTGGCTGTTGGAGAATGGCGCCACTGGCTAGAAGGCTCCTCTGTTCCTTTCATTGTCTGGACTGATCACAGAAATTTCGAGTACATTCGTTCAGGCTAAGAGACTAAATGCTCGCCAAGCTTGCCAAGCTTCTTTGGCCGTTTCGATTTTTCAATTTCTTTTAGACCTGGCGCGAAGAACGTGAAACCTGACGCTCTCTCTCGCCAGTTTGGTTCCTCGGAGAGCACCTCCACCACGGAAACGATCTTGCCAAGCAGTTGCGTGGTCGGGGGCATTATCTGGGGAATTGAGAGACAGGTAAAAGCGGCACTTACTCATGTTTCTGTCCCACGGCTGTGTCCCCAGGGTCTATTATTCCTTACTAAGTCCATTCGTCTTGCTTTTCTTCACTGGGGACATTCTTCTAAGTTGGTCGTCCATCCTGGGGTAAGGGGCACGTAAGGGGCACTTGCGATGTTCACCGGTTCGTGGCTTCTTGTGCCATTTGTGCCCAGACCAAGTCGAGTAGCTCTCCACCCGCTAGTCTTCTCAGGCCACTTCCAATTCTGTCTCGTCCGTGGTCCCATATTGCTGTGGAGATTCGTTACAGGACTTCCCATGTTCGCCAATAACACCATTATTCTAACTATTGTTGGCCGTTTTTCGAAAGCCGCCCACTTCGTCCCTCTCAGTAAACTCCCCTCCGCTAAGACGGCGCAGGTAATGGTTGAACATGTATTCCGACTTCATGGGCTCTCCTCTGATATTGTGTCTGACAGAGGTCCCCAATTTGTGTCACAATTCTGGAGGGAATTCTGCCGACATATTGACGCATCTGCCAGATTGTCGTCAGGATTCCATCCTCAAACGAATGGTCAAGCCGAACGCACTAACCAAATTCTGGGTCGCATGCTTCATACTTTAGCGTTCCGCAACCCCTCTTCTTGGAGTGAGCAACTGCTATGGGTCGAATACACCCATAATTCACTTCCCTCGTCATCCACTGGGTTATCACCCTTTCAATGCTGTCTCGGGTACCAGCCACCTCTGTTCTCTTCTCAGGAGACAGAGGTGTCCATTCCCTCGGTTCAAGCTTTTATACAGCATTGCCGGGGCACCTGGAGAGGAGTGAGAACCGCGCTGTGCCAGAACAGAGAGTGCACACGTCATGCCGCTAATCGGCGTCGCGTTTTTCTTGGCTATTTCTCCCTGCTGTTTGCTCGTCTCTTTGCCAGATTATTATTTCCGTGTTGTGGCATGTATCTCGGCTCTACTTTGCAGACCTGATATGTATGAGATGTTAATTGTGTGTTCGTCTCAGTCTCAGTCACGGTAGCAGTCCAGATACCAGACTGTTTACTCCATCTTCTTCAAGCCTGGTTTCTACCCAGTATACCATCAGCCAGGAACTGAATAGGATCATCTACCACCTGTGGTGTTTCCAAGTCCAGGACTGAGCGACTGTGTACTGCGAGCCCTCCGCCAGGACTGTGTTCTCTTAATTTAATTTCTTCATTGTTCCAGCTGCGAGCATCCAGGAGCTCGGTGCTCGGCAGACTGCCTGTGTTAAACCTTTTGAACTATTAATAAATTCTCTCTGAACTGCCTCTTCGCTTCTGGGTCATCTGCTTCACACAACACTATCCCTTTAATATTAATACATTTATTATTGTTATCTTGTTACATGTCCATCTGATCTGTTCATTTTATGTCATTATTGAAGTATTTAATTTAATATTGTGTGTTTTGTACATTTACATTTATTTTTTATATAAGAAGATATACAGTTTATCTTTTATTTTAACTGAGGGGCCCCCCAAATAAAATTCTGCTTAGGGCCCCATAAAGGCTTGGGCCGGCCCTGGTAAATAATATGCATAACAGTATATAATAGTATGCGTATTTGGCATGCTGTCCGAGGAGAGGGCTCTGAGCTCAGTGTTTTCCCTGAACCCAGAGTACTCCCCCCATATTCTGGTTAGGAAAGTAACCAGGCAAGTGTGAGGAGACGGGGTGGTTTAGGGATGCTGTAAAACGGTCAAGTAATATGGGTGAGTTGACTGTGTCTATATATAGGCCTTCACTCATGCTGATTGGGTAGATGTTGATTACTGATTGTTGACATCTGGCTAAAATGACGTGATGATTAGTCAGATTATTTGAATGTTACTCCTCCCGAATTTTATTAATAAAACATAATTTCACAAGTACACAGTTACAAATAATCAGATAGTAAATAGTATGCATAATAGTATGCATATTTGGCATGCTGTCCGAGGAGAGGGCTCCGAGCTCAGTATATGGCCCAAACCCAGAGTACTCCCCAAAAATTGCAAACCAAGGCAGGACAGCAGCTGGAAACATTACTGATGACCCCCAAAAAGCGGGAGCAGAGGGAACATCACTGCTGCGGCAGTGGAGAAATTAGTCAGAAGGACTGAGCTCCTGCAGGAGCTGAGGGAACATCACTGCTTTGGCAGTGGAGAAAATTAGTCAGAAGAACTGGACTACTGCGGGAGCCGAGGCGACATCACTGCTGCGGCAGTGGAGAGAATAGCCAGAAGACCTGGACTACTGCGGGAGCTGAGGTGACATCACTGCTGCGGCAGTGGAGAGAATAGCCAGAAGAACTGGAATCCTGTGGGAGCCGAGGCGACATCACTGCTGCGGCTGTGAAGAAAATTTGTCAAAAGAGCTGAGCTCCTGTGGGAGCCGAGGGAACATCACTGCTATGGGAGTGGAGAAAAATTGCAGGTATGTGTGAGAGAACGAGGCTGGAGTCAAAATTCTAGCTGATAAGTGTTCGTTGGGCTTCTTTAATATGGATGTGATTTGATCGGATATAGTTCTTAAAAGCTTCTGATGACCAGCTACCCAATGTTTGGATCTGATGCTGGGAAAGGCCTTTTTGTGCAGCTGTAATACTGCTCCTATGTGGAACGAATGACTGGTAAAGTGGTCTGCTTGGATGCCAAATTGAATGAAGATGGATTTAAGGTGGTTTTGGAACCAAAAATGTGTGACAGGGCAGTTGGAATCATCAACGAAAAGTGGGTCGGATGGGAGTTTAGCCTGAGCATTTCTGAAGTGTAAATAAGCTGAAAGGGTTTGGTATGGCTGAATTGGTTCAGGGAGATTAAAGATGTAGATGAAATGGCCTTTTTTCATTTTGTCTGTTTTACTTTGTTTAGTGAAGTAAGAGATGGTGTCGTCTTCTAACACTGATAAGTCTGTAATTGTGGGATGGATTTTTGGGTTTAAGTTAGATGTGATGGTGAGTTCTGAACATCTGAGAAAACCAAAAAGGGCTAGTATGAACATTGTGTCGAGAGTACAGGCTGTGTTGATGGAGTAGTAGCCTTGCAGAGAGTGGAGATGCATTTGGTCAGCATGTCTAGGATGATGGGTTTGCTGGCGTCTTGGTGTGTGGGTTGGGTTCTTTGGATGCCTTTGATGAGAAGGGATGTTTATGAATTGGTTATTTCAGAAGATGGTAACCCTTAATGGAGCTGGCTAGGTAAGATACGAATTAGGTAATTGTGAGAAGAGAAAAATCAGGAAAAGGTAGGCTGTAAGTGAGGTGAAAT
This sequence comes from Ancherythroculter nigrocauda, assembly GCA_036281575.1. Taxonomy (NCBI): domain Eukaryota; kingdom Metazoa; phylum Chordata; class Actinopteri; order Cypriniformes; family Xenocyprididae; genus Ancherythroculter; species Ancherythroculter nigrocauda. The sequence continues at coordinate 3,789,455 of VTFQ01000019.1, forward strand.
GACTTGAAACATCTCCAGGTGGTCAAATAAGATTGTAGGGTTCTAGGAGATATGGCTTGAAGAATGTAGTTGAGAGAGGTGTTGAGGAGAGTTTTCAGTGGATGATTTAAGGGAATATCAGCTCTGAATAATGAGGTACTGGGGTTGGGAATGGGTACGCCTCTGGTGCCAACAGCTTGAATTTCTGAGAGAATCTGTGTTCTGATGTTGTTGGCAACTGGAATAGGTTCCAGAGCTGTTGCATTTGGTGGGATGGGCATCAGCGTTGCAGAGGGCAGGGTGAAGGGAGGGTGGATAGTATTATGAGGAAGAGAAGCTGGGACAGAAGCCGTTAGCAGAGGCAGCCTCACACTCGGGTCAGCCCCTGGAACCTGTGGAGGAATGAAGATGTTTTAAAATGAGGTAGGCTGAGAAGGAAAATAGTACGTCTGGGCCTGCGCTGCGGAGGTAGCCTCGTGCTAGGGTCTGATGATGGGGCTGCAGAACCAAGGACAGGGAGGAGGATTAGAGAAAGAGCGAGTCTGGGGCCCGGTCTTGTGATCGAAGGAGACAGTGTTTTCTGTCGATGCAAAAACAGGGCTTTGCGACTCATGTTCGCTTTAGCATTTTTGGAGGGAGAAGTGGATTTTGGAGAAGGAAGGGTAGATTGAAGGGACACATACAGATCATATAACTGTGCTTTAATCATTCTCCTAGTGAAATGAACGTCTGCGCGGATGAGCGCTTGTCTTAGACTTACTACTGTCCATTTCTCTATTGCAGGAATTGTCGGATGGGTCAAGGCGTACGAAGACGCTGGAGATGCTGGTTGGTATCTTGTTGGAGGAGGCGAGGGTAATCCTCTGCGTCGTGGAGTGTGAATGGGCTGATGTCCATGTAGTGGCTCCAGGGATTCAGAAATGACATCCGGTGGAGCGGGGGTACTCCTGACGTGGGGTGAATGAGGTGAAGATTCCTGGGAGATGAGGGACTCATCTTTGGAAGGGAAGAGTTGGATTTCTGACATTGCAAAAATGTGGCAGACCAAATGCTGTAAAACTGTCGAGGAATATGGGTCGACTGCAGGGTTGGGAAGGTTATTTTGCATTTGGTTATTTTGTTACTTTGGAATACTTTGAAATACTTAACACAAAGGACCATATTAACTTGATGTTCTGTTTTAAGTTTACAACCTGTAAATAAAAATGACCTCTATCCACCAGGATTTGGTTTTCCACTAAATTGTATTTTTAACATCAGTTACAAAATATATATCTGCAATTTATTAGACATAACCTATGTGTTGGTAAAGAATTTCAATATCTTGATAAATTAAGAAAATATTCTTTTAACATCACATCCATATATAATTACTATTGATATATCATTCCTAAATTATATTTTTTATATTTGTAAAGATGTGCATCAGTGGGATAACAAAATATTATATAACCACAATAAAATATTGTTAATAATATATGTTGTTTTATAGGTGTATAGAGTCGAATTGACATGGTTTAAATTGTTTTATTAACAATGTTTTTGTAACATTTAGAATGTTTATAAAGAAAATGATCTACCCAATAATCTCGAGAGAAGGCCTATATTCAAAGCTGACTCACCTACGGTTTCTCAACAGTTTTTTGCATCTCTCCACCACATTTTACAGGTTTGGAAAAAAATATAATCATTTTGTGTGAATTATCCCTAGTATAAATATGTTTATACTAATATTTAAACTTAGTGCATCGATAGCTGCATTAATATTAACCATATAAACAACAAACAGCAAAAAAAAAAAAAAAAAAACTATTCGATTTTTTAAAATAATCCTTTATTTAATTTTTTTAATTATTATTAGTGATGCACCTATTTTGTTTTTACATTTATTTGTTGTTTATTTGTTCAAAAAATAAGTGTAGCTCTTTGATATTAGAGGCAAACACTGCATTTTTATCACAATCCCAACAAAGATGTTATGAACATAAGCATGATCAATTGTTTTTCATTTAAATTACTGTATAATCAACAGAAAAAACAGCATGGTCTGACTTTAGCACAAAACACAATCAGCAGACGGACTGAATGAAATGTAAATTCACTCTCTGACAGTAGGTGGCGCTTGTGGAACAGCAGTGATATGGCGTTTCCATGGTTACCACTACATACACAGCAGCACTGCGCTGGAGATAAGAGGAAAAGCCATCAAAACTTTTCTGAAGACAGTTAATTCCCTTCAGAGATACATTCATATCAACCCCAATTTAATATTTGTATTATTCTTCCTATATTTCGCGAACAGTGAGCTTGTGCATGGTGCAGTATTTTCTCTGTGGCGTGTCTGTTCTCCTCTTTGTGTCTGGTCTGTGTTCAGCATGTGCCTGTGTTAACGTCCTGTTGACAGGCTTAAATATTTCCTGAATTTTTTTGGAAATTATTACAAAGCAGTTTGTTTGCAAGCCCGGAATAAAGATAGACCAAAATAAAACTAAAAAACCTTTGGATTTATGACCAGTGGACTATTCCATCTCTATTTTTGATCATGAACTCGAGTACGCGCCATAAACATTTGGAATGAATTATTAAGATTCAAAGGTTGACTGTAAAGTACACCAATAAATTGGCTTTATAAAACATTATTTAACGCACGATTAAATGGATGTTAATTCTATGAGGATTTGTGTTAGCTATTTTTCAAAGACCTAATAAATTCTTATAAATATTAAACGTAGGCTAATGATAACAATACAAAGCTCAACGTACGAGAAAATAGGAAAATAAGGAGTAAATAAGGAAAATAACATTTTAAAAGACCAAGAACAGCTTAGGCCTACCTCAAGATGCTTTTTCAGATTAGATGTTGAATGCTTTGAAGCCGACAGAAGTTTTGTTGCATTTTTTGTGTGCGATTGCATGTCTGCCCTCTGCAGGTTGCTAATATCTGAGGCTGCGTGTGGGTTTTTTTTTTTTTTTTTTTTTTACAGAGTCGATAATCATCAACTATGGAAGCCCGTTTCCGCCACTAAAAAAAAAAAAAAAAAAGCCACTAAAAAAAAAAAAAAAAGATGAATTGCGACTTTTTATCTCAGAATTCTGACTTTTTAACTCGCAATTGCGTGTTTATATCTCACAATTGCGAGTTATAAAGTCAGAAGAGAGATATAGGGAGGCTACTGTGTCAAAATGATTGATGGCACCTGTCATAATAAATCATATTTATTGTGTCCGGTATGAATATTCCTATGGGGGTTGGTTTTGCAGAATGATTGATATTGAACTGTCAGGTTGTATTTATATAGTTGTTATTTGAACTCTCTCTAACCCGACTGATCTGTTGACCACATGTGTGAAAAATGGATAAATTATAATCAGGATGATCATAATATGACAAACAATAACCATCATTATTAGTGCAGAGCTAGACAGTCAGTCTCTGTCTCACACCCACCCACCCCACACACACACACACACACACAGACACACACCCACACACACACACAGCCAGCCATCCCACCCCCATGCACAAGCAGTCTCAGATTTCACACCTCTGGTTGTAAGAGGAGAAACAGAGAGAGAGAGAGAGAGAGAGTAAAATCAATGATCTATAAATTGGTTTAAAATAAACTACTTGATCACAAATGAAATAAAACAATGTAAAAGTTTTTACCTGAGTGTATAAAACAATGTAAAAGTTTTTACCTGAGTGTATAAAACCTTCTTACATTTTTCTCATGGAGAAAAGAGACTTGCGTGACCGCATGAGTTCTATTGAGTCAAGGAAATGTTTAAAATAATAATAATAAAAAAAATGCTTAAAGTTTAAAGCTCTTGAAGTGCAGCTCTTCTCACAACTTGGTGAAACTGGTTCAGAGAAGAGGAAATTTTTTCCAACACGTGTGTATTTTAATAGATAAAAATATTTCAACCATAAACTTTTATATCTTATTTCTGTATTGGGTTCCAATCAGTGTTTGATTATCTATGACACAAGTGATTATGCATGAATGTAACTCAAAGTATGAGATTATTCAACGGTCTGATCTTTAATCTACATATAGCGTTACATTTTCAATGATACAACCCATACGGTAAAAAAATATATTTTATCTGGCCAAAATATATTTTAAATATATGGTAAATATATGTAACAAACAGTGAAGTTCAATGAAATATATTTTTGAAACTGAAAATATATTTTGTTTCAACCTTCATATACTTAAAATATATTTAAACATGTATTTCAGGGGCAGGAAAAATATATTTATATATAAAAATATATTTCAGGGCGCAAGAAAATACATTTCCAATCTTACAGTCGACAATGCAAATGTGCGTGGAAGAAAGCCTTGCGAACAAAACTATCCATTATGTTTGAAGAATTTTAAACACTTACAGAAAAACATGAATTTCCACATTGACACTTTGTTCACATATCTTCCCAAAAAATACAGATCTGTGTAATAGTAGTGATCATGGCACCTCACAAATGTGTGTTTTAGTCTATTACTTATTAATTAATTAATTAATTCATTTATTTATTAATTTAATTGTAATTTATTGTCAGTGTAATATAGCGTTTAGATCTACATCAAATACAAATAAATAGATTAATAAAATCGCTAGATGTACGATGTTAACTGTGACGTAATTTGAATGGGAAACCACTAGCAGCGCTCACGGACTTTTGGAGTACTGCGCATGCGCGTCATTTTGAACTGTAACGGTCGTCAGTCAACCGGGAGTTCTCGGAGTAAAAGGTAAGAGCTAACGTTATAACTTTATTTTTAGTCGTCATTTTTCACATATGTAATGTTCATTGCTACTTTGAATGTATAATGTTTTATTGTCAAGGTTTTTTTTTTACTTTATTTGTCAAATTAATGCCCCGTTTGTTTATTTGCTCACATGAGACGCATTTGATATTTTCAGATTTCCGTTTTAAAGTTAGTTGTTTTTAATTTGGACACTAGTGAAAACTAACGTTACACACAAAAAATGTTTAATATTTTTTTTTAAATTTCAGCTGTAGAGTGTTTGGGAGACCGTGCTGCCTGCTGTTGTCGATCTATGATGCTCCTGTCACTGATAGTGGAGCCTGTAACGTAAGGTTTTTTTTTTTTTTTGGCTAAATTTAATGTTTTACTAAACTTGTTAATTAGGCACACGTTATCGTTATTAAAGTTCAGGCATATGCTGGTTTGGCATTAATGGCATTTCATACGCTCAATTTTTCTACTATTATTATTATCATTATTAATATAGCCTTACTATAATATAATTTTTATTCACTTTCTGCTGAATGAAGCTGTTTTCGATTATCCAGTTGAGCCAGTGATTCAGTAAGTTGCTTGTAACAGAAGATGCTTATTTGTCACGACTTACAGGTTTACATGTGTCATTCATTACTGTAAAAAAATCTACTTTTTATTTTCAGTAGCAGAAGCAGAGACGGTTTGTGCAACAGCAACAAGGTGAGAATGATGAGACACTTTAAGTAGATTTTTTTTTTTTTTTAAATTAAGCACTGTTAAGCAAATGATATTATTTTATTTGTGTAATTTATGAATTGATGTTCTCTGCACTTGTGTTAATATCTGTTTCTGTCTGGAACAGGTGCGGGTCAAAACCCATCTGTCAAGACGCTTGTCCACTTGCTGTCTGCCCCACCAGCCCAACGATTGTGCTGGAGAACCACAAGTCACAGGTACAGGATAATTTTCATAGTCAAGTCATCTTCATTTCTGTGGCACTTTATACAAAACAGCTTCACAGTAATAAACATGAAATAGTCAACATGACCCTAGTTGAAGTGAAACACTAGGTGTGTGTTAGAAAAATACTAATATTTTAAAGTCTGTACATCCAAATGATTCCTCAAGCTTTAAAACACATCACAAATTACAACATGTTGACTTTGAGCCCATATTGGACAGTTGGCAAATCTGTAATGTAACAAATTTAACATAACAGTATTTTCCAAAAACACACCTATTGTTTCACTTCAGAAGAAGTTGATTAATCAACTGAGGTCATGTGGATTACCGTCATGTTCACTTTGGTTTTTGACCTTCTTGTGTGAACACACAGAGATGGATTATTTTTCTAAATATCTCTGTTTGTATTCCACAGAAAAAGAGAATGTCATAATCAACTGGAACAGCATGAGGGTAAGTATCCCTTTGTTAAGTTAGCTTAACTGAGTGACTTTGTGATATTCCACTATCCCTTAATTTGTAAAAGTGAAAATGCAATGCAGAAGTGTAAAGAAAGGCTAATTCGACCTCTCCTCAATCATCAGTTTCTTTACTGTACTGTCTAAAAATATGCCCATTAAATATCTTTAAAATCCAGTATACCTGTAATTGTTTTAGTTCCAGTGTAAACAAAAATATCAGGAAATCCAAAACTAGTTAGAAGACAAAGTGCATGCCCTCTGTACCTGTACTGATGTTCAGTTATTGTGTTTTGTCTTTTGTATGAGTACAGTGGTAGAGACAGAGAAGAAGTGCCTTTGATGAGGAAACCATGGCAGCCATATATACGGTAAGTTAATACTTAGTAAAAGGAAAATTTACTAGAAACATTAAGTTAAAAAAATAACTGATTTTTGTCTCACAGTCAAGAAGAGATTTCCAAATGTGTCCAAAGAGGCTTTGAGGATTTGACGTGGGGAAACTGAGACTTCTTGAAAGCAAAAAAGTTATATTTGTTTGAATATTGTAATTTTTTGAACATTGTAAAGTATGTTCCTTGCTGATTATTATTCAAATGTTCATGTGTTATAGACAACAAATAAAAGTTTTTCAAATGTGACATGTGAATGTATTTTCTTGGGTTGAAATATATGTAGGGAAAAATATATTTTTAAATGCTTTTGTAAAATATATTTTGAAAATATATTTTTAAAAAATATACAAAAAATGGCCAAAAAATACATTTTAGGAAAATATATTTATATAAATATATTTGAAAATATATTTTTTAAAAATATACAAAAAATGGCCAAAAAATATATTTTTAGAAAATATATTTATATGTGAAAATATATTTATAGCGAATATATTTTTTGGCCAATTTTTGTATATTTTGAAATATATTTAAAAATATATTTGAAAATATATTTTTTTACCGTATGGGAAACACTGTACATAAATGAGAACGGGTATTATATAATCATCCGTCAATTCGTTTGTTCACACACATTAAGAAAATCTCAGAAAGGCAGAGAACATTCGTGGTTATTTACCTTAGAATATCAGATTTCCGCGACATTCCGTTTCTGAACAGTTTTAAAAAAAATAAATTATCCTCGAAAAAACAAAATTGTCACTGCTTTTCTCCGGTCGTAAATAACTGTTGTTTATCAGTAGGTAAAAACACATATTTTCACGCGCAAAAGATAAAATTGTGATGTGTGATTTACTTTAAAAATGTCATAAATGAAGCCGTGTCTTTTTGTCAACCTATATGTTTACGCATTTGATCTCCGAAACAGATGCTGCGCTCTGTCACACGCGAGCGGAACTCGGACTACATCTAGCGGTCACAGAGAAAACAAATGTCAATTAAAACTCAATGTTAAACAATGTTGAACAAACTCTCAATGTTAAACATTACGAATTATTTCACATTTAAACATTTTTTTTTTTTCACAATTTATATTTTTCATATCACGTATATTTCTTATCTTTAAATACCACTAAAACTGTGGTATAAAACTATCTATAACGCATGTGATTATGTATAAATGTAACTCAAAGTATGATTATTCAACGGTCTGATCTTTAATCTACATATAGCGCTACATTTTCAATGATACAAACATAGATTACATAAATGAGAACGGATATTATATAATCATCCGTCAATTCGTTTGTTCACACACATTAAGAAAATCTCAGAAAGGCAGAGAGAAAAAAACATTCATGGTTATTTACCTTAGAATATCAGATTTCCGCGACATTCCGTTTATGAACAGTTTTAAAATAAATTATCCTCGAAAAAACAAAATTTGTCACTCCTTTTCTCCGGTCGTAAAATATCAAGTCAAGTTTTGTCAATATAGTGTTTTCAGTAGGAAAAAAAACACGTTTTTCACGCGCAAAAGATAAAATTGCTCCCTTGGGAAAAAAATGTCATAAATGAAGCCGTGTCTTTTTGACAAGCCTATGTACTCATACAAAAACACACCCAAAACAGATGGTGTGCTTGTCACGCACGTGGAACTCGGAGGACATCTAGCGGTCACTGTTTAAAATTGTATCATGTGAAAATGAATAAACAAAAAAAAAAGATTAAAACGGTTAACAAATGTGAAAAACAAATATATTAATAAAACAACTCATTTTAAACATTGCGAGTGCAAAGGTATTTTTACACTTAAACATTCCTAGTTAATCTTATGGTCTTATAGTTAATCAATCCTTTCACAAAATGACTGAATCAAATGATATTTCTTCTCTTTAAACGGATAAAAATTAAGAAATAATATATGAATAAGAAAATAATTAAAAAAAAAAAAAAAAGAATATATTCATCTATTTTAAATCGTATACTCAATTGAATAATATTCATAATGAATAATATTCATAATGAATAATCTAAAAATAATGTGAAATAAATGATCATACTTTATATTTTAACCCCTCCTCGGTTCAAAGTATATTTTTTATCACAAGGAATGTTTTTACTTTAAAATGTGTGATTATTAGAAATATTATTCTAATAAATGTAAGTAGAAATTTGAGAATCATCAGAGGGCGGGGTGAAAAACTTCTAGCAGATAAAAACGCCACGAGAGGGTCCTCTTCATCACACTTTTTTTTCGACTTCTCGAAAACTTCGTCTCATCTCAAGCTGATTTTTCCAGCCTTTTTTTCTTTTTTACAATGACTCAGAAACAAGGTGAGTTTAACTCTATCTTTTAAAAAATACTTGTCTAAGTTTTGCTATCCGTTTTGAATGTCTTGTTGTTATATCATCATAATAATTATGTTGTAGACAATGTTTTATAGATTTTTAATTATAATAATGTTATATTAACTAATTAAGCATATTATTATTATTTTTAGAAAGTATTTTTCACATAACAAGCTTTACGTTTTAGTCACAAATGCATTGGAATTGATTGCATTCCAGGAACTGGATCGAATCAGTAAGTTTTCTCATTCAATGTTTTTTTCAAAATTAAATGTCTATTTTTTCATATTAAATATTGATGAATTTTGTATGTCCGTGTTTTCATATAATAGCCGCTGATCAACTCAGAATCCGGAATTCGGATGATAATCCTTCTCAAGGTAAGTTAATTTAAAAAAAAAAATGGTTGATCGAAGTGGGGCGCGAACCAAGGACCTCATGCACCGCAGTCAAACGTGCTACGTATTACGCTATCATTGATATGTGAATGAATTGTACATCTGTCTGTGGAGTTTTTCACAGATTAAATGTTCTACATGTGTTAATGTGACGGGAAAAAAACATGGAATAACCTAACCTAAAAAAAAAAAAAAAAAAAAACTTGTTTTTTTCTTTGTTTTAGACATCCAGCAGTTTATAACCCAGCCCGGATTCGTCGACTTAACACAGTCTTCCGAATTAACGGATGAAGAATCGTCAACTGAACAGGATGCAACGCCAAGTTCCACCACCAGGGATCGCTATGATGATTCTGAACTTCCGTCAGGACAACATGTGAATCCGGTCGGTGAGCAAAATAAAAGCCCGGCGGTCGGAGGTATGTCTTATTTTTTATTCAGTATCTGGATATAGTTTTGATAGTATTAGTTAAATGATTTGTCTTAATTTTATCTTAATTTTAAAAAAGTTTCTAAATAGAAATGTTATTTCATAATGTGATATTTTTTCTTATTTTAACAAAATTATTTTAGTTTCTAATTTTAAATGATCTTGATTTATTTTTTATCATATTTTAATTTTTAAAAATGTTATTTCTTATTGCCATATTTTACCTTAGTTATTTTAGATTATAATTAAAATGTTTTTTTATTTTTAAATGATCTCAATTTCACTTCAGTATGCTTATATTATTCTTTATATATATTTTTTACAGACACCGACTTAAACGATGTAACCCGGTGGACATCAACACAGATGGACGCATGGGACCAATCCTCCTGGAGCAGTGATTGTGAAGTGGCCCCCAGAGGTCGTCAGACACCGTTTGCATTTCGGGAAGAAACAGTAGATGGTTCTCTGAATGGTCGAGGTGACGTTGGAAATTTATTTGTTGAAATCATAAATTGCCTTAGTAGTCAACGTGAAGAAATTCTCACCAAAATGCATCAGTACCATAATGAGATTTGCAACAGACTTACCATTTATGACAATTACTTCAATATGATTTTCGATCGTCTGAATAGACAAGATGACATAATCCGTGAGCTGATTGACAATTGCGCCCGCTCATCCCGTGGAATGAATGAAAATTTTGCAATCTTTCACGAAGTGTTACGTGAACACTTAAGAGAGCGTCGTTTGATGGTGGATCTCCTCGGTGCTATACATCACCAATTATTTCGTAGATAGATGACATCCTGTTTAGCTTTGTCACATCTCTTACATTGCATGTTTTCATTATATTTTTAACAAATGTATTCATGATTTTCACACTATGATTTAAAAATTGTGTGATCTTTTTTGTCACTGATTTTCAGAAACATTTATTCAATGACTTGTATCTTTTTACACTGTAGTATTGTATCTTTTCAAAAATTGTATTCAACATATTTCAATCTTGTATTGTTTTCACTATGTTTTACTATATCATTATCTTTTTAAGTGTACTGTACATTTTGAACAAAGTTATTATGTGACTTGTTTCTCTATCTGTACTACACACATCCTGATTTAATGAATATCAGTGTATTTGACATATTACAATCTTGTGTCTTTTCACACTGTGATTTTAAAAAACATGTATCCACAAATATCTTGTATCTTTTTTACACCATATTAAAAAAACTTGTATCCATGAGACATCTTTTTTCAATTTGTTTTTAAAAAATGTTATCTTTTTCAAATATTGTATTCAACATATTTTAATCTTGTGTCTTTTCACACTCTGTTTTAAAAACATTTATCCAAAATAACTTATATTTTTTACACCATATTAAAAACTTGTATCCATGAGTAATCTTTTCAATCTGTTTTTAAAAATTGTATCTTTTCAACATATTTAAATCTTGTATTGTTTTCACACTGTTTTACTATATCATTATCTTTTTTTTAATTGTGCTGTATGTTTTGAACAAAGTTATTATGTGATTTGTTTTTAGACTCTGTACAATCTGTTTTAACGATTATCACTCTGTATGTTACTATGTGAATTGCTTCTGTAAGACACTATATCATTTTAAGTGTACTGTATGTTTTGAACAAGTTATTATGTGATTTGTTTTTAGACTCTGTACTACACATTCTGTTTTAACGATTATCACTCTGTATGTTACTATGTGAATTGCTTCTGTACGACACTATATCATTTTAATTGTGCTGTATGTTTTGAACAAAGTTATTATGTGATTTGTTTTTAGACTCTGTACTACACATTCTGTTTTAACGATTATCACACCGTATGTTACTATGTGAATTGCTTCTGTACGACACTATATCATTATCTTTTTTAATTGTGCTGCATGTTTTGAACAAAGTTATTATTTGATTTGTTCTATACTCTGTACATTCTGTTTTAATGATTATTACTCTGTATGTTACTATGTGAATTGCTTCTGTACGACACTATATCATTTTTAAGTGTACTGTATGTTTTATGCGATTTGTTTTTAGACTCTGTACTACACATTCTGTTTTAACGATTCATGTTATTTTCACTGTTTTACATTGTATGCTAATGATTTAGTCACTGTTTTAATTTGATTTGTTTTTGATTTTTTCAGGTCACACCTATTCCATTTGTTTGTTTACGCTGTATTATATATTAATTTGTTTTTGTTCACCTCTGTGAAGGTTAGGGGGAAAAAATGGATGTAGAAGAAAAATGTTCAGACGGTGGGTATGGGTGTCAAACTCTCACATACCTGTTACTAAGCGCGATCGAAAATAATGAAGCGAGGGTACAAAATATGTCTCTTTCCGATAGATTACAACATCTCAAAGATACGTATCCAAATTCCGTAGATTTGACAAATATGTTTACATCGCATCAAATTTCTCATTTGGATCAGTTGGAAATAACAGTAGATCAAAGTCTAAATCTTAATTTGTGCGATCGTTTACAGGAAATGTTAATAAACACTCACAACGCACAGGTAATACAATACGGTAGTGGTTTTCGTAATACATCCAATCAGACTTCCTCTTCAGAAAATGATGATCCCGCACAACCATCGACTAGTCGCGCAACGCCCGATACGAATAATGCAGACCGATCCAACAATGCAGGATCAGCTTCTGGTACTTTGCTACCGAGCCGTGCCGACATCGCAACATTGTTAGATCGGGGAGGAACTGTAAATGGTTATCATGTTTTGCCTAGACCCAGATTCAATAGCGTGGAACTGCAAAGATCCATGAATCTGAGGGAGATTAACTCTAACGATTTGGCCGCGTATTACATTTTCTTTCACGACACCATGGCTGAAGTAGTATCCTTAGCCCGACACATTGGTGGTGATGGTAGTGTTATCAACTTGACCTTGAAAGGCCCAAATTTAAAATCGGATGTTACAGCTGTTTTAACACCCAGTAGTAATTATGATGTTAACATTTTCATCGATCAAATCAGTAGGATTTTACAAAGTGATGAACAGCTTATGTCGGACGACCAGATTGAAATTCAAGCTAACATAGCCATGAATAGACAAGGCGGTGGCACTCGTCGTAAACTTGTAGATTTATCTCTCAACGAGGTGATTAAAAGAAAAAAGATGAGTTTATTTTGTCCGATGAATGTTTCGAACAAATTATGTTTCTCTATCTGTCTTGCACGTTTTTTGGATCCTCAGTTACCAGAGAGCGAATTGGAATCGTGTGCACTAAGCATCCACAACAACGCTGGTTTCTCAATCAATGACCCGATTGCTCTTCATCACATAGGTACGTTTGAAAAACTGTTAGACGTCAAAATTGTTGTTTTTTACAGGACGAGCAGTGGTGGGTTAGAAGTATTCAAAAACCATGATGAACCTCACCCTAGAACCGTCTTCCTATATTTACAAGACGAACACTTTTACATGATTCTTAATCTGACTGCTTTTATCGGTAGTGAGTTTGTATGCGGATATTGCTACAAAGGGTACAATCACCCTAGAAATCATCATTGCAAGTATGTCTGCAATGTGTGTTTCGATGCAAATTGTCACAAATACCCAAAAAGAACAGTGCACTGCACCGATTGTCTGAGGTATTGTAAATCTACCTACTGTTACGACATGCACAAGAAAGCTCCGCCGGGTAAAGAAAAGCCCCCCTGTGACAAAATAAAATATTGCAACTTGTGCAATAGGCGATATGAGGTTACAGGCACCGCTGCAAAACATAAATGTCCTGACATTCGATGTGCGCATTGTAGAGAAGATCTGTCGGGTCAAGGGGAACATCGTTGTTTTATTCAACCTGTATCGCACAAGGAACCTAGCACAAAATATATTTTCTATGATTTCGAAACTCGTTACGACGGTGCAAAGCACACTGCGAATTTCATTTGCGCGATCACTTTTAAAGGGACAAGATTTGTGGCCGAAGGTTCCGACTGTATTGCTCGACTAATCAGTCGTTTTAGACAACCCCGATACAAAGGGTACACCTTCATAGCTCATTGCGCATCCAGATTTGACTCATTTCTGATTTTGGAGTATTTTTGCAAAGCAGGGCTCGTTGTAGATATCATAATGCAAGGATGTAAATTGATCTACATGTACGACGATGCTTTTGACCAGCGATACATCGATAGCTACAGTTTCATACCGATGGCCCTTGCTAAGATGCCTGCGGCGCTCAATTTAACCACGGCTGAAAAAGGTTATTTCCCCCACCTTTTCAATAGGGTTGAAAATGAGAATTATGTCGGAAATTATCCAGACAAAACATACTACGGGTATGAAAACCTCTCCGATAAAGATCAGGTTAAGTTCGATGCATGGTACAGCACGGTCTCTGATAAACTTTTCAACTTCAAGAAGGAGTTGTACAAGTACGGTGTCAACGATGTGGTCTTGTTACGCGAAGCGTGTATGAAATACAGAGAGTCGTTTATAGAGTGCACGAAAATCGATCCGTTTACGTATGTCACATTACCGAGCTGTTGTATGGGGATTTTTAAATCGCAGTATCTCGAAAGAGATACATTGGCTCTGACGCATAATAATGCGTACATCCAAAAGAGTAAGACCTACTCAAGTGCATCGATTCAATGGCTCGAGTATGTCAAAAAGACTCGAAACGTGGACATTCATCATGCCCTGAACCATGGTGAGGTGTTGATTGGTAACTACTATTTAGATGGTTACTATGAGGAATCCGAATCAAAGTACGGTCTAGAATTTAACGGTTGCGTCCATCATGGTCACGAATGCCGCTTTGAACCCCACGATACACACCCCTTGTCACACGTCCCCTACGGCGATCTCAGAATTCAATTCGATGACAAAATTGAAATCCTGCAGAACGCATACGGTTTGAAAATGGAAGTTGTTTGGGAGTGCGAATGGGAAAAAATGAAAAAAACTGACCCCTCTGTGATAGAATTTATGAGTACTTATTCGGCGCCAGAAAGGTTGAAACCTAGAGAAGCACTCTTTGGCGGTCGAACCAACGCTTATAAACTCTACCACAAAACCGCGGGTGATGAAAAAATAAGCTACGTGGATTTTACGAGCTTATATCCTTTTTGTCAGTCGAGGAAGAGCTATCCGATCGGTCACCCCGAAATTATTTTCCATGACTTTGAACCGATCGAAAATTATTACGGTCTTATTAAAGCTACCGTGTTTCCTCCTCGCAAATTACTACACCCGGTTCTCCCTTTCAGATGCTCTGGAAAACTCATGTTTCCCCTATGTGGAACATGTGCTCGGTCTGAAAACCAAACAACAAGCTGTAACCACACTGATGAAGAGAGGTCACTCACAGGTTGTTGGGTCAGTATTGAGCTTTTAAAAGCCATCGAGAAGGGTTACGTGGTAGATAGGATCTATGAAGTTTGGCATTTTCCGCAACAATCGGATACATTGTTCTGCGATTATGTAAAGACTTTTTTACAATTGAAACAGCAGGCCTCCGGTTACCCGTCAAACGTTGTCACGGATGGTGACAAAGCGACTTACATTCATGAATATTTTGAAAAAGAGGGGATTCATCTTGACCCCGAAAAGATCAAACACAACCCGGCTCAGAGGTCAATAAACAAGTTAATCTTGAACAGTCTTTGGGGTCGGTTCTCGATGAGGTCGAATTTACCCCAGACTTATCTGGTGAGAGACCCTGAAGAATTTACCGGAGTTGTTTTTGGTAAAACCGAAGGTCTAAAATTTTTCACATTCGTCTCAGACGATGTTGCGCTTGTCCAGTATAATACCGCAGAAGGTGATGAGCGCGAGACCCGTGACATTAATGTGTTTGTTGGTGCATTTACAACAGCACACGCCCGTCTGGAATTGTACGAACTCATGGATAAACTCGGCGATCGCTTGTTATACTCAGACACAGACAGCGTTATATTTGTATCAAGGGATGGGGACTGGGTCCCACCTCTGGGTGATCATTTGGGGGAGCTGACGAATGAGATAGATGACGATGATTATATCACAGAGTTTTGCTCTAGCGGACCAAAATCTTATGGATATCGTACTGCCAAAGGGAAAGTGATCATGAAGGCTAAGGGTATAACGCTGAACGCTAAAAATTCGCAAGTTATCCGATTAGATTCTCTGATTGACTTAGTTGATGGGTATGTGACATCACGTGACACTACACAATACATCCTGGCCCACACTGAAAACATTGTGAGGAATAAAAGGAGTCTCACATTGCACAACAAATCAGTCGATAAAAGGTTTAAGGTGGTGTATAATAAACGCAGACTTTTGTCTGATTTCACCACAGTACCTTATGGCTACTGATTCGATGATGCACAGAGGGTCGCGGGATGTCTCTGATTTCGATTTCAGACTTCAACATCCATTCACTGCAGTGATAAGTGGTCCTTCTAATTCGGGGAAGAGTTATTTTGTAAAAAGATTGTTAGAAAATGGGTTAAATATGATTTCTAAAAAAATTGAAAACATAGTTTTTTTGTATGATTGTTGGCAACCTCTGTATGATGAAGTACTTAAATTGTATGACATTAAATTTGTGGAAGGAATACCCGAGAGTCTGAATAGTGATGATTTACTACCTGTGAACAGAGCTAATCTTCTAATTATTGATGATATGATGCAAGAAGCTAGTGGTAACAAAGAAATTGAACGGGTCTTTACACAGTATGCGCATCATCGTAATCTCAGCGCTATATATATTGTCCAAAACTTATTTGTTCAAGGTAAATCCAGCAGAACCATTAGTTTAAACACCAATTACTTGATTCTGTTTAAAAACCCCCGGGATGCCAATCAAGTCTCGGTGCTAGGGCGCCAAATGTATCCTGGAAATGCTAAATACTTTTTGGAGTGTTATCAAGATGCTACCAGCCGACCTTTTGGATATTTAATGATAGACTATAAAGCAAAAACTCCTGAACAATTCCGCCTCAGAACCGGTTTGCTTTCCGACCGCCAAGTGGTTTATCTCCCGAAAAAAAGAAGAACGTGATCAGTTCGCCATGTCTGCCAGACTTTGTAAGCATCTACCGTTGTTAAAACTGATACATAAAGCTACGCCTAAACAACGACGGCTTATTTTACAATCAGCGTCTGACGAACTCATTTTAACATTGTGTGAAGTAGCCCTTAACATCCTCTATGGTACGATTCCTATCAACAGACAGCAGTACCAGAAACTTAAAAGAAGAAAAAAGGAAATTTCATTTGTCACCAATAAAAAAATTGGTATATCTGCCAAGAAGCGAGTCTTCAATCAGACTGGAGGATTTCTTTTACCACTCCTAAGCGTCGCAGTACCCTTTATTTCCAGCTTAATAGCTTCTAGACGGGGTTGAGGATGGAGTATGCGGAGAAAATGTATTTAGTACCACAACACCAGCTGGAAAAGCTGAAAAATGAAAACGTTCGCGAGAATATTCAACAGGTCGTAGAGAACGATCTGGATTCATCCATAAGAAATATCTTACTCAGGTCTGATTTGAGTCAGTACGAAAAAGCCAAACTCTACTCAAACATCCTGAACAGGTTTTTGACAATCGTTAAACAAGGTGATCGGGAGAGTAACGTTTTAACGCTATCGCTACCGTATTCTGAACACGATCATAAAGACGAACAACCAACAAGAATGCCTGAAGACAACGGCGGTGTGGATGACGTTGTGAGTGAAGTTCTGAAGAATTTACCGTCAAGAAGTGTGAAAAACAGTAGATACATATTAGACAAAATGTCTAAAGCTAAAGGACTGAGTGCATGGAACAAGTCGGGGGAGTTTGTGTTCAGGGGGAAAGCTATACCTGGTTCACACATGCTCGACTTGTTAAAGAATGTCACAGCACCGCAAAAGGTTCGGGATGACAGAAGACCGCTAGGATGGTCAGAGTTTCTACACTCATTTGCCGAGTTAAACATTCCTTTTTCTACTGTGCCGAATCATAATGTTAGACGGGCAATTAATTCTTTAAAAAGACCTGATACTGCTACACCGGAATACGAAAGTCCTTCTAAAAAAGTAAAAAGACCTGATACTGCTACACCGGAATATGAAAGTCCTTCTAAAAAAGTAAAACGTTCTGATATTGTTACAGCAGAGCGTAAATCGCTTTCTAAAAAACCAAAAAGAAAAAAAGTACGTCGGTCGGCTGCTTCAGAAGGTTTTGTGTTTAAATCACCGACTACCGGTCAAAGTCAATGGTTAGAATTTTAACATGATTGTGAATATTTCGTCTCATGATGTGTATATGTATTGATCAAATTTGAAATAAAACACAATAATAAAGATATCAGTTTCAAGAGTCTTTATTTATAATAATAAAAAATACAATGTAAATTGATTACTCAATTATGGTTCGTATAAGTATTACACGTTTGCACACACTGAATACATGAAAATTTTTCAATACAAACATTTGGTTTTAATCTTTTCACAAAGCACGATACCATTTTATCATTTTTAATGTAATCATCGCTATACAGTTTCATCACGTCGTTATAGTCATGACCCCTGGCCAAATGATACAGAAAAAACACACAGTGCTGCCCGCAAGTGTCCGATTCAAAATCCTGGACGCGTCTGTCAGAATATATAGTCTCATCAGCATTGGTTAGCAGAAAGTTTTTGATGCTGGGTGGAAAGCGGTCGCTGTCAGGGGGGTTGCCAAAACTGTCGAAAAAATACCCGGTACCATCACTTTGTAAATAAACAGCCAACCAATGTTCCCCCGATAACTCGGCTGGATGGGTATTCATTATCAGCATGGATGGTAAGTTTCTTAATGGTCTTTCAGGTAGTTGATCGCTCGGGAGAACCCCGAGAAAATGAACATTGCATGAAATTTTGTCCATGATGGCCGTGAGCTGTACGGTGTTCATTTCAATAGTAATCGACCAGAACCTGTCTGCGGTTAGAAATTTCAATCAGACTGTCAAAAACAGCATAAACAATTAAGTTAATAGTACGCGGTAACGGTTGTCTGAAGCGGGCCTCGAGTCTGATGTTACCGGACTTGATGAGTGATATGTGCTGACCACAGTCTTCGTCAGGTGTAAGATTAAAGGCATAAAGGGTGTAACCGTTCAGAAAATCATTTCTGTCGATAGCGAGCGGTTGATTTTTAAGATGTCTTCCAGACGCCATCGCCAACTGATAAAATTCTCGTACCGCCGACCCTGATTCAAAATTTGGTTGTAGTGGTTTGGCGGGGAATTGCTGACCGTCGACGTAGACTGCAAGGAACTCCAAATTGTAATGTTTGAATGCAAATGGGTTTTTCTCGTAGGTGCCTGTGAAGGCGTCATTATCGACCATACCCAGGATGATAGATTTTGGTAGTGTTCCTAAAAACAAATTTTCTTGATTTGAAACACGAGACCCAGCCGGTATGGAGAAATTTTTCAAGCAAACCCGATCTATCGGATACTTGGCTGTGCTCGAGAGTAATGCCTGGGCATGTCCCAGTCTCACAGGCGGTGATACAGAGACTTTCTTGACGAATAGGCTCGCTGACTGAATATTTAATTTGTACGCCACATCACCGTCTCTCATCAGGCAGAATTCGTCTTTGGCTCTGATCATACGTATTTTAATGTCCACACCATTCAACATTAACTTTTCCTGAAAGAATATATCGCTGTGTATAGGCGCCAACAGTTCCACCACTCGACTGTTAGCTGTGTAAGAAGCCCTCTTTGTCAACCCCTGGTTATCACCGCCAGGGTCGGTCTCATCCATATGACCGGCTGTGTCTTTGTAAAACAGCCCTGCGGAGAAAAGCGATTCCAGCGCATCTTTACTGTAGTTGATGAGACTCTCGATGATACATCGATAAGCATATGTGCTTGAACTCTGAGATATCAATCGATCACCGAGACTCACATCGACTTGTGAAAATATAGTAGCCCCAGGGTAATTTATCAGTCCGACCTTTGCATCATTTGCTAAATCTGCACCATTAGGTCTCGTGATTTTAAGACGTAGGTACAACAATGTGTTATTTAGATCGATGTAATCTTCTCCAGTTCCAGCTATAAAAAACTCCAAAGGTGAAGAATCAGATATAGCCGATAAAGGGGGTACTTCTAAATACCCGTTTTTCTCAATAACTGTTTGCGTCAGAGGAACAGTAAATAAATCCAACTCAGACTTGATACATTCTGCTGACATGCGGTGAAGTAAGGCCATGTTAGAATATGGTTCTCTTAATTGATACGTTTCGCTTTACACTCTTCTTACGCTTTCTGTGCACGACTGAGTGCTTCTTAGGTCTACGCTTTGTTTTCTTTATTGAATGACCACGCCTCCTTATACCCGGCGGTTTAGACAATCTATTACGGGTCATGACCATTAGACCCGAGCCGTCTTGAGGTTTGGTGTTATCGTTATATGATCTTGACAACGCGTTTGAGACGACATCGGTTAGTATATTTTTAGCGGCCGATTTTAGGTGGGGTTTAGCTATACTGAACCCCCTTTTCAACAAAGGTATGGCCATCCTAAACAATCCTCTGAAAAGTCCACCGAGCCCTGCCCCATACATAACACCCCCTCCTGCATATCCAGGTAGCCCCGCTCCGGCCTGATTTTGGTAATAGTTAACATATTCCGTAGCATCCATCCCGCGTGGGTTATAATATGACATTTTGTTAAAAAATAGATTGTTTCACCGGTTTAAAGTGAAGTTTTACGATGACTTTCCCGTAAGAAAATGGTATTTCACGGTTTTGGTCGTCCTTCAGTTCTATGGTAATGTCTGTGATGAACTCCTTGTTGATCGATGCGTAATGGGGTTTGTCGTATCTAACACTGACAATATCATTGTTTTCACCCGTTATATGTACGCATCTCAAAAGGGGGACATACGAATCACCGACCGATTGATATTGGATAATGTCGGTGTATACGTACATCGTATAGAAACCCGCTCTGATATCGGCTGAATGAGGAGCGTATGTAATTTTACTCGTTGTAAAATCAGCATCTTTATGGTAGGCCGAACGTCCAAAAGGATCATCCGGTTTCACACCTAAAATAGTGGCCAGTTTCCCAAAGAAGGATAATGCGATGTTAGGTTTCGCAAGCAGATACACTTTGTTTTTTAAAGCGTCGTGAGTCAATACACCCGATGGTCCGAGAGCATTATTTATTGTACGGGTCACTTCACGAAGGTTATTGTAGTATCCGCCATCTATTTGTATCTTCCTCGATACAGTAAACTCTGATAACTCTTTAAACACCTTTTCACCCGGTTTGTTGGCGTGTGGTTGTGATGGTAAGGGGGCAGCATGTAGGATAAAAAGTCCATCATCGTCGTTAAAGGTGTACCAACTTCTAGGATATTCAATTTCAACGAGAGCGACTTCCCATTTACCTTTCAAGTTGATAGGGCTCGCTAACCTTGTTTTGTAACTAGATATACGATTTTCAGGATAAACTGACAAAGAAGCGTTGCACGGTAGCGTAACGTAGAAACCATTGTCGTCCATGGTAACCCCTTTTACTAAAATGATCTTATCGTGTGCGGTTGATGTGTTTTAAGGCATTTGCAAGTCGACCAGAGATTTTTTGTCTATATAGCTATTAAATTTTGAAGGCCATCCTAACCATTTCACTAATACAAGCGTGGATCTCCCCCGTTTTTTCTCCCCTAAAATCTTTTCTACCTTGAACGCTTTGTTTTCACTCACGATTATTTTTTGTAACTCTTTTTCATAAAAAACTCCGTCGATGACCTCCCCGTCATAATCAGACAGTCTGTATACAGGCGGTTGATGCGGGATACATGAGGCAATAGTGAAAAATTCTTCTGTGTAGTTCTGTTCATATCCTTTGGCAAATGGACCTCGCACTTTAGAAATTCGAACAACGTCTCCGACTTTATATTTAAATACAACTTTTTCATTCTTCTTTATATCGCCGTACAGATTTTGAAACACCAGAGCCTCATTTTCTTTGTTGACGTCCACCGGTCTCATCCTAATACTTCGATGATAACTGGTGTTGTATCCCTGCATAATATCTTGTAAAACATCTATATATCGCCGAGAATTTGTAGCTGTTAAAAATCTCCACATTCGACTTTTTAGCGTTCTATTAAAACGTTCCACAACACTGGCTTTTAAATCCGTAGCAGTTGCGAAATGATTAATGTCATGCTTTTTCATTACATCTTGAAAATGTTTGTTGAAAAATTCCTTCCCCTGATCCGTCTGCAATTTCTGCGGTACGCGACCCTCTTCAAGTATAGACTTAAACGCTTTAGTAACCTCGAGTCCGCTTTTATTTTTTAGCACACGAGCCCAGGCGTACTTGCTAAAAACATCGATACATGTTAACATATATTTATTATCATCATTTTCCTTGGAATATGCCGACATGTCAACGAGATCCGCTTGGAACTGGGTATCCACTCCGTACACTACAACTCTATTACGTATGTATTTTATAGGAGCGGTTCTGTGTAATGTGTAAGCATCCTCCCCGGCCAACCAATCTGAAACCTGCTTATCGCTTAGACGCACTCCGCATTCCTTTAAGACGGCATCTTTTAATCGTTTTTTACCTCCTAAAGAACCGGGGTTGGACGGTGTGTAATAAACTTTTTTCATAAGCTCCGACATGTTGTTGTTTCAACCTATGCAAAGAATAAGACATACAACTGGAGTGAATCAATCATTTATTAAATTTCAATGTAATGACGTTACAGATGATAAAAGAAAATATTTAAAACAAGATACATGATGACCGTATGATCTAAATATGTATAAATTGAAATGGGGGTTACATTATGATCGTATGATCTAAATAATCAGGAATACAAGAATAAATTGAAATGCGATTACATAAGGACTGCATGCACTAAATAAGAATAGAATAGAATGGAAATACATACTAAGTAAAGCGTTATAATGACATTACATGTAGTCTAGCCAGAAAAGAAAATCTCGGCATGCCTTCAAATCACGGTCTAGGACATAGTTGACCGTTGTTTCAATAATATCACGCATGGTGAAAGCATCAACACCACGATTTCTAGTCACTTCAACACAAACATCTGTTACATAGGTAAAGATACAGAGGATGTCACTGTGGCGAAACTCTTCGCTACATTGAGTCATCACATCCAGAACATTTCGTATCATTTCACAATGTGGTTGGGTCCCTTTAACACATATGTTTGTCAAATCTTCCCATGAATCTGCCAGTCCTCTTATATGACACATGTATTTCTTGAGATTTGATTCACGGGGGGTATCCTCATCATCATCAACATAATCTTCATCTTCATCCGAATCGGGTGCATCTTGGATCATCTTTTCCAGTAATGCAATCATTTGTCTTTTGTAATGACTTTTAAACAGAAATTCTATGATACTCGTTTGGCTACATACAGCACCCATGGTGGTTGTAGTGGTGGAGTCTGGCTCACTCTCCATTCACAAGTGAGAAACCTTGCCAGAGATCAACGGTGTCATGCACCACTTTCTCACAGGATTTGTCCAGAAGTTTCTCTCTGATTTCTTGTAGCTTTGCAGCTATGAATGGTTCGTCTTTTAGTTCGTGCAGAATAGCTCCGGCTGCTCCTTGAATTCTCTGAGGATGAGACTTTAAACCAGACCGGTGTAGGGCATAGGCTATGATGGTTCGGAGATCAGGTTTAAACAGTTTGCGGGTCAGCTCGTCAAAGTGAGTGTCGAAAAAGTAGGTGGGTGGTTCAAACAGGCATGAATGTTGCAGTTGGCTGGGATGATTTATCGCACAGCCTTCACAGTCCTCCTTCAGCTTTTCATCGATGAGATGTTGCAGGAGTACAGCAATCAGAGCTTTGATGATTTTGAATCCGAGGTCGGTGAAGCATCCGTCTGGGGCATCGATCCCCTTGTCGGTTGAGGTAGAGGGTGTGTCAGACAGACCAGATAGGTAACTCAGGTTGTGATGTCCGAGTTCTTTGCAGAATTTATCTAACCATTTTTTACTGGCAGCAGATGTTCCGGGTTCGTCTGGCTGAATATTATCAGCAGCGTTGTCATCAGGTGGGTCAGGACCGTGGTCGAAAGAAGGACTGTAGCTGCAGCCTGGAGCATCATGTTGAGACATGGCTTATAAAGCTGTTGTGCGGGGTGGGACTGGCTTGCAGCACTTCTTATGGCTGTAGTGAATGGGCGGGGACGGCAGAGAGTATGTACCGCTGCGCGCGCATCTCTCAGGGTGGAACAGCTGCACTTTAACTTTATTGTAGCCGTCACGCATGTCACACCATTTGAACATTTTGTTTATGATTGAAAAAAGACAACTCAGCAGATCCCGATCGCACCACTTGAACAAAAATTGCATTTCATACATGTCGAGATGATCATTTTGTACGATTACTCCTGAGACATCGCTGAGCTTCGTCTTGTCTTTACAGCAGAATATGTAAATGCACTCATCCGGATTCTTATTAGAGTGATCACCCACCACTCGGTACCGGTAATTCGGTGTTACTCCGTCCCACTCCGCGATGTACAAAGGCCTTTCTCCATAGTCATCCAGATCTTTCCACACACGTGTGTAGAATAAAGTCCAGTCCTTTTCAGGAAATACCAGACAGGGGTCTCTTTCTGGTGTAAATTCACCGGCGCTGTCAGCGGTGTAGAGTGTGACAACTCGAGACGGTTTATGGAATATGTAACCGAATAGACGTTTACTATTCAACCTAAATTCGTCTCTCACATACTCCTTATTCTCATGGAGAAAATTTGTCAAATAGACATGCCAGCGCTCTTTTTTTTTCGGAGCCAGAGTCAGACTTTTCATCATCTCTTCATCCCATTCCATCTCGGGGGTTTTAGGTGAGTATGAACTAGCCATGTTTCACAACTCTTTTCTGTTTCCACAGAACACCACGCTCACTATTTATACAAACATGAAATGGAATGCGGATGCTGACACATCTGTTACACCCATTACCCACCCAAGACTTCAAATACCAGCTGTCAAGTTTATAAACGACCCATCTACAATTTATACACCCAGAAGACAACCAAACTCCACAGAACAACATCGTTATTCAAATATACCCTGTCAGTTATATTGCCTGAGGATATCTCCAGTGTCAAAGGTCAAGGGTGATTGAATGGTCAACGTGAAGGGAGGGGTAACATCATGGGTGGTCCCCCATGGGACATAGGTCAAAAGGTCATCATCAATCATTTTGACACAGTAGCCTCCCTATATCTCTCTCTGTCAGAATTCTGAGATATAAAGTCGCAATTGTGAGTTATAAAGTCAGAATTCTGAGATATAAAGTTATAAAGTCAGAATTCTGAGATATAAAGTCGCAATTTCGTGATATAAAGTCAGAATTCTGAGGTATAAAGTCGCAATTGCGAGTTATAAAGTCAGAATTCTGAGATATAAAGTCGCAATTGCGAGTTATAAAGTCAGAATTCTGAGATATAAAGTCGCAATTGTGAGTTATAAAGTCAGAATTCTGAGATATAAAGTCGCAATTGCATGATATAAAGTCAGAATTCTGAGATATAAAGTCGCAATTGCGTGATAAAAAGTCAGAATTCTGAGATATAAAGTCGCAATTACGTGATAAAAAGTCAGAATTCTGAGATATAAACTCGCAATTGCGTGATAAAAAGTCAGAATTCGTACTTTATTTCTCGCAATTGTGACTTTATATCTCAGAATTCTGACTTTTTCTCACTACTGTGAAACGTTATTTCTCGAAGTTCTTACTTTGCTTGCGTTTCCTTTCATTGCGACTGACCATCAGCATTACTGCTTTGTTATTATTATACATTAAATAGACCATCAGGATTGCTGCTTTGTTATTTTTATACATAAAATAGAGGACATCATAAAGGATTATTTTTAGCGCCGATTTACCAATAAAGAAATATTGATTTTACTGGAGGAGACACATAAAGATTAGTCTCCGGACATATGCATTATGCAGGAATATGCATATAGAATGTTTCCACGGTAACCTTGTACACAGCGTTTCAAGGAGAAAAAACAGCTTTTACTGCCATCTAGTGGGCTTAATACTTAAACAACCAATACCTATCATGTTTCATTAACTTTGCAACTCAATGGTAGCCTGGTAATACCAGACTCTGCTACTTCGTTTTGCTTCGTAGACAGAGTCTGGAATGGCATAATAGAGAAGTGTTTTCTCTCTCGCTAAGGGGCGCTTGTCTGAAGTTTAAAATCATTGGTTACCCGTAAGCCAATCAGATACGTTTAGTTATGACGTATGTTATGCGCCTGTACAGCCGCATCGAAGCACAGACATCATGCATCGAACTCAAATCTATGATTGAACTTCCACTGTAAACCTGTTGTAAACACATGATAAACAAATGTTTATCAAACACTCTTCTTGTTCTGGCTTCAGTTTGAAAAAGAGTTGAATGTTCTCCATAACAGAGCGAATTGCATCCCGTGTCTCGTTTCCCATTTCCGCGGTCGTTTCGGTTTTCGATTTCTCTAACCTACAATGTAAAACTCGGCACTTAGCATTACGTCACGGCTCTCAGCCCGCCCTCTGTTCGTTGATTGGCCCGGCTGTTTCCAGACCGGTGGCAAACAGAAAGCTCTGACGCTGTATCAGACTGAGTACAGAAGCGAAATGAAATTGAGCGGAACTCAATGGTAGAATCATGCAATTCTGCAAATTACAGTCGAGGTATTTGGACAATAAAAGTTGTTTTTAACAGAATGGATACACTAATGAAGTTTGCACAATAATAACAATATAATAATAATCATAATAAGAAGAAGAATCAGCTGTGGCAGAGGTGCAATAAATCAGACAAAGCTGAAGTGGCACATTTTATACACCAACAGCTTCAGACTTCACGGCAGCACGGCTATCGTTGGATGCACTGTTACAGACAGAGATACTGACCATCAGTTAATTGCGAGAAAAAAAGTCAGAATTCTGACTTTTTATCACGCAATTGCGACTTTATATCTCAGAATTCTGACTTTTTATCACGCAATTGCGACTTTATATCTCAGAATTCTGACTTTTTATCACGCAATTGCGACTTTATATCTCAGAATTCTGACTTTATAACTCGCAATTGCGACTTTATATCTCGCAATTCTGACTTTATATCACGCAATTGCGACTTTATATCTCAGAATTCTGACTTTATAACTCGCAGTTGTGAGTTAAAAAGTCAGAATTCTGAGATAAAAAGTCGCAATTCATCTTTTTTTTTTTTTGTGGATTTTTTTTTTTTTTTTTTTTTTTTTTTTGTGACGGGCTTCCATAATCAACAATTGGCTCGTTGGTTAAAAATCCTCAAACAGCTTACGTTGCCTATTAAATTAAATAAATGACATTAAAATTCAAAGTAATCACTTTGGTAATCTAAAATACTTTTTGAATGTAACTGTAATTTGATTACCATCTATTTAAAATGTAACTGTAACAAAATACAGTTACTCAAATTTTGTATTTTAAATACATAACTTCGTTACATGTATTTCGTTACTCCCCAGCCCTGGTCGACTGTGTCTATATATATGCTTTCACCCATGCTGATTGTTTAGATATGTTGATTACTGATTGCTAACAGTTGGTTGAAATTACATGATGATTAGATTATTTGAACGTTGCTCTTCCTGAATTTTGTTAATAAAACATCATAAAACGTGTGTACGTCTCTCTTTCAGATGTGAAATATATAAATCTAAGTGATCCTGGGTGGATGTAACTTCCTGTTGACGTTCGAAGTGTTGTCAAACAAAACAGAGGCTAGCTAGACCCTCCCTCCTCCTCCTCCCCCTCCCCTCCGTGCTTCCTGAAACAGTCATGAACGTGCATTTAAAATCATTCTTGTCGGTTATTGGCTGGAGCATGTTTATTGTGATTCGTGGTCCAGGCTGCACCAGTTTGTTTTTATTGCCATTTTCGGAGCTTGTGGCGACTATAGAGACCGCGTTTTTTTACAGTGTGTACAGTGGGCAGCTAGCGGATAGTGAGGAGATGTTTGCTGTATGTGACAAATGTTTTGGCCTAAAAACGCGAGACATCACTTAGAGCACCTTTAAGAAATCACCAGTCATCATCCAAATCCTTTAATTTAGAATGGCGAACTGCAAGAATAGCTTAGATTTAGAAAAACCTGCAGTAATCTGACAAGGAAAAGTGTGTACGTCTGCTCTGATGTGGCACTAAGCACTTTTCCACGTCAAAGACCGTTTTTATAAATATGAGTGTTGGCGTGGATTTATGCGTACAAACACTCTAAGATCAAATCTTTGCATACACATGCTTTATAAATGACCCCCTTGAATGAGACATTAAACCCCCAATCACTCCACGGGAGCCACAGTGAATCTCTGCCCACTGCTCCGGGTGTGTGTATGTGTGTGTTCACTACTCACTACTCCTAATGTGTGTTCAATACTCACTACTCCTAATGTGTGTTCAATACTCACTACTCCTAATGTGTGTTCACTACTCATTACTTCTAATGTGTGTTCAATACTCACTGCTCCTGATGTGTGTTCACTACTCACTACTCCTAATGTGTGTTCAATACTCACTACTCCTAATGTGTGTTCACTACTCATTACTTCTAATGTGTGTTCAATACTCACTGCTCCTGATGTGTGTTCACTCCTCACTGCTCCTGATGTGTGTTCACTACTCACTACTTTTCAGACATGGGGACTTGTGACTTGGTGACTTGGACTCGAGTTGCCATTTTTATGACTTGTGACTTGACTTGACAAAAAATAAAATACTTGAGACTTTGGAAGTTAAAGACTCGGGACTTGACTTGACTTGAGACACGATGACTTGAATGACTTGAGTGTTAATCACATCATGTTTTCAGTTTGAATATAAAATATATAAATTATTTTAAAAAATAAAGTTGATTACTCAGCTGGAGCGCAGGCTGAGAATAGCGTTGTCATGACTCATGAATGGATCACGACACTATCATCAGTCATGCCCTCTCGTACCTTGCGCACACACCACGCCCACTTAGATCAGATATCACATCACATCAACATGTCAGCCGGAGGGGTACCGAGGGTCATCGCTTTTGGCTTCAAGAATTTTTTGCAAGATGGCAAAAGAAGAACAGCGCTTTGCAAGACATGCAACATACAAATCTCGGACAGCCAGACGACAACCTCCAATTTCGTCTGTCATCTGAAGAGCCATTCTGCCCAGTAAGTGCTTGTCAATTTGTTAATGTTATCTGGTTAGTTGGTAGTTAGCTAATGTCATAATAGCTAAAGTAGCCATTAAAGGTTGTATCAGCGATTTCAGGCCCAAAAAAGGCCCATACATAAATTATCACATTCATCTAATCTTTCCTAACGATCCGCTAGCAGGCCGTCAAAAAAATGCGTTTCTTGCAGGGGCGGCGCTAGGGCTGGGCAAAGGGGGCTTAAGCCCCGAATGTTTATAGTAAAGCCCCGAATATTTTGTTACCTTGTCTTTCTCATAGAGCAAAACAATTAATCAGAAAAACAAATGTGAATAAGACTACAGCTGCCGTGATTACCTAATCATGAAAAGTGCATATTATTGCATATTAAGATCAAATTCTGCAGGTAAAATTACAATAATAAGGTGACTTGACTTGGACTTGACTTGACCTACTACAGGACTTGACTTGACATAGCTTGTGACTTGACTTGCCCAAGAAAAAAATACTTGGGACTTACTTGAGACTTGAAGGTTAAGACTTGAGACTTACTTGAGACTTGCACATGTGTGACTTGGTCCCATCTCTGCTACTTCTAATGTGTGTTCACTACTCACTGCTCCTGATGTGTGTTCACTGCTCACTACTCCTAATATGTGTTCACTACTCACTGCTCCTAATGTGTGTTCACTACTCACTGCTCCTGATGTGTGTTCACTACTCACTACTCCTAATGTGTGTTCACTACTCACTACTCCTAACGTGTGTTCACTACTCCTGATGTGCGTTCACTACTCACTACTCCTAATGTGCATTCACTACTCACTGCTCCTAATGTGTGTTCACTACTCACTGCTCCTAATGTGCATTCACTACTCACTGCTCCTCATGTGCGTTCACTACTCCTGATGTGTGTTCACTACTCACTGCTCCTAATGTGCGTTCACTACTCACTGCTCCTAATGTGCATTCACTACTCACTACTCCTAATGTGCGTTCACTACTCACTACTCCTAATGTGCGTTCACTACTCACTACTCCTAATGTACGTTCACTACTCACTACTCCTAATGTGTTCACTATTCACTACTCCTAATGTGTGTTCACTACTCCTAATGTGTGTTCACTACTCCTGATGTGTGTTCACTACTCACTACTCCTAATGTGTTCACTATTCACTACTCCTAATGTGTGTTCACTATTCACTACTCCTAATGTGTGTTCACTACTCCTAATGTGTGTTCACTACTCCTAATGTGTGTTCACTACTCCTGATGTGTGTTCACTACTCACTACTCCTAATGTGTTCACTATTCACTACTCCTAATGTGTGTTCACTACTCCTAATGTGTGTTCACTACTCCTAATGTGTGTTCACTACTCACTACTCCTAATGTGTGTTCACTACTCCTAATGTGTGTTCACTACTCCTAATGTGTGTTCACTACTCACTGCTCCTAATGTGTGTTCACTACTCACTGCTCCTGATGTGTGTTCACTACTCACTACTCCTAATGTGTGTTCACTACTCCTGATGTGCGTTCACTACTCACTGCTCCTAATGTGCGTTCACTACTCCTGATGTGTGTTCACTACTCACTACTCCTGATGTGTGTTCACTACTCACTACTCCTGATGTGTGTTCACTACTCACTGCTCCTAATGTGCGTTCACTACTCACTGCTCCTAATGTGCGTTCACTACTCACTACTCCTAATGTGCGTTCACTACTCACTACTCCTAATGTATGTTCACTACTCACTACTCCTAATGTACGTTCACTACTCACTACTCCTAATGTGTGTTCACTGCTCACTACTCCTAATGTGTGTTCACTACTCCTAATGTGCGTTCACTACTCCTAATGTGCGTTCACTACTCCTAATGTGCATTCACTACTCACTACTCCTAATGTGTTCACTATTCACTACTCCTAATGTGTGTTCACTACTCCTGATGTGTGTTCACTACTCACTACTCCTAATGTGTGTTCACTACTCCTGATGTGTGTTTACTACTCGCTACTCCTAATGTGTGTTCACAACTTACTACTCCTAATGTCTGTTCACTAATTTGAATTGTTTAATGCAGAGGACAAATTCTGAGTATAGGTTACCATACTTGGCCTTCACAAGTCACTTATATGTGAAGATAGTGTAACGACTGAGACAAATCAGACACTTCTGTCAGAACCACTATCGTCAAATATGATAGATAATGCATAGAGTTTGTATTGGCGGTATGGTTCTGTTCTGGGCAAGAACTCCCTCTGCATCCATGCAGCCTAGCATGGATAAGAGCAGGGAGAGCAGCAATAAACCCCCCAGGGTAAACAGAACAGGACCAACATGCAGATATCATAAAATGTCATGATTTAACATACACATTTTTCAAGAATTAGTCTGATTCAGGGGAAATAATAAGGCCAATCCTGACTGAAGAGAGGAGGAGCTGGGGATGGAGGAGGGTAATTTGCTCCTGAGAAATGCAATAGCTGCTGATAATACTGAGGAGCTTATATATAGATGCCATAATAGGCGTCGTATTCCTATAGGTAGACGCAGTCACCTGGGAGTCAGCTGATGCAAGCTTGACTGACGTGACCTGCCAGAACTGACGCTAACGCTAGATTTCTGTCAGGACCACTATCGTCAAATATGATAGATAATGCATAGAGTTTGTATTGGCGGTATGGTTCTGTTCTGGGCAAGAACTCCCTGTGCATCCATGCAGCCTAGCATGGATAAGAGCAGGGAGAGCAGCAATAAACCCCCAAAACAAACCATATGCTGATATCCCTCAACACAAACTGAGTGCGAAAATCTGAATGCCATTTTTCCTCAAAATGCAGTTACCTGAATGACCTGATTTTTTAATATATATATATATATATATAAATAAATGGGGGAAGCTTACACCCGTAGCGGCAGCAAACTGATACAACAAGCATGTTGTAGCGCATTTAGTTAGCGATTTTTATATATCATATATGCTTACACCGTTAGCAGCAATCTAGTCGGGGAAGCATACACCCATTGCCTAATATAATTTTTTTTTTTTTTTTTCTTCTCTCTCCTATTGGGGGAAGCTTACACCCCTGTGGCAGCAATCTGTTACAACAAGCATGTTGTAAATCACAGACTAGTATTAAACTAGTGGTAGTCAGGTTGGGGAAGCATACACCCGCAGCAATAGCTCTGAGTTAGATGCAGCGTGCAGCTAAGAAATGAAATGCAGTGCTTCCTCATCATGAGCACAATTTCTGGTCCAGTTGGGCCGATTCCTTTGGCTACGAAAGAGAAGACTCCCATGATATCACACTCCTTACAGGACCATCAAGTTTGACATTGTTAGGGTTGAATAAGAAACCTCTGTATTTAAAGAAAAGCATGTTACAATACTCTGATAGTTTTCAAGCCACAGACATTTGTTCACTTATCACAGAATGTTGCGATATAATCGGATATCATAAAGAGCATAAGTCTAAGACAACAGCTTAAGATAACATGTACTTGAATAAACTTACCACAGTAGTGCTTATAGTATGCAGCAATGACATTAGAGCTTCGGTAACAAGCAATTTTTAGATAGCCTTAAGATCAGCTTGTTCTAATAGCAACTAGACCTTTAAGAACGAGCGTTTCCAGTGGCACTATAGCTTTAAGAAAAACGATGTTTACTATGCGCTGCACCACAACAGAAAAGCCGTTTGCACAATGAATCTTTGTTTTCTGTCTCTACTGCAAAGCTGCTTGAATCTGCGATGTATAGCGCTAAACACGGCGATCCGACCAGCGTGTATGTTGCTATACAAACGAAAGCGCCCCGACCAGCGTGTGCGGCGATCAAGCCAGTTGCCAATGACAACAGATAGTAACGCACATCGCCAAAAACGATCGCAAAAGCTTTGCAAAAACATTTTTACTGAAAAGGACTAGAAGCCTAAGCAAGAGTGATAGCTTAACAACATCACGAGTTAGCTTTAAAACAATGAGCATTAAAAGTAACTTAGCTTAGCTTTGTGGAAACATTCAGAGATGAAGGAGAGTGAAATAGCCGGCTGTAACGTGGATGTTTGATCTTGTCTTGAAACGCTTCTTCATGCGGGGAGTGCAGATCATCTAAACTGCCAGTCCATGTCTAGTTGCAGCGATGCGAGAAGCAATGCTAACCTTAACTCAGTCATTTCCAATCAGTTGGCTTATAATCAATACAGTGAATGAGAGGTGAAATCCACAAATCCCTCTCGCTAAATTCCCGATTGCACAATTCCTAGTGAGATGATGCTGTTTGCCTGTCGAATTCGCCATTTAATTTGCTCCTGAGAAATGCAATAGCTGCTGATAATACTGAGGAGCTTATATATAGATGCCATAATAGGCGTCGTATTCCTATAGGTAGACGCAGTCACCTGGGAGTCAGCTGATGCAAGCTTGACTGACGTGACCTGCCAGAACTGACGCTAACGCTAGATAATTATTTGTTACATTAAACAAATAATTATTTAAAACTTACTCTGGGGTCTGTCCCCATCCCCCAAGAAGACCAGCCTTAGTTTTATTACTCTGAAGTATGTGTGTGTTGCACATGGAGAAGCAGAGAAAAGACACAGAAAACCTGCATCTTTCCTGCATTTTTCGCACAGAACACAGACTTTCCTGCATTAATTTATAGACAGACTGTTCTATAAATGAACATGCACATCCCCAGGAAATGGCATCCATCATTACTGTTGTTGTATTGTACTCACAGTGTATTTACATGTTTTATGATACATTTAAGGTAACTTCAATTACGCCATATTTAGTGTCTATGCTTTCGTATCGAGAAGATGTAAATGCTTGTGTATGTTTGTAACACATCAGTATTACAAGAATCTTTAATAGTTCCTTTTCAACAACTTAGCCATTTTAAATCACGCTCAATCATAAAGCCCCCTGTAATACAACTAACGTTCTTATGTGTAGGAAGGAAGGGGACAGGGTCGGCGTTCAACTGCTGACTGAGCTTTATTACAAGAATTAGAAACGTCCAACAAAAACTGTGCAAGGCACAACAGCAAATAAAATAATCCACAAAGGGCTTCACTCCTGGTCACGGCTGTACAATCCACAATGGGCTTCACTCCAGTTAGTCGTGCACCAGCTGCTCAGTCAGCAGTTCCCCTCTCTCTCCCCGACTCCTGCTTCTCGCGGCGTTTTAACCTGTCTCCGCGCCAATTACTGAAATGAGAAACAGGTGTTCGTGATTTACATTTAACTCGCTCACTCACCAAAGATCTCCCGATGCTCTCTCCCGCCGCAGACCTCGCTGAACCACGCCCCCCTCGCCACATACCCCCACCGCCCGACTCAGGCCGGGGAGCCGTCCGGCCTGCAGCCCCCCCCCCCCCCATTTCTGGAGAGGAAATCGGCCACAGCCATCTGAACACCCGGCCTGTGGACCACCTTGAACTTAAAAGGCTGTAATGCCAGATACCAACGAGTGATCCGCGCATTGGTATCCTTCATGCGGTGGAGCCACTGCAGGGGAGCGTGGTCCGAACAGAGAGTGAATTCCCGCCCCAGGAGATAATAGCGGAGGGTGAGGACGGCCCATCTAATAGCCAAACACTCTTTCTCAACGGTGCTGTACTTAGCTTCTCTCTTTGAGAGCTTACGGCTAACGTACAGCACCGGCCGTTCCTCACCCTCTATCTCCTGGGACAGGACAGCACCCAGCCCCCTGTCCGACGCGTCAGTCTGCAACAGAAAAGGGAGAGAAAAATCAGGAGAGTGAAGCAATGGCCCGCCACATAGAGCAGCCTTCACCTGGGTGAAGGCCTGCTGGCACAGCTCCGTCCACTGGACCGTATCTGGCGCATCCTTTTTGGTTAGATCAGTCAACGAGCTGGTGAGGGCCGAATAATTAGGAACAAACCTCCTATAATATCCCGCCAGCCCGAGGAACTGTCTAACCTCCTTTTTGGTCTTGGGGCGCGGACAGGTCGCAATCGCTGCCGTCTTATCAATTTGGGGACGCACCTGTCCATGCCCCAAGTGGAAGCCCAGATACCTTACTTCCACGCGCCCAATCGCACACTTCTTCGGGTTGGCCG
This sequence comes from Ancherythroculter nigrocauda, assembly GCA_036281575.1. Lineage (NCBI taxonomy): Eukaryota > Metazoa > Chordata > Actinopteri > Cypriniformes > Xenocyprididae > Ancherythroculter > Ancherythroculter nigrocauda. The sequence continues at coordinate 3,824,495 of VTFQ01000019.1, forward strand.
TGAGCCCGGCCCCCCTCAGCGATCTCAGGACGGCCCTCAAATGCTGCATATGCCGCTGCCAGTCATTACTGAAGATAATAATATCGTCCAGATAGGCAGCAGCATATGCACCATGGGGCCGCAAAATTTTATCCATGAGACGCTGAAAGGTAGCCGGTGCCCCGAACAACCCGAACGGAAGGGTGACGAATTGGTGTAATCCAAACGGCGTCGTGAAAGCCGTCTTTTCTTTGGATAATGGCGACAAGGGGATCTGCCAATACCCTTTCGTTAAGTCCAGTGTCGAATAAAATCGAGCCGTACCTAGCCGGTCAAGCAACTCGTCCACCCGAGGCATTGGATACGCGTCGAATTTCGACACTGCGTTCACCTTGCGATAGTCCACACAGAACCGAACTGAACCGTCCGTCTTGGGAACCAAAACTATCGGGCTCGCCCAGTTACTGCTGGACTCTTCTATTACTCCCATTTCAAGCATAGCTTCTAATTCTGCCTGCACTACATTTTTCTTGTGTTCAGGCAATCTATACGGCCGGCTGCGAACCACCACGCCCGGCTCTGTCTCGATGTGGTGCTGAATGAGGTTTGTACGGCCCGGTAGGGGAGAAAACACGTCTGCAAACTCTGCTTGTAACTTGGATAAATCAGTGAGCTGTGAGGGCGAGAGGTGATCTCCCCCTGGGGCCAGAGCGAGGGACTGTTTTTTGACATTCGCCTCTGGCCCGAGATCATCCTCTCCGCTAATCACCGTCGCCAGCATCACTGATTCCGCCTCATTCCATTTTTTAAGGAGATTGAGGTGGTAAATCTGACGTGCTCCTCTCCTATCGGAACGCACAACCTCATAATCGAGCTCACCGACTTGCCGTGTCACCACAAACGGTCCTTGCCACTTTGCAAGTAATTTCGAGCTTGAAGTGGGAAGCAATACAAGTACTTTATCTCCCGGTGAAAATTTGCGCAAGTTAGCTCCCCTGTTATACAGCTGGCTCTGTCTGTGCTGGGCTTGTAACAAATTCTCCATAGACAGCCGCCCCAACGTGTGGAGTTTTGCTCTCAAGTCCAGCACATACTGAATTTCATTTTTGGCCTGAGATGGTCCGTCCTCCCAAGTCTCTCTTAGGACGTCTAATACCCCCCAGGGCTGGCGTCCAAAGAGAAGCTCGAAGGGGGAAAACCCCGTGGAGGCTTGCGGGACCTCTCGCACTGCAAATAACAGAGGTTCTAACCACTTATCCCAATTTTTGGCGTCTTCTTGAACGAATTTACGAATCATGGATTTAAGCGTGCGATTAAACCGTTCGACCAGGCCATCCGTTTGTGGGTGAAAGACGCTGGTACGCACGGATTTAATGCCCAACAATTCGTAAAGTTCGCGTAACGTGCGTGACATAAACGCCGTGCCTTGATCAGTGAGGATTTCTTTCGGAACCCCCACTCGGGAGATTAAACTAAACAGTGCATCCGCAACACTCTTAGCAGAAATGTTGCGGAGTGGCACTGCTTCAGGATATCGCGTTGCATAATCCACAATGACTAATGCAAAGCGATGCCCTCTTGCTGACCGCTCTAATGGCCCGATGAGGTCCATACCAATTCTTTCGAAGGGGACCTGCATTAATGGGAGGGGGCGCAACGGCGCTTTTGGGGTGGCCGGTGGGTTAACCAACTGACATTCCCGACAAGACGCGCACCACCTGCGCACATTCTCGTGAATGCCCGGCCAAAAGAATCGGGTCATGAGACGATTTAGTGTTGCCGTTTGTCCTAAATGCCCAGCCATCGGATTAGAATGAGCCGCGTGGAAAAGCATTTCCCTGCGGCTCCTTGGAACTAATAATTGGGTCGTATCTTCTTTTGTCTGAGTGTCTTGGGTCACTCGATACAACCTATCTTTTATGATCGCAAAATACGGATAAGAAAGTGGACGCCCAGGCTGGAGAGGCTGACCATCGATGGTGCTGACCTTTTCAAACGCGTTTTTTAGCGTCTCATCGTGAGACTGCTCCAGGGGAAAGTCATCGCGATCCGAAAGAATAAGTCTTCCAATTTCGCTCTGTTCCCCTGAAGCTGAACTCACCGGTCCCTGATCAGTCTCTCCCGCCTGCACTCGCACCTCCTTATCCCGCGATTTTTCCCCCCAAGAGGCATCCGAGCATAAACACCCCAATAATTTATTAAATGCAGGCCAATTCGTCCCCAAAATTATCGGATGCCGGAGGTGCGGATTAACTGCCACCTCCACCCTATGCTTTTGACCCCTAAATTGAATAATGACGGGCACTAACGGATATTTCACCACATCCCCGTGCACACACCTCACCTTAACCAAGCGGCCTGTATCCAATGCCCCGGACGAAATCAGGCTTTGATGCACCGAGGTTTGGTTACATCCTGAGTCCACCAAAGCCTGATAGGTACCCCCCTTGACACTCACAGGTATTTGGTACTCGCCAGCTTGACCGGGGGCAGCCTGCGGATCGTCCGGGACCCGGATCAACGTCCCAACCTCCATCACTGGACACCTGTCCACAAAGTGCTCCGGGTCCCCGCAACGCCAACAGGCCGGCCCAGACCTGCCCGCCGCTCTTGTGGCAGGGAGCGGGTTAAATGGTTGACGCGGAGAGAGGGGAGAAGCAAGAGCGGAGTCCGGCCCGGCAGCAGGGAGTCCCGCCCATAATACGGGCCCTGTTCCGTTCCGCCCCGCCCCCGGGGCGGAACACGTGGTGGGCCGGGCGGACGAGACCTGGGTAGAGGGACAGGTTTAGAGAGAGAGGGGGAATTAAAAGAAGGAGAGAGAGAGGCGGATGGTAGGGGTTCGCCGACCCCTTGGCACGCCACCATGTGGTCCTCCGCCAGTTCGATGGCTGAGTCCAGCGACGTGGGGCGGTGGCACTGGACCCACTCGGCTGTTTTCTTGGGGAGCCGAGTGATAAACTGCTCCAGTACCACGCGATCGATAATCCGGTCCACGTCGCTTCCCTCAGCCAGTAGCCATTTGCGGCACGAGTCCCGGAGCTGTTGGGCCAACACGAAGGGCCGGCCGGACTCACCCAGGTCCAGGGAGCGGAAGCGTTGACGATGTTGCTCTGGGGTCCGGCCGACCCGCTGAACGATGGCCCGCCGAAGGTCGTCAAAGACCAGGAGGTTCTCTGCTGGCAGCTGCTGCGCCGCCACCTGCGATTCCCCCGAGAGGAGGGGGACCAGCCTCATGGCCCATTGGTCCCGCGGCCAGCCACTTGCCTCGGCTGACCGCTCAAATAAGTCGAGGAAGGCCTCGGGGTCGTCCGACGGCCCCATTTTGTTCAATGGCAGGTGGGTAGGCGCAGCCGGCTGCCCGATGGTCTCCTGGTGAACCTCCCGGTCAATCCAGCTCCGGAACCTCTCGCGGTCCTCCTGCTGGGCCTGCACGATGGCTTGGAAGCGACGTTCTTGGTCGGTGCGCAGGTCCAGCAGGGCTCGATGTTGTTCCTGATGCAGGACCGCGAGGGACGCGATGACTTCCGCAAATGTCGATGGGGAGGACGAAGATTGCATGGCAGCGGCCACCCAGCTTCCTTCCCGGGTTTCGGCACCAGTGTAATACAACTAACGTTCTTATGTGTAGGAAGGAAGGGGACAGGGTCGGCGTTCAACTGCTGACTGAGCTTTATTACAAGAATTAGAAACGTCCAACAAAAACTGTGCAAGGCACAACAGCAAATAAAATAATCCACAAAGGGCTTCACTCCTGGTCACGGCTGTACAATCCACAATGGGCTTCACTCCAGTTAGTCGTGCACCAGCTGCTCAGTCAGCAGTTCCCCTCTCTCTCCCCGACTCCTGCTTCTCGCGGCGTTTTAACCTGTCTCCGCGCCAATTACTGAAATGAGAAACAGGTGTTCGTGATTTACATTTAACTCGCTCACTCACCAAAGATCTCCCGATGCTCTCTCCCGCCGCAGACCTCGCTGAACCACGCCCCCCTCGCCACACCCCCATAGAGGAATTTTGCCGCTCGGAGATCCTACCCATTTCATTGGTCAGGTCAACCCTTAGGGGTGTGACCTCTCCCAGAGCTTGTGTTTGAGAGTTAGTGTGGCGAAGGTGGCGTGGTTCAGCGAGGTCTGCAACGGGGGAGACGTCAGGAGACACGTGGTGAGTGAGTGGGTTAAATGTAAATCACGAACACCTGTTTCTCATTCCAGTAATTGGCGCGGAGACAGGATAAAACGCCAGGAGAAGCAGGAGTGTGTGAGAGAGAGAGGGAATGCTGACTGAGACGCTAAGCACGGCAACAGCACTGGAGTGAAGCCCTATTGTGGATTGTTTATTTTGTTGTTGTGCGTTGCACAGACTTTTGTTGGACATTTTAATACAATGAATAAAGCTCTCGCGGTCTTGCATCAAGACCAACATCAAGCCCTGCTGGACCTTCGTTCTGATCAGGAGCGCAGCTTCCAGGCCATTCTTCAGGTCCAGCAGGAAGACCGCGAGAGGTTCCGGAGCGACCGGGAGGTTCGTACAGAGACCACCGGACAGCTGGCTGCGCCCACCCATCTTCCCCTCAACAAAATGGGCCCACAGGATGACCCAGAGGCCTTCCTGGACCTTTTCGAGAAGTCTGCAGGAGTTTCAGGTTGGCCCCGGGATCAGTGCGACTCATCCCACTGCTCTCGGGTGAGTCGCAGGTGGCAGTGCAGCAGCTTCCTGTACAGAACCTCCTGGTCTTCGACGACCTGAAGAGGGCCATCCTTCAGCGGATCGGCCGGACCCCAGAACAGCATCGCCAACGGTTCCAGTCACTGGAGTCACTGGAGTCTGGAGCTTTTCCACGCGGCTCATTCTAATCCAATGGCTGGACACTTAGGACAAACGGTAACACTAAATCACCTCATGACCCGATTCTTTTGGCCGGGCATTCACGAGAACATGCGCAGGTGGTGCGCGTCTTGTCGTGAATGTAAGTTGGTGAATCCACCGGCCGCTCCAAAAGCGCCTTTGCGACCCCTCCCATTAATGCAGGTCCCATTCGAAAGAATTGGTATGGACCTCATCGGGCCATTAGAGCGATCAGCAAGAGGGCATCGCTTTGCATTAGTCATTGTGGCAACGCGATACCCCGAAGCAGTGGCTCTCCGCAACATTTCCGCTAAGAGTGTTGCGGACGCACTGTTTAGTCTAATCTCCCGAGTGGGGATTCCAAAAGAAATCCTCACTGATCAGGGCATGGCGTTTATGTCACGCACGTTACATGAACTTTACGAGTTGTTGGGCGTTAAATCGATTCGTACCAGCGTCTTTCACCCACAAACGGACGGGCTGGTCGAACCTTTAAACGGCACGCTGAAATCCATGATTCGTAAGTTCATTCAGGAAGACGCCAAAAATTGGGATAAGTGGTTAGAACCCCTGTTATTCGCAGTGCGAGAAGTCCCGCAAGCCTCCACGGGGTTTTCCCCCTTCAAGCTTCTCTTCGTACGCCACCCCCGCAGGGTGTTGGATGTCCTAAGAGAGACTTGGGAGGAGGGACCATCTCAGGCCAAAAACGAAATTCAGTATGTGATGGACTTGAGAACAAAACTCCACACTTTGGGGTGGCTATCCATGGAGAATTTGTTACAAGCCTAGCACAAGCAGAGCCAGCTGTATGACAGGGGGACTAATTTGCGCAAATTTTCACCGGGAGATAAAGTGCTTGTATTGCTCCCCACTTCAAGCTCAAAATTACTTGCAAAGTGGCAAGGACCGTTTGAGATTAGAAGGCAAATTGGCAAGCTCGATTATGAGGTGATACATTCTGATAGGAGAGGAGCACGTCAAATTTACCACCTCAACCTCCTTAAAAAATGGAATGAGGCAGAATCAGTGATGTTGGCGATGGTGATTGGCGGAGAGGATGATCTCTGGCCAGAGGCGAATGTCAAAAAACAATCCCTCGCTCTGGCCCCAGGGGGAGATCACCTCTCACCCTCCCAGCTCACTGATTTGACTAGATTACAAGCAGAATTTGCTGACGTGTTTTCTCCCCTACTGGGCCGTACGGACCTCATTCAGCACCACATCGAGACAGAGCCGGGCGTGGTGATTCGCCACTGGCCATATAGGTTGCCTGAACACAAGAAAAAGGTAGTTCAGGCAGAATTAGGAGCAATGCTTGAAATGGGAGTAATAGAAGAATCCAGCAGTAACTGGGTGAGCCCGATAGTTTTCGTCAGACGGCTCAGTGTGGTTCTGTGTGGATTACCGCAAGGTGAATGCTGTGACGAAATTCGATGCATATCCAATGCTACGGGGTGGACGAATTGCTTGACCGGCTCGGTATGGCTCGATTTTATTCGACACTGGACTTAACAAAGGGATATTGGCAGATCCCCTTGTTGCCATTATCCAAAAAAAAGACAGCTTTCACGACGCCATTCGGATTACACCAATTTGTTACACTTCCGTTCGGGCTGTTCGGGGCACCGGCCACCTTTCAGCGTCTCATGGATACATTTTTGCATGGTGCATATGCTGCTGCCTATCTGGATGAGATTATTATCTTCAGTAATGACTGGCAGCGGCATATGCAGCATTTGAGGGCCGTCCTGAGATCGCTGAGGGAGGCCGGGCTCACGGCCAACCCGAAGAAGTGTGCAACTGGGTGCGTGGAAGTAAGGTATCTGGGCTTCCACTTGGGACATGGACAGGTGCGTCCCCAAATTGATAAGACAGCAGCGATTGCAACCTGTCCGTGCCCCAAGACCAAAAAGGAGGTTAGACAGTTCCTCGTGCTGGCAGGATATTATAGAAGGTTTGTACCTTATTATTCGGGCCTCACCAGCTCTTTGACTGATCTAACTAAAAGGTCGGATGCAGGCCGGATGGCTCCCCGGCCTGAGTCGGGCAGTGGGGGTATGTGGCGAGGGGGGTGTGGTTCAGCGAGGTCTGCAACGGGAGAGAGCATCAGGAGACACGTGGTGAGTGAGTGGGTTAAATGTAAATCACGAACACCTGTTTCTCATTCCAGTAATTGGCGCGGAGACAGGATAAAACGCCAGGAGAAGCAGGAGTTTGTGAGAGAGAGGGACTATTGTAGATTGTTTATACCAACGTTGGAGTGAAGCCCTATTGTGGATTGTTTATTTTGTTGTTGTGCGTTGCACAGACTTTTGTTGGACATTTTTATACACTGAATAAAGCTCAGTCAGCAGTCAAAAGCCGACCCTGTCCTCTTCCTTCCCTGCGAACTCTGAAATTTACTACAGTTAGTTAATGTGTTTGTGAGTTAGTTAATAAAGATTGTGCACAATACATGTTTGGTTTTGATTCCGTCTGCTAATAAATTGCCTCTTAATTGATTTAGATCTTGACTACATGCTCTGAATAGTGCTGTACAATAAGAATGTTGTTTTTCCATAACCTGGAAATGTTTTTTATGTATAAATGTAATTTAACCTGAAAATTAATAAACAATTAACACTGAGTGTTCACTGGACAAACAGGTTAATTGATTGTAATATTAATCTTAATGTAGCTACATCAAGTTAATCTGATTAACTGGTTCACATATTTATAATTATTCATAATTAATAATCGTAATGAGTTGTGAATAATTATTAATATTTCCCCTTTGAGTTAATTCGCTACAGAAGAGACATTTGTCTTACCTTATATGCTGAAACCACTTCACTGATGGGTCTGAATTTGTGATTGTCGTGTTGTTTTGAATCTCTGCACACTAAACACACAGGCTGTTTGTCCTCCAGACAGAAGAGTTTGAGTTTCTCACTGTGTAAACTGCAGATCTCCTCAGATCCTGATGAACGCATCTCATTTCTCTCCGTCAGGAACAACTCACACAAGTTTTTTAACACAAGACTAAGAGGAGGTTGATCTTTTGAGGATCTTCTCCTGCAGACAGGACACTCCTGAGTTTTCTTGGTTCTCCAGAACTGTTGAAGACACTCTTTACAGACACTGTGACTACATGATAAAATAACAGGAGTCTTGAAGATTTCACAGCACACGGGACAAGAAAGATCTTCAGCAGAAACATTTAGTGAAGCCATTTTCACTGTTTGAGCTCCAGCAATATAAACTTTACTTTCACTTTCTGGACGACGGTTTTAAAAATGAATCACCTTGAGAATCACAACGATCTGCTGTCTGTTCAGAAACAAATGTCTCAAAAATCCTTCTTGAAAGTGTTTCTCTTCATTCTCCACTGATCGCTGATTCTTTACTGCTTTTGTCAAAAAGAGAAGAGAGTCAGTATGACAGAAAAGAGAAATAATAAGTCTGTCTCTTCCTGGTAAGTTTTGGAAGAGGGTGGAGTTTATGATCACGTTTGATTCAAAGAACAACATCAGGATTTCTTCATTTGAACAAAACTTGCATTAAAACTTGCTTTAGTATAATGCTATAAAACCTTTAATCAAACGCTAAAGAAAAATGAAAAATCACAAACAATAAAAATACTATTTTATTTATTGCTCTTTATTTGTACATAGTTTATTTGTTCAAGTATTCAGTGAAATGACTAATCTGAGTTTTGTTTGTTTAATAAATCCTTTTGTTATTTTTTTTATTTTTATTATTTTTTTATTTTTGTTATTTGTTTTATATATAGTCTTATTATTTATTATATATATTAGCTAATCCACAAATGGCTTGGGTATGCAGAGCATTCGCTGCTTATATGGACCGCACGCCACTGATATATATATATATATATATATATATATATATATATATATATATATATATATATATGTATTGTGACGTCCTCCCAGCCTACTAAACCTATTGATGTAGAATGTGGGGGTTCCTGATTGGTTCCCACCCACTAATTGATGATTACCAACAATATAAAAATGGCTGTGTATTCCTAGAGGACAGACACTCTCTGGGGAACATTTCTCAGGGGTGACTCATTTTTGTGTTGACCTGGTGCATGTAGCATAATTCCTTTGTTATTCATTTTTTTTGTTTCTGATCCCTAGATTTTCTGTTTATTGTTTTTGTTTGTATAACTTGTTGAATTTAATAAATCTTTTCTGGAAATTTGATTTCGTGGTCTAATCCCTCTTTTATGTTGCGGCTTATAACGAGCGGGTCGTATATATATATATATTTATATATATTTATATATATATATATATATATATATATATATATATATATTGTTACGACCCGCTCGTTATAAGCCAATATATATATATATATATATATATATATATATAAAATCAGACATAACATGACCACAGAAGATGAAGTGAATAACACTGATTATCTCTTCATCATGGCAAGAGAACATTTTGTCCTCAAAATTGATGTGGCACCAGGAAGCACTATAGGAAGAAGGCAAACCAGCGGAGGGAGTGTGATGCTTTGGGCAATGTTCTGCTGGGAAACCTTGAGTCGTCCTGCCATACATGTGGATGTTACTTTGACATGTACCACCTAAGCATTGTTGAGACCATGTACACGCATTCATGGAAACGGTATTCCCTGGTGACTGTGGCCTCTTTCAGCAGGATAATGTGTCCTGCCACAAAGCAAAAATGGTTCAGGAATGGTTTGAGGAGCACAATAATGAGTTTAAGGTGTTGACTTGGCCTCCAAAATCCCCAAATCTCAATCCAATCGAGCATCTGTGGGGTCGAGTACTCTGGGTTCAGGACAGCATGCCAAATATGCTACCATTTATTCTGTCTGACTTATTTGTAAGTGTGAACTACACTCATATGATATTATAATGCCAATATACCAAAACAACACCAGAATCTGAATGGATCCGTCAAATAGAAATATTTGTGTCAAATGCCAAGCCAGGAAGAAAAAATACAAAATAAACAAGTAAAACTGAATTTTTGAAATATTTTGTTGATGGAAATAAAATATGAACTTCAACATGATGTTTGTGCAGTGGCGTAACTTTGTTTTAAAAAGTGGGTGGGACAGGAAAGTGTATGTGGGGGGTGGGGGGGTATTGTAATTGTATTATTACAATAATAATAATATGATATTAAAATTAATATGATAGTTTCTTCCTTACATCTGCTATAATACAATGTCTCGAGAGTATGTATATTAGTTAATAAATACGTAGATCCGCTATCAAAAATAGATTGTCCACATGGACTGGAGGCAATATTTTAGTTTAGCATGCAAGAGATTCTGGGTTCGAATCCAACCATGTATGATTTTTTTTCCCCTCTCATTAAAACCAAAGATGTTAGTCAGTGATTATATATCAAGAGCAGGGACACGTTTATTTGTATTTTGTTTTGTGATTCAACGTAACGAATAGAGAGTCTCTGCAACAGTTAAGCGATAGATTGAAGCGCTCGTCCGTGTGAACACTGCGCAGTGTGCACGAGCGCCAAGAGAACACTGTTGCGTAGTATGGCGGCATTTTAATGCCATTAATGACCGAGCGCACAATTGATGCTTGCGCGCGCAGTAAATCACTTCCGCGAGAGGATAACAGATCTGCACGCGAGGAAACGGGAGCCCGCGAGCTCATTTTAAACCCGTGCGCGCGCATGACATCTCCTCTGCGCGCAGATCAAGCCCTCGCGTGCTCGGACAAGACTCGCAGCACGCGCGTCATCATTCCCCACACTCGCGCTCAATCTTCTATTTCGCTCGCGTGAACACTTTTGATTTTTGTCAGTCGTGGGGCGGGACTTTACTTATTTCAGTGTAAGCTCAAATGTCATTGGTCAATTCAGTTTTTCCAGAAGTCTGTTTTGATTGGACGCCTGTTGTAAAACAATTAGACATGCTTCATCAATGGACTAGATGCTAGTGAGTTAAACTTTATTTATTAACTGATTGATTGCATTATTATTATAATATGGCCTTACTAGATACGTTAACTTGATTTATTATTATTTTTATGGAGGTGTAGCTGCTGGGGAAATAAGAGAACACATATTATATTTGCTGTAGTTCACCGCTACATTACCACTATACTTCCACTAAACAGTATCTGTTTACCCAGCCAAAATTATGTCAGTTCTGAGAACTACAGAAATGACAAAAGTGTCCATTAAATAGTTGTAACTATGATTCTAAATCCAGAATTGCTTCATGTGGCTTTGGATGAAAGATACATATCAACAAGAGTTGTTGTGTAAGCTTTTTGTTATCATTCTTTGTCAGTTTAATATATTATCAGGTTAATATATTTTCCATTAAATACAGTATAACATGGTTTCAGCATTTCACTATGTTGAAAGGTTGCAGCTAAAGTTAAGATACAGTACACAGTATGAATGATCATATCCCCCGAAACCCAATTTAGAAATCTTTATATCTAAGACATATTTAGTTTTTTTTTTTTTTTTTTTTATACTATTATGGGTAAACAGACTGTTTAGTGGAAGTATAATGATAATGTACTATGTTCTCATTTTTCCCCAGCAGCTACAGCTCCATAAAAATAATAAATCAAGTTAATAATATCTAATAAGGACATATAATGATAATAATGCAATCAATCAGTCAATAAATAAAGTTTAACTCACTTGCATAATAATAGTAAATACTATAGTGTTTTGGACCATACTATAGTAAAGTGTAGTATACTATATACATTATACTATTTACAACACTTTGTTAATGAATGCTTCAGTATACAGTGTATTAACTATGATGAACTGATAAACTGTAATAAATACTGTATAGGCTACTTTAGTTTTTACTACAGTAAACTCTGGTGTATATTGTAGTAATATACCCTATAGTTGTAGAAAATTACAGTATTTGGGTAAAGTCAATTTGTTTATATTACCCTCAACAACTATAGAATTACCACAGCAAATTAAAGTACTTTACTTTAGTATGGTTCAAAAACACTATAGTATTTACTATAAATTACTAAAGTATTTTTTCATCTGGTCCAAGCCATGTCTAATCGTTTTACAACAGGCATCCAATCAAAACAGACTTCTGGAAAAACTGAATTGACCAATGACATTTGAGCTTACACTGAAATAAGTAAAGTCCCGCCCCACGACTGACAAAAATCAAAAGTGTTCGCGCGAGCGAAATAGAAGATTGAGCGCGAGTGTGGGGAATGATGACGCGCGTGCTGCGAGTCTTGTCCGAGCACGCGAGGACTTGATCTGCGCGCAAAGGAGATGTCATGCGCGCGCGCGGGTTTAAAATGAGCTCGCGGGCTCCCGTTTCCTCGCGTGTAGATCTGTTATCCTCTCGCGGAAGTGATTTACTGCGCGCGCAAGCATCAGTTGTGCGCTCGATCATTAATGGCATTAAAATGCCGCCATAGTTGCGCCTCTGATAACAGCGACAACGAGCACTCAACATGATTTCAAAAACAACACATCCCAGCGCCAGATCGCCTATTATTAACACAAATTGATAATCAACTAGAGGTGTTTCTTTTGTATTAGATATCCGCGAGATGCTCCAAAAAGTGGTGGGGACAATATCGACTCTTTCAAAAAGTGGTGGGGACATGTCCCACCCGTCCCACCCGCAAATTACGCCTATGTGTTTGTGATATAACTGAACAATATTAGAGAAATGTAGATCCCAGTGAACTCACAGTAAACTAACAGAATGAGAGTTTAACACAATGATATCACAGTATGAACACAGTGAGAGCGCTGTGAGGTTACACTTTTAGCTCACTGTGACCTCATATTGTGACATCATGAGTATCCTGGAGCTCATGGTGACATCACTGTGAAATCAGATTGTTGACTGAGTATTGAATTTAATCACACTTTAATTTATAATCACACAAACCAGATAGCAAGAAATTATTGAAACACTGTTGAGTCAATGTTGATGCGTCAACGCTAATTAGATTGAATTAACATTATGAAGTGATGCTGCTTCAGCACCCTCGGTTAATGTTGAAGCAATGTTGAGATTTCAACAAAAAATTAAGTAATGTCATTGAATCACTTTGATTACACTGATTTTTTCTACAACACTGATGTTGAATCAACGCTGAAATGAACAAAAATAATCACTGGTAAAATTGTTTGATCAATGTTACAGTGTGATGAACTGAACTGAAATATAATGACAACATAAAACAATGTTGCCATCTGATGTAGCAAGTTAATTTTGAAACAACATTAATATTTCAGCTACACTTAAATGGTGTCAACAGTTTAACACAATCAATGACAAAACTGTGAACGGAGTTCAAAGTTCATTGAAGCAAGAATATTTTTATATTATTTCAATGTGGTTCGTGTCGGGGTGCTGCCGGTGTGTCTTCTTTAAATAGCTCGCTATTGGCTGCAACACTCGCTTACGGCCATACCACCCTGAACACGCCCGATCTCGTCTGATCTCGGAAGCTAAGCAGGGTCGGGCCTGGTTAGTACTTGGATGGGAGACCGCCTGGGAATACCAGGTGCTGTAAGCTTTTGCTTTATCTTCACTGCTCAGATAACACACTTCACCATGACTTTACTCGGTTAATTGTTCCTTTATTCTTTTAAATCCATTGCTTCATTTATTTTCTTCATTTATCTTTCTCTCTGTCTTCTGTCTGCTGTAAGTGCGGCAAGGCACAGCTCAGCCTCGTCATTCCTCCTTTCTCCTCCAGAGGGCGATTGAGAGGCTTCTTTCTCTCTCTATAGCAGGGGTGTCCAAACTTTTTTAAAAGGGGGCCAGATTCGATGTCGTGGACACATCTGGGGGCCGGTTCCTTTTCTCTCTCTCTCTCTCTCTCTCTCTCTCTCTCTCTCTCTCTCTCTATGTATATGTATATATGAAGAGTTTCGTTGCAAAACGAGATAACTCCGTTTTTAACATTTTTGTCAAAACATGTTTTTTAAGTTATGAAGGTTTAAATCAAAACAAACCAACTGCAGTTGAATTGATATTAATTGGAATGCACAACCAAAAAACAAGATTTTTGAAAAATTAAAAAAACGGAGTTATCTCGTTTTGCAACGAAACTCTTCATATATATATATATATACACTGTAATGAATTGCTGTAAAAATTACAGCAATATTTTACAGCCGATGGCTGTATTTTAATAATACAGCATATTGCTGTAAATTGCAATGAATTCCGGGGGCGTGGCGGTTTGAATCAAATTTACAGAATATTGCTGTAAATTTCAAATATACAGAGGCATTATGGGATCTCCAACGGTCAAGATTCGGGTAGCAGCAAGAGGAGTGATTTACAACTGTGGTAAGTGACTTATTATTTCATTTCCCCCCTCAGTCTTTGGTAAATATGTATGTATTTACATTCGCGATTCATATTGGTAAACCCGGATTGACGCATCCTCCGTCCGCGGGGCGCGAAGCAGACTTGCGCGGGGTTTTCCTCAGCACGGTCGCGGTAGGATCTCACACATTCCCCGGCGCTTTAGCATAGCGGCTATGGGCCGAAAATTAATCATTAGAAACAGTTGGAATTCACGAGAACTTCGTGTTCATCAGCGCACTTGGTCGTGATTATTTTATGGCGTAAATGATTTGTACAGGCAGACAGTCATCTGTTAACGGGCCGAAACGAAAAGGCCTCGCGAGTCGCGACGCGATCAGGCCGCTCACGGAGGATGTGTCACGCAAAATGGTGCTGCTTCATGCTGTTAACGTAACCAATGTGATGTATTTGTGGACATTTTCTAACTTAAGGTAATGCAAACACTTTAACATCTCTGTTTGATATAAGTTTGCCTTGTATAGTTAATTTAATATTACCATTACCAAAACCAAATCTTTTTTTAACTTGAAATGAAATGTGCTATTTAACGTTACAGATATGAACAAACTGATCATCCTGTATCATACTTGTCTTTTAGATGTACATTTTATATCTATTGAGGCCTTTAACACAACTACAACTATTTGTTTCTCAACTAGATTAGACAGTTATTTTTTAGGGTGAATATTTTAGATGTCTCTCTATTTGACCCTGGCAAACAAATTAGTTAAATAAGGTGTTTAGATTAGTGGGACATCTAAAACTTTCTGGGAGGTAAGTATTCAGGACTGGAGTTGTAGGCTAATACTGCTCTACCACATGGTATAATTTCAAAAACATGATTACATGCCTCAAAAGCTAAAACCAATCTGAATTCTTGACCCTTTAAGCACTTTGTAGGTATTTATCTGGAGAGAGGAACAAAGACGAAAGGAAAAGTGCCATCTAAAACAACAGGCCACAGTTCAGAAGAAACGGGTTGCGTTCAACCTACATGTTACCACTCTTCTGTGCAAAGTGATGGATTTTCAGTGGAATTTCTGAAATGTAAGAAATACACACACACACCAAGATCTATTTTTCCTTTTATTATATACTTTTATTATTCTATACCTGTATCTGACTGTATCTATCATCCCTCTATCTGTCACTGACTGTATCTGTCATCCCTCTATCAGTCTCTTAAAGTATTATGTTTTGTAATATATCTAATGTATTGTCCTCTGTGTTCCTTTCAATATTTCTAGCCTCTCTTTGCATCCTGGGATGGAACATCATCTGGAGCAGAATTGTTCTTTTTTTGATCGCAAGTTTGTTGGACTTGTTGTTTGGCCATGTTGGTATGTTCATGAAGTGATAAAAGTGATCTGGGTTTTAAGAAATGTTTTTATATGACCCTGTTGGTCAAGTTATAGTTATAATTGTATTTCTTTGTGTGAAGGGCCATGATGGCCAATAAGTAATTTAAAAAAAAAAATTATGACAAAATTTTGTCCCTTTAAAAAATAAAATGATTCTCTAAATAAAAAATAAATTCAAAATAATACACCTTTTATGGCATTTTTTTATGTAAATTTGAAAGATATATTTATTACATTTTGACCGGTTTTTCAAGATTAAGAAGCCTCAAATATCTTTTTTTTGGGAGGGGGGTGAATTAAGTTATGCATTATACAACACTTTATGCAGTTAAAATTTGTTTAAAGCTTATGCAGTTAATAGATTATATTTAAAATTCAGCTTCCATTAAGTGAGCAATAGCGAAAATATATTGTATACTGCATTTTACATATTCTACTTGACTAAACTATTTGAATGTGTGTATTTGCTATTTAAAGAAGTATGTTAAATGCAGTATACAATATATTTTTTTGTAAAAATGCAGAATACAAAATATATAAATTACTGTAAATTTTACAGTAAAATACTGGCAGCAGGGTTGCCAGCCAGTTACTGTAATTTTTACAGTAGTGTTTCTGTAATTTAATTTACAGAATTTTACTGTAATTGAGAATACAGTAAAATTCTGTAAATTAAATTACAGAAACACTACTGTAAAAATTACAGTAACTGGCTGGCAACCCTGCTGCCAGTATTTTACTGTAAAATTTACAGTAACTTTTTAACAGTGTATATATATATATATATATCCAGCTGCATGAAAGCCTTACATTTTCAAGTACAATGTCAAGCATCAGATTAAAGCAACCAAGACATTTCATACAATGCTATGCTTCCAAAAGTTTGGGGAAAGCCCTTATTTATTCCAGCTTGAGTGTGACCCAGTACACAAAGCAAGGTATAAAAAGACATGGTTGGATGAGTTTGGTGTGGAAGAACTTGACTGGCCCATCAGGAGCTTGGCGCAACATGGCCCCATGCCAAATAATGACCGATTGCAAAATTTGGTGCTATGTTCAATTCAGCTCCAGATTTTGAGGGATATCATGGATTTTGGCCACTTGGTATCAAAATTCCAATTGTTATTTAGAAACTATAAAGCATATTAGAACGTGACCGCAGTCTTCTTCATTCAAAGATTTTGAAAAGAAAAGAACTATTCGTGTGCAATAATACACGAAAGAAACTCAATTCAGTACACACACGCTGTTTTCTGTGCGCATGCCGCATACACACAAGCACACAGAGAGATGTGTCAACATGCCATTACTAAACTGAGTTCTTTTTTGTGTCTTATTGTGTTAAATGGTGTACAAAAATTTTTGTCAAAATGCCAGTTAATGCCAGTTAAAATGCCAAATATCCTCATAAGCACAGTCTGTTAAAATAAGTCTTAAAGAACGTAAACAGTTCATACAGTGAATATCTGATATGTGTCAGATCCGTGCATTTGGTCTTAAAGTGACAGTAGCATAATATGTGACCCGTGCTTATGTGACTTTATTTGTACGTTTTCTGAGAGGAGTACCTTTCCTTTGACCATGAAAAATTACGTATTTCTCTGCACGCTTCTCAACGACTGGTGCTTCCTCAGCACAAGTTTGGTATTATTTTAAAGCGCAGCATTCCAACTTTGTGAATATTCATTGTGAATTCTCAATGGTATGAGTCTGATCCAATGAAATGTGATTTTCAAACTCATGCTGATGTAAACAAAATGATCTTACTCGCGCTGACTGACAGATCTGAAGCACACGCACAAAGATGCCTCAGACAGCGAGCGATCCCGATATACACATATAAACAGAAATACAGTATTTCAAAAAATCTGTCTTGGCGAGTATTCACACAAACATTATTATGTCTTAAGTGAATGTTTGGTTAACTGTTGAGGTAAAAACATCTGATGTGTAACATTATATTAGATCCGTGTGATACAGTAGGTGTTAATATATAGGCTGTTTGTTTTTTTTATTATTTTCAAATACTTGTGGAATCATGGAAAAAAAGTTGAAATATATATATATATATATATATATATATATATATATATATATATATATATATATATTATATTTCCTATAGATATGGGATGGGTTTTGCTGATTTTGTTTTGCAAATTTCAGAGCTCGATTTTTCTCAAAATTGACTTTGCTGACTCTATCGACTTCAGAGAGGTGTAGCTCAGTAATTTTTTTGTCAGATTCCAACAAATCATACATCATTTTGAAGGTGTTTTAATAGATTAATGTCATAACAATAACTAATTTTTTAAAAAATTGCTCATTGTGACTCATTTTGCCTGCACGGGCCACATACACCTGCAGCTGTCTTGTGTCATTAATTAAAGAACAAAAGAAAAGAAGAAAAACTCGACTGAACTTGACTGAATAACATATGTAGCTTTAATAAGGATAATTTAATGTATACATTATAGTATTTCGTACCTGAATACTGTTTAAGACTTAACTGAAATCTGTTTATCTTACTTGTATCTTTGCTCTATTATATTTATTTGTGCAATTGCTTGCTTATATGTATGTATTTGTTTAGTGGGGCCAGTGAAAAGTTTGGCAGTGCAAGTAACCAGTAAACTCCCTAGCGTTGAGCCCTGTGTTTATAGTCCCTTTTAAGACCTGCTCCTTTTGTTATAAAATAAATTTACAAAATCTGTTATGAGGAAAAAATAAAATAATATTAAAAAAAACTCCGGCCCACACCTTAAAGCTGGAGCCGGGCCTGCCGCACAGAGCTCTGACCTCAACTCCATCAAACACCTTTAGGATGAACTAAAACAGAGATTGCAAGCCAGACTTTCTCATCCAACATCAGTGCCTGACCTCACAAATGTTCTACTGGATGAATGGGCAAATATTCCCGCAGAAACACTCCAAAATCTCAGAAGAGTGGGAGCTGTTATAGCTGCAAAGGGGGGACCAACTTTATATTAATATATATGTATTTAGAATGTGATCATTAAAATCCCTATTGGTGTAATGATCAGGTGCTGTATATGCTGCTGAAGAAAGGGGGAACAGCATGAATGCATGGACCGAACCTCAGGGCCCCAGACTGGAGGAGTGCCACAGTGATGCTATAAAAATAGTGGAAAAATAAAAGTGCTGGTAGGCTACTCCCGATGCTCGTGAAATGCTTTCCTGAGGAAGGGAGGGCAGTCGGAAGTGCTGGTGTTGTGGCGAATTTTGACCCCCTGCCATATTATTACCCCCCTTGCTAAAGTCGCCACCCCTAATCCCAACCCCTCCCCCACACCTACTCCTAAACCTACCAATACTATGAGGTAATAATCTGACAGGCGGTCGAAATTTGGCACAACACGTGTACGCAAGGAAAACTGGCGGTACGCTAAAGGTAAAAAAATAGAGAAGTGTGTACCAGCCCAGTTCAAGCACTTAATAAAAATATAATTGAAAATAAAAATTATTTTCACATTTTATAATGTGTTGGCCATGATGTTATACATTTGTCAATGTCGCTTTGCTTTGATGTGCTGCAGAGACTCCATGAAACAACATGTAAAAAAATAAACATAATAATTAAAAAAAACATGATTAACATGTCCCTTGGAATCATTAGCTAGATCAGGATGCCCAATCTAGACACTGAAGCATAATTTTTTTTTTTTATTTAAAAGTTTTTTTATTTATTTTCCATTGAAATTTTGTATGAATTTGATTTAAAATGTACATTTTTAGTTGTGATTGGCTTGTTTTCCCCATTGTGACGTATATGCAATGGAAACAGCTTCTCAAGGTGGGACTTGGTTTCATCCATTGGGAATTGATTAGAATGTTGTCGTTTGCTATTATTGTGATCTCATGTAAGCGACAGGTTGCTGGTGTCATGATGAATCACAGGAAGCAATAGCAAGTTACAAGGTTTATTGTAGAGAGAAAACAGAGATGGACACAAACAGTCGATGAATGGTGCAGGCTTCCAGTGACGCAGGGACTGAGATGATCCGTAGGTGGTGAGTGAAGGTGACGAGAAGTGACGTGAAGATAAATCCAGGGTCCAGACAAAGAACGAGCAACGTAGACAACCAACTGGACTGAAGACGAGATGAACAGGAACTCCGGTCAGGAACAGACGAAACACTCACGACACAGGACACCAAACAACGATCTGACAATGGAGATGAGAATGAGGTGAGTATATATAGGGGAGTGAATGAGCAGCAGGTGATGGGATGATGAGCGGCAGCTGGATCCGCTGATGAGCCGCGTGGCCTGGACACGCCCACAAACACACTCGCACACACACAAGCACAAACACACCCACAGCTGTCAAAACACAGAGCACGCGACAAGAAGGAAACAATGTATCTGTGAACCGTGACAGTACCCCTCCTCCTAGGGACGCCTCCTGGCGTTCCCCGACGCCCTTACCTGTCGATTGAAATCATCGATAAGGGTGTGATCCAGGATGTCTCTGGCAGGAACCCAACTTCTCTCCTCCGGTCCGTAACCTTCCCAGTCCACCAAGTACTGAAATCCACGTCCCCTCCGCCTCGAGTCCAGAATACGGTTGACCGAATAGGAAGGTTCCCCATCTACGAGTCGCGGCGGTGGGGGAACCGGAGCAGGCGGATTAATATTGGAATGAAAAACGGGTTTGATCTTGGATACATGGAAGGCGGGATGAACTCTCCTGTACGCTGGAGGAAGTTTGAGGCGGACTGCCACCGGACTAATGATCTTGGTGACAGTAAACGGACCAATAAATTTGGGAGCAAGCTTATTAGAGACGGACCGGAGAGGAATGTTCTTAGTTGAAAGCCACACTTTTTGACCAACGACGTATACGGGAGGCCTTGACCGGTGGCGATCGGCCTTGGCCTTGGTGCGCTCCCTCACTTGGAGAAGAGTCTCTCGGGCTCTCGTCCAAGTGCGGTGACACCTCTGGACAAAGGCGTGAGCAGAGGGGACCGCGACTTCGGATTCCAGACTAGGAAAAATAGGTGGCTGGTAACCTACGCTACACTCAAACGGAGATAGGCCCGTGGACGACACTGGTAAAGTATTGTGCGCGTACTCCACCATCGAAAGTTGCTGACTCCAGGAGGAAGGATTCTTAGAGACCAGACATCGCAACGTTCGCTCCAAATCTTGATTGGCTCTCTCAGTCTGGCCATTGCTCTGGGGGTGAAACCCTGAGGACAAACTAACCGTCGCCCCCAGCAATCTACAAAACTCCTGCCAAAATCTGGACACAAACTGGGGACCTCTGTCAGAAACCACGTCTATCGGGAGGCCATGAAGCCGAAAGACGTGGTCAATGACTGTAACCGCTGTCTCCTTGGCTGATGGTAATTTGGGCAAGGGAATGAAATGAGCCGCCTTCGAGAATCGGTCCACTACGGTCAAAACAACCGTGTACCCTTGGGAGGGTGGGAGGGCGGTGATAAAATCTAGCGAAATATGTGACCAGGGTCTCGAAGGGACTGACAGCGGTTGAAGCAACCCATCCGGGGAACGATTGGAAGTCTTACCAACGGCACAAGCTGAGCAAGCCAATACAAAATCGCGGACGTCCCGAGCCATGAGAGGCCACCAGAATCGTTGCTTGACTAAAAATTTAGTTCGACTGACTCCTGGATGACACGCTACGTTGGAGCAATGACCCCATTGAATGACCACGGACCGTAGTTGCTCCGGCACGAATAAGCGGTTCGGTGGACACTCGGGCGGAGGCGTTACCCCTTCTAGAGCCAACTTGACTCTCGATTCGACCTCCCATGTGAGAGTGGAGACCACTAACGTCTCAGGTAAAATGCACTCGGGAGTAGACGGGCGTTCGGAACGATCAAAAATACGAGACAAAGAGTCGGGTTTGATGTTCTTAGAACCCGGGCGGTACGAGAGAGTAAAATCAAAACGTCCGAAAAAAAGTGCCCACCGAGCCTGCCTGGAGTTCAACCTTTTGGCAGTTCTGATATATTCTAAATTCTTGTGGTCGGTCCATACAATGAAAGGCACCCCAGAACCCTCCAACCAATGGCGCCATTCCTCCAAAGCCAACTTGACTGCCAGCAACTCCCTATTACCAATGTCGTAGTTGCGTTCGGCGGGAGACAATCGATGAGAAAAAAACGCGCACGGGTGCATCTTATCGTCTGCGGAAGAACGCTGGGATAACACTGCTCCTACCCCCACCTCTGATGCGTCGACCTCTACCACAAACTGCCGTGATGGATCAGGGGCAACAAGAATGGGGGCTGAAACGAAGCAGGCCTTCAGTTTGGCAAACGCAGCCTTGGCTGCGTCTGACCACCTGAACGTAGTTTTGGGAGAGGTCAAGGCAATCAGAGGCGAGGCTAGTTGGCTGAAGTTGCGAATGAACCGCCGGTAAAAATTGGCGAACCCCAGAAACCTCTGTAGGGCCTTACGGGAATCTGGACTTGGCCAATCCACCACAGCCTTAACCTTCTCAGGATCCATGCGCACTCCCTCAGTCGATACGATGTACCCTAGGAAAGGAACAGACTGTGCATGAAAAACGCATTTCTCCGCCTTGACAAAAAGCCCATTCACTAACAACCTCTGAAGCACTCGTCGGACGTGCTGAACATGCTCCTGGAGAGATGAGGAAAAAATCAATATGTCGTCCAGGTAGACATATATGAACTGATCAACCATATCTCTCAGCACGTCATTGACGAGTGCCTGGAAGACCGCTGGGGAGTTGGAAAGCCCGAACGGCATAACCAAGTATTCAAAGTGCCCCCTGGGGGTGTTAAAAGCGGTCTTCCATTCATCCCCCTTCCTGATGCGAACCAAATGATAAGCATTTCTTAAATCCAATTTTGTGAAAATGGACGCTCCCTGCAACCTCTCGAAAGCTGAAGACATTAACGGCAAAGGATAGGTATTCTTTACCGTAATGTTGTTCAGCCCCCGGTAGTCAATACAAGGTCGCAGGGACCCGTCCTTCTTCCCCACAAAAAAGAACCCCGCCCCCGCTGGAGAAGAGGAAGGGCGGATGAACCCGGCTGCCAGTGAATCAGAAATATATTTCTCCATGGCCTCCCTTTCAGGAACCGAAAGGGAGTATAACTTGCCTTTAGGCGGAGACTTTCCTGGCAATAAGTCTATAGCACAGTCGTAGGGACGGTGCGGAGGAAGAGAAGCAGCCCTAGACTTACTGAACACCTCCTTCAGGTCGAGGTACTCAACGGGCACGTTAGACAGATCCACTGCTTCCTCCTGTAAAACAGAAACAGAAACGGACGAACAGGCAGAGACAAGACAAGACTTATGACACTGCTCGCTCCAGGCCACGATGGAGTTCTGGATCCAGTCTACCCGGGGGTTGTGTCGGATCAGCCATGGATGACCAAGGACAACGGGGGTCTGTGGAGAATCAAAAATGAAAAAGGTAGTCTGTTCTGTGTGATTTCCGGCGGTGATCAGGGTGACGTTCTCGGTGCTGTGAAAAATAGTGGGGAGACTCTGTCCATTGAGTGCGTGCACGGCGATACTGTTGGTGAGAGGTCTGAAGGGAATGTGAAGTCTTATGGCAAGAGATTTGTCCAAAAAGTTACCTTCAGCACCGGAGTCCAGTAGTGCACTGCAGTCGTGAAGATGATTGGACCATCCCAGTCTCACCGGGAGGAGGGTGGATGTGGTTGAGGGCTTTCCGGCGGAGATCCCACCCGACAGTAGCCTCAAACTTACTGCCGGGCTTGCCCTTTTAACGGGCAGTTGTAGGCGAAATGACTGGCTCCACCACAGTATAAACACAGTCCCTGGGATCTCCGCCTCTCCCGCTCCTCCCGGGAAAGCCGAGCTCGACCCACCTGCATGGGCTCATGGTCTTGAACGGGGCTGACCGTGTCCACGCTGCTGGAGCGAATCCCCTCCGCGCTCCTCTGGGCTGGAATCCTCCGCTCGACCCTGGTCAGCCGAGCGTCCACCCTGAGCGCCAGGTCAATAAGTTCATTAAACGTGGTCGGAAGGTCCAGCGTGTAGATCTCCCGCTGAACACGGTCAGCCAGCCCATGCAGGAACATGTCCCACTGCGCCTCCTCGTTCCAGTGGCACTCAGCCGCTAGTGTACGAAATTCGATGGAATAATCAGACACCGACTTCTCTCCTTGGCGAAGTTCCGCCAACTGCCTGGCGGCTTCTCTCCCAGCGACCGACCGGTCGAACACTCTCTTCATCTCCGCGGCGAGTGACTGGAACGAGGCGCAGCATGGGTCTTGATTCTCCCACACCGCCGTCCCCCAAAGAGAAGCCTTCCCCGTAAGGAGAGTGAGCACAAAAGCCACCTTACTCTGCTCCGTATTAAATGTCCGGGGCTGTAGAGCGAAATGCATAGAACAACGTGTCAAAAATGCTCTACAGAAATTAGGTTCACCTGAGTAGGCTTCTGGCACCGGAAGACGAGGTTCAGGACTGGCGGCGTTCTCTGGTGTGGGTGGGAGGACGGCCGGTGTGGGCAGCGCAGCGGGACCGCGGAGAAGCTGGAGCTGTTGGGTGAGCTCGGACACCTGCGTCACTAAAGCCTGCACAGCTCGCCCGGTTTCATTAAGATTTCTCTCCTGGGAATCCATACGACGCATGTTGCTGTTGATAAACTCCTCTAGGGTAGTTTGCCGGGCGCTTGCTGCTTCCGTAGCTGGGTCAGATCGTTCTGTCATGATGAATCACAGGAAGCAATAGCAAGTTACAAGGTTTATTGTAGAGAGAAAACAGAGATGGACACAAACAGTCGATGAATGGTGCAGGCTTCCAGTGACGCAGGGACTGAGATGATCCGTAGGTGGTGAGTGAAGGTGACGAGAAGTGACGTGAAGATAAATCCAGGGTCCAGACAAAGAACGAGCAACGTAGACAACCAACTGGACTGAAGACGAGATGAACAGGAACTCCGGTCAGGAACAGACGAAACACTCACGACACAGGACACCAAACAACGATCTGACAATGGAGATGAGAATGAGGTGAGTATATATAGGGGAGTGAATGAGCAGCAGGTGATGGGATGATGAGCGGCAGCTGGATCCGCTGATGAGCCGCGTGGCCTGGACACGCCCACAAACACACTCGCACACACACAAGCACAAACACACCCACAGCTGTCAAAACACAGAGCACGCGACAAGAAGGAAACAATGTATCTGTGAACCGTGACAGCTGGATGATAGAGTCCCGACCTCAAGCCAGTGAGCGTGTCATCAGGCAAGAGAAGAGATTTTCTTGCAAGGGGAAAGGCAATTTATTTAGATTAAAGAATATGAATTTTATAAAAAATAATGATGTGCAGGGATAAATGATTTATAATAAACTGCAATATTCCATAAATATAACAATTGTCCATTTTGATTTCATGCACTGTAAGAAAATATTGTTGGCTCAACTTAAAAAAGTAAGTTGGTTGCCTTGAAATTTTGAGTTCATTTAAATTAAAAATTTTAGTTAATACAGTGAAGGAGATTGGTTTAATAAATAGAAACTCAAAATATTATGTTATCTGAACCAAGTTGATTTGACAAAAGAATAAAAGTTGTAATAAATCATGAAAACATTTTTTTACAGTGTGGTGACTTTAATGAAATATAGTTGGATATAATAATATTAAACTCTCTCAATCAAGTTTGATTTTTGGTCCTTCATACTAAAAAGGTTTGGGCACCTCTGAGCTCATTCACAGGGCATTGTTCATTTCCCCAACCCACCGAATCTCGAATCTCTCTGGAGGAGTCGACTCAGAGATGATTCGGTCTGTGTTTGTCTTCGCGTTGTCAGCCATATTAGCGCCCTCCTCCATCTCGACCACCGCTAACTTCAGGACATGCATGCGTCAGACCGGCTGTAAGGACGAAGAGGCTTAACATTTTTGATCTGTTTGAAAGAACAGTTTCAAATCTCAAAAATGGAGGCCGTCAAGGCGTTTAACGGCGAGGTTTGTATGATACTCATTTGTATGAATGTAGACACGATAAACTCGAGTGTAGGCCGCTGTTTGTCATCAAGCCGGTTTCATGGTGCAGGCCATATATTTCTTACATAATTCCGACATTTAATCTTTATAAGTCCGATAGGTATGTTAGATTCTAGCGTGCATTTTGAAAACTGAAAGAGCAAATATAATAACTTCACATTAGTGCAGTGCTTGGTGTTTTTTTCCCCGTCACCTTAGTAGAAAGCATGTTGACAAAAAACAAAAAAAAAAACGGCAGCTAAAAGTATATGCATGCATTCACTTATCTGCAGTCTTTTATGCGTAAACATATTGAATAATTTTTAGGAAGTCCTGGTAATATAAACGCTGTTTCCGCCTCATGTAAGTGCTGGAGAGCAGCTCACCTAGACAACGCTCCGGGCACCGCAGGCCCGCTCCGAGCTAACAGCGTTTTTCGGCATAACCGGCGCGTTTCTAATCGGTACAGAAATGCTGTAACCTCGGAAAAGGCGTGTGATGCCCAAAGATGTTGTAGGTCGTCTCAATAGGGTTTGAGATGCTGCCTTTGTTTATAAAACTGAATTGCTAACAGTTAGCATTACACGATTAGCCGCGCTAGGCAACAAACCGGCTAAAAATACTTCACTTTTCTCTGAACTAGTTCAATGAGATTATATCATTATTAAATAGTTCGTGTTTTCAGTGTGAATTTTCATTCTCGTGGGCTAGTTTATCTGCATTTGAAATGGGGGATTTTAATGACCCAGTGTGCTGTATGTTTTTTTATGGTTTAGCAGTGTAAACCTCATACATTTGGAGAAAAAGTAAAAAGAGTTGCAAATAAAAAAGACTGTCTAAAAGAGGACAATGTGTTTTTATTGCACAAGACTGCAGCATTACCATTATGCATCTTGTAGTAACTACATAATAGCAACAAACCAAAATGTGCATTTCTTTTGTTCTTGTTTGTTTTTGCTTTATTAAAGGCACAATATGTAAGATTTTTGGATTAAAATATCCAAAAACCACTAGAACAGGGCTATATTTATTTTGACTTGTGTACTACATTATCTTAGATGTTTCCAAGAATATTTAAATCAAGCAAAATGTCATTTTTTCGTAGGACACAGACCGTGTCCATGCGTCACCTATCAAAGACATCAAATCTGTGTTACCCTCGATTTCCGGCTTTATTTTGTAGAAACCATGGAAATACCAAAGACGCTTTAATATATATGTTTTATCAGACAAGGGAACAACTGTTTGGATACATTTACAGACAGAAAAATAATTGTTATATAGCTCAAAAAAATAAGTCTTATTGTTTAAATCTAATTTTCTTGATTTACCACGAGTACCATGTTTTACCATGACTAAAATCGATCTATCTTACTGCAGTGTGCAACAAGTGTCACATAGCAGCCACTGAGCGAATGCACAGAGTAATGTTATAACATAATTTTCAACACACACAAATGTATCTAATATGATAAACAGCGCTGCTTTACCCCACATACTCATGATGGGAAGAAGCGGAAGCGGTGACTGGCATAATAAAAGCTCTGCTGCTCTCGAGCCGTGTGTCGCGCTCGTCTCTCATTACATTTACATTTATGCATTTAGCAGATGCTTTTATCCAAAGCGACTCACATTGCATTATACTATATATTTGTATCTGAGTATGTGATTAGAAAAACTACATAGTGTGCCTTTAAAAAAAAAAAAAAAGTGAATTACTGACTACAAATATACATGAAAGGCATCCAGCAGATCACATTAGAATAAATGAATAACTTGCATTAAAGAATGTTAAATCACAATTTTTTGTTGTTGTTGTTTTTCAGCTGTACTCACTGAATGAATACAAACCACCTATCTCCAAAGCAAAGATGACCCAGATTACAAAATCTGCAATAAAAGCTATAAAGGTAAGTTTAATAACAAGGTAACATGACATGAAGGCCAAGTTTGTATGGAGTCCCTCAACTAATTACTCTCTTCACATTTTTGATCTCGGATTTATCCCAAACACATCTTTATTTATGACTTATACAGTGCACAAACCAATAAAAGCATCATGTGTTAATTTCCAAAAAGAAGCTATGAAAATAAAATTAATGGACATGAATGGAACAGTAAATGTTGGCGTTATAATGACACAAAAATTATATACCTTTCCAGAGGCAGAATATTTACTCTGGGTTATAACATTGCTTAAAGAAAGTGTACAAAGCCCCCAAAAGTTCATTAATTAACTATGTCACTGTTCGAGCTGAATTAGGGATGCTCATAATTAACTGGTTAACAGACAGTAAGAATTGACACATTCATACTATCTGTTAACGGTTTAGAAAGTCATTTTTCAAGATTTTTTGAAAAAGGTTGCTGCACGGTTAAAAAATATGCTGTACATATAAAATTGGGTTTTTGAGAGAAAAGAAAAACCCAATAAATTTGCGGTCAAATCGCATTTTATTATTATATTAATCTAAAATAGAAGAGAAATGTTTACAAACATAATAAACATAGCTGGGCAATTCCACGCAAAGGTCATCTTTACCATGAAAAAAAAAAGTTTTAACCAAAAGAACAAAACCCTTTTTAAATTGTCCATTTAGGTCTGTAATATACTGTATTAATGTGCTCTAACAGAAATTTTAAGAAAATTGCCTTGTTTATCCACAATATATGTGGTAAGCAACAATGCTTAAATTAAATTTTCAACCAACCATATTTCATGCTTTCAAAAAAGGGATCAAAGACCCCATTTTTTTAAACTTTATTTTAGCAGTAAGCATTGTGTAGAAAGATGGATACATGCCTGAGAAATAAATACACTCATTTAGTCATAACAGCACTGCCTGATGAATTTATAAGGGCTGGAATAAAGAGGTCAGGACGCTTCAGTGCTCTGTCACGTCCGTAACGTTTTAAAGATTAAGTTTATGTCATATAACAATTATAAATGCAAATAACTTGAAACTTTATATGCAAAGCTAAATTATGTTTATGCTTATTAGGATCAACAATTCATTTCACTACGTTGCTCTGAACAACCATAATAAGCGTTACGGACGTGACCGTTACGGACTCTTCATATTAAATCCTATGAGTTTGCTTCTTTAAATTGCTATCATCTGTTTCAGGCTTACCATATCAGAACATATCCAATAATCGCAATACTCTTTGTGCTTTGTTAGTTTTAATATGAAAAAGGTTTAACTTTCAAATTCAGTCGATTTTATAACAAAATTTAAACAATAGATGTCGCTCTTTAATAGCCTACGGCGCGTGACAGATTAAGTTAGCTACTGCAGCGCCTGTAAGCAGCGGATCAGGCGCACATGAACCGATCTTCTCTTCCTCTTGCCAGAGAACGAAATATGAACATCAAAAGGTAGGCCTATATGATACAGTACAACTTATAGAAGAGCATTGTGTCTCATAGGACACTTCCCTCGGAAATTGGGATGTCGCGTTGCCGGTTGGTTAAAAATGAATAGCCTAGCCTATATTGATCACAATCCGTGCGATTAAGCTGACAAAATGAAAATAATAAGATTGCAATAATTTTGACTTGAAATAAAGTTTGATCATTTTGACTCAAGACTCCGCTTTAAACTCTGAAAACTAGACGAAAAAAACCGTGTGGTCATTCATACACAAAACATAAAACTGACATGTGGGGAAAACATGCGATTTTAAACTGCTTTATGATAAACACTAATATTTGTCAATGTATTTTAGCAAGCAGTTCTGTAAGAAGGAAAATCATGGTCTCTAAATTGATTCTTGAACAACGCACATGCTTGTCAACATGATAAATAGGTCTAATCCATAACCTTTTGCACTACAGAGTATAAAGTTACATTTGTATAAAGTTTAGTAAAAAGTTGAAAAATTGTGGAGTCTTACCATACTGGTATCCCAGATTTCAATATTTGGTGGTTTAAATGCTTGCTTGAGGTCTCTGTGAAAGTTTTAAAACAGTTTTAAACCAGTCTTTTGTGCCGCTTTCAGACCGGTCACATCCGTAACGGAAAACTGTCACATCCGTAACGTTGTTTTTTCCTCATTAATGCGAACATGAAAAATTAAATAAAATTATTATTTTATGCTCTGTGGAGAGCCAACCCTTCTTCATTCGGTGGGCAGTATTACTTTTGGTTTGCGCAATGTAATTCACAGAATTCTTAAAAAATATGTTGTCACCCAAAACTTAGTGACTTTTTTTGTCACGTCCGTAACGCTGTATATTTCCCTCATCTAAAATATAAAACAGTTGAATAGACTGACATTTTTCTAATGTCTGGACTCCTTTAGTAAGGGATTATGAATATATAAATAGACGGTTCAATATGTTACTATTAAATGCATTCTTTGAGCGTTTATATTTCAAGTTTTGACTCCAAATGTCACGTCCATAACGCTGGAATTGCCCAGCTATAAGCTGTTTTAGTTCCCCTCACTCCATAATAAATCCTTTCAATTTAACGGTATTCAGAACAAACCAAGCCAAAACGGATTGATTTAAAGTGTAACTGAAACCGGCTTCAGGCTCACGTAGACAACCTCGCTCATTCGGCATGCAATGTACTTGGATGCTAACTATTATTTATTATGTAAACTATGCTTTGTGCAATATCCACATAAAACATCATCCTTCATATGCGCAAAAATGTGTTTGGCGTAACGCCACAGTGGGGCGGTGGACACGCTGAACGGCACAGATTGTAGTACAGAATTAAATTGAGTAGTGTAACTTGTTATATGTTTGGTTGACTGTATTTTATTTTGATAATGAACAGAATGTGATGTCAAGTTAGCAATGCTAGAACTTCAATGGTCATACCGATAAGAGTAAGCCAGTGGTGTCCAAACTCGGTCCTGGAGGGCCACTGTCCTGCAGAGTTTAGCTCCAGCTTGCCTCAACACACCTGCCTGGATGTTTCTAGTATCTCTCTTTAGACCTTGATTAGTTGGTTCAGGTGTTTTTAATTGGGGTTGGAGCTAAACTCCGCAGGACAGTGGCCCTTCAGGAGCAGGATTGGACACCCCTGGAGTAAACCATCATTTGAAACTGTAAAGTAGGGCTCCTCAAATCTTGCCCTGGAGGGCCAATGCCTTGCAGAGTTTAGCTTCAACCCTGATCAAACACACCTGAGCAAGCTAATCAAGGTCTTCAGGATAAGTAGAAAATCACAGGTAGT
This sequence comes from Ancherythroculter nigrocauda, assembly GCA_036281575.1. NCBI lineage: Eukaryota > Metazoa > Chordata > Actinopteri > Cypriniformes > Xenocyprididae > Ancherythroculter > Ancherythroculter nigrocauda. The sequence continues at coordinate 3,855,217 of VTFQ01000019.1, forward strand.
TGAGTTTGATCAGGGTTTGAGCTAAACTCTGCCGGGCAGTGGTCTTCCAGGAACCCTGCTGTAAAGGGTTTACTTGTGTGTACACTCACAATAAAAACAGAGCATTGTGCTTTTGTAAAACAAAGACAGCAAACAGGATGCGATTCGCTTTGAGTTGTCTCGGTTCCCTTTCTGTCAACTTGTTTTTGGAGGGCGTCACAAACATGAACCGTAACTCGGCATATAGTCCAGTTTTTGCTAATCTGTTAATTATTTAAATAAAATATATTTTACATTTTTATTCCTTTTATTTATATTTATATATATATATATACTTCCTCTTATTTTGTTTTTCTCCGTTCACTGAAGCACTGCAGGTGCATGATGCGCACATAAAACTAAACCCCTGGAAAACAGATTTTGTTATTTTAATATTTTAATATTTAATATTGTAATTTAATTCTAATTTAACATAATCTTGTCGGTGATTGGTTAATGATCGTTAACAAGCTTCAGTTGATGGTTAGAGAATAAAAATCAAGTTAACATCCTTAAGCTGAACATATTAAAGGGTTGAAATACAACTGACTTCTTTTCAACAGGACAATTATTTAGTAGTTTGAATTACTTATCTTCAAACATGAAAGCTTCTGCTTCCAGAGAACTACAGATTCAGAGTATGCAGTTATTCACAGATCCCAGATTATTATTATTATTATTATTATTATTTTTAATAACTAAATTCTACATGACAACAGTGTGTAGCGACTCGTTTGATCATGAAAATAGACAAAACATGAATTTCATTATTGATTTGTCGGGTCTGTGTTGCACTGAGAACCTCTGTCAGTGTCTTTTTTTTAATTTATTTTTTTGGAGCAAAGTGAGTTTGATAAAATGTAACACGAAGGTGTCTTGAATTAGCACACAGTTTTAAGGAGAATCTTGTAGAAGATGTGGATTAATGTTTTTTCTTTACAGTAAAATCAATAAAAAAAAAGAAATACATATATGTCCCCAAAATACAGCTGCGTTTTTGGCCGGCACAATAAAGCAGTGTTTCTAAGACCATTTTGAGCGGGTTGCAGAATGTGTAGCTAAAGAACTTTTAGACTTTTATTATTACAGACTTTTATTTTGAAAGACATGCGTGAATGCTGTTGACTCTCTGTCAGACACATTTTAAGTAAATTGTGTCTGAGAAATGCTTTGTCCTGATTCAGTAACTGCTGTCAGATGAGATGTTGTAGGATATTAAAAAACTTAGTTTGGAATTGTTGGAATTAATATTAGAAGTTTCAGTCTTTTGAAACTTCTTAAGGTTTTACCAGTTTTTATAATGTTAATCATTTGAAAACGACATACCACTGTATGTTATCATGGTTTAGTGTATCAACGAGTATCGTTCTTTGCGGTCCATCTGTAGGAATTTGCATTTGTGCAGCGATCTGGATCTTTGGTGTCATTTGCAGCCAAATTATGTCTCTTAGAAAAACTAATGTGAAAACGGGTAACAAAACGCTCACCAAAATCATGCATTTTGTATTGATGCTGTGTGAGGAAGCTAATGGCAGTGCTAATGTAAAAAAAAACAGTGCTAATGTAATGACCGTGTAATGATTTAAGTTACTTTTTCAGTGAATTATTCATTCCAGTGTGTTTTACTTTAAAACATGAGCTCTGTCATATTTTGTGATTGTTTCTGAAGAGAGCGAGCCCTCACACATCACGCCGTGTGAAATACAGACGGAACCGTGATGTTTGTTTTTTTCTTTATTTCTTGTTTTACACTTCATGCATCTGTATTGAAAGTTAAATAAGTTAATAATAACAAGAGTGAGGAACCCCCACCAACTTACTAATTTTTTACTTAAAGGGTTAGTTCACCCAAAAATGAAAATTCTGTCATTAATTACTCATCCTCGTGTTGTTCCAAACCTGTAAGATTTTCGTTCATTTTTGGAACACAAATGAAGATCTTTTTGATTAAATCAGAGAGGTTTCTGTCCCTTCATAGACAGCTACGCAATTAACACTTTGATGATTCAAAAAGTTCATAAAGAGACTGTAAAACTAATCCATATGTGAAATGATTGGTTTAGGCCAAACTTTCTGAAGAGATTCGATTTGCTTTATATAATGAGCAGATTGAATTTAGGCTTTTATTCACTGATCATGTGACGAGAGTAAGGCGAGATGACTGGCAAGACCATGGCGGATTATTTGTTGCACAACAGAGCCTAAGCATCTAACAAATGTCTTATCTCACTGAGTATTCACTGAGTATGCGTGATCACGAATTCGAAAGTAAAATGCGATTTCGATACCCTGCATTTTGAAAGCGGTTTTCAATGCAAATATCTCCCATTATGAAAGCTATCTTAGGCTGGATTGTGTAGTTGTAACCATCTTTCAGCTCTGTTTCATGCTTGAATTCGGTTTCTTTTTGCACTTTGAATATTGAGAGAGCACTTTGATTATGGTTGCACTTAAAGCTGCATGATTAGTCATAAAAAGATTGCGATCTCGATTTAGGCTGTACTGTACTCATGCCTTGAACCGAGCCTGAGCGTGATTGTTCGTGTGACTGTTAAAAAATGTATTTGTCATTGAATCATTCATTCAAAAGATTCGTTCAAAAACACTTATTCATCCAGTAATGAAACCAGTATTTATTAATGAATCATTGAAATTCATTCAAAACCTTTTAAAAAAAAAAAAAATTATTTAAATTAAACATTTACCAGCAATTAGGGTCCAGAAATTAATATTTTGTCAGAACCTCTAGTAAACTACATGTTCTTTTGTTTAGCTTTATATTCAGAATCGTAGGAGTATCGTGATCTCTATTTGAAACCAAAATATTCTCATTTTATCCAGAATCGTGCAGCTCTAGTTGCACTTAATGTTTGCACTTAATAAGAGAAAACTGTTATTAATTTTTTATTTACTCTGTTTTTCTATGATCAATTTGTGGAAGGGCATTCAGTTAGGAGGTCAAAGTTATAAAAGCTCATAAATCATGTACAGGTCTGAAGAGACTCAGGTGAAATCATACAGGAGAGAAGTCAGGAAGTTGAGTTTGTGGCAAAACATTTTACAGTGCTTGAGTATTGTTGTCTTTTACTGCATGTGATAATTCATACTCAGAAAATAGGACTGAAATGACATTCATTAGAAGATGATTAGTTTAAACATTTTAAATGCACCTGCAGACTACTTTTCTAGTCATGTATTTCATTGAGGATTTCTTAAAAAAAAACAGGAATATCCCGCACACTATCCTAGTGTATCTGATAGCGTGCGGGATTTTCCTCGTATTTTGACTATACCAGTCTTTTTTCCCTACGCACCTATCTATGACCTACAGGTATGTGACGCTAATTGATCATTGATTGAGGATTTCTTAAAAATGCTGTGTAAAAATCTCATCTCGTCTCATTCTCATGAGCTAACTGTCTCGTAACACCCCTAATTATTAGTAAAGCCTATTTTGTTTTTGAATCTCCTTTGTCTTCGTGGCTGCTGACTACATAGTAACACTTATTAATATAGTAAAAAATGCAAAAGAAAATGGCAATATGGCAATATTGAGCCACTCAAAATCACCGCAAGAGAAATTCCTTCACTGTGACAGCCCTATTTGCACAGTACTTTGAGTTTGAATATCTTTTTGCATGACTTTAACAGCCAAAATGAAAGAGACAATGGATGATTTTCCTCATGTGAACAAACAAGTGTATTCCATGACAGAAATTGTATCAGTCCCTGAGTATGTATTTTGAATAATGGTTAAATAACTTAATTGCGAGTGCGACTCAACAGAGTGCTTGCAGAGAGAGGCAGCACCTGCCCACACACCCTCATGATTGTGTGCGCCTGCCCACATGCCCCAATGATTTACGATTGATTTTGTTGCATCTCTAGTCGTGCCGTGAATGGATAAATTGCTTATCACATTGCATCTGGTCAGGACACTTCTGTTATTCTGCTGCCTTTAGATTGAAAGTGGAGACCCTATGGGTCCTCAAAGTCTTAAAATCAGTTATCAAATTTAAGGTAATAAAGTCTTAAATGACAAAAGAAGACCTTTTGAAGAATGTTGGTAGCCAGACAGATGACGGTAGCCAACGACATCCATAGTGTTATTTTTTTCTACTATGGAAGCATGTAAGCTCACACACATAGTCATTTTTAAAGCTTTATCTATCGATTCCAAACCTTATTTATGTTATAATTGTCTCTATATTATTATATTAATTTAAACCAAATGCTCAATAATAGTTGTTAAACAAGAAATGGTCGTGTAGTGGATTAGGGGTATAAAAATTATATAAATGATATAAAATAATTCATATAAATAATCATTGCTAAAAGACAGACAATTTTGAGCTTTCTTTCACTACTTCTTGCACTTAAACAGACAATTTAACTAAAAATTAAGTCAAAATACCATTCTTGGTGAGTGTCCTAGTAAACACAGTTGGTTATGTCTTAAGTGAACGTAAACAGTTGAGAAATAAATCACGTGTGTATCAGTATCAGTTGGATCCATGCATTATGATATAAAGTGGTAGCAGCCTAATATTCCTGCTGCTCTGTTTTTTTTATTTTTTTTATTGTTAATCAAACAGCAAAAGACTGAAATTAAATCAGAGATATATATTTTGTTGGGTTTAACTCAAGAATTCTGTGAAAAGGAATTGTCTTTAGTATTCAGGGTTCCAAAGATATGATTTTTAAAAAAAAAAGCAATTTTCCTTATTATAGCGCCACCTAGTGTTGGACAGATGTGTGTCTGTGCACCTGAGTTGTGGTGCACAATCTTATCCATCCTACAGAGTTTGAGGTCTCTACGATTTACAGCCTCTAATGCCCACATTTAGAAGAGAAAAAACTGCCCTAAAGACAATCGGTACAAACACTTTTACTGATTTTTACAATTAGTAAAAAAAAAACAGGGTTCCAGCGCCTTTGGTGATAGTTAGGGTTTGATGTAACATGTTACAGAAACACAAAGTTGTCAAAAGAGGCAACTGACTTCCAAAAGAAATCACTCCCTCTATATTAAAAGACAAGTCAAAAAACCTAAGCTATGTGATCATAATACATGTTGTATGTGGACTAAATGTAAATTAATCGTGTGTCAATAAAAGAAGAGTTCAGATTCAAAAGCCGTTAACCACCACCTGTCAAAAATGAGACAATGACATGTCTCATTGTCATTAAATAAATGTCATGTTTGAATAAATCCGTTATGACAGCCGTGATTTAAATTTTTATATTTTCAAAAAAACAATTTGGAGTAGAAATATGATTATGTAATTCAAAACTTTATTTATAATAAAAACATCATTGAGTGTAATTTAAGTGTTTGTATATAAATAAGTTAATTTAACCTTCAATATTATAGTAATGTAGTTCCAACTGACTCCCATGAGTAGTTTACAGCATTAGTTGAGAGATTTTTTTTTTCCTCTGCAAAATTTGCCATGTACTGTAACTGAAATACTACATCCAAAATAATCTAATCGAATCGAAATCGTAATTGAATTGAAAGCATGTGAATAGTAATCGAATCGAATCGTGAAAATTGTGTCAATACCCAACCCTAATAATTAGGCCCTTTTTCAGTTTTATTTATTTTTATTATATGTGTGGTGTCCTAACCTTTAACAGTGTGTATTTGTATGAACTATTGTGTAAATGATTTGTAGAACTGAAAATACAACTAAACAAACAATTTTAATAAATATATTATCATAAAAGCAGGGATACACCGATACCACTTTTTCCAGAATGAGTATGATACCGTTACTTTCATTTTTGTACTTGTCGATAATTATCAATACCTATTTTTATTGCATTTGTAATTTTTTACAAATATTGGATAGAGAAACCATAGGAATATGAATTGTATTAGTTGGATTAATTCATTTAGCAGATAGATGTTTCTTCAGTTATTTTATATTTAGTTCAGTTATGTTTTATATATAATGTACTATCCATTGTGAATCTGCAGGACTTTGTTTGGACTTTTTCTTTGTATGGAAAGAACATACATATTTACTTTTGTTTGGAAAGTAGCATTTTAGTTAATTATTCATTTAAAAAGTGCTGTTGTCTTAGTCTTGGCTGTGAGTGCACATGCATTTTATTTATGGCTTGTTGATAAGGTGATTTTTAAATAGTTAATGATGTTGCTTAATTGCTGAAAAGAATTTGACAATGTTCATCCTTATTAAGAACCAAGGTTAACTTTTGAAGTTGTTTTATCTTTTGGGATATAAATAATAATAATTATAATGAAATATTTGTTATTTTGATTGTATAAATATTGTATTAATATGCAATGCATCAAGTATTGGACAGAATTATATATACTGATTGTTATATGATTTGTGTAATAGAAGAAACAATACAGCGTGTAAAAGAGCATTTATATCTGTTTTAGCCGCTAACCTGATTTCTAAAGTGGTGATTTGAAGACAAAAGGGGCTTTCACACCAGAGGAACCTTTTCATAATTTCTAGAACTATTGGCTGAAGTACCCGGATTTTGCCGTGTTCGCACTGCAGGAACTAGGAACGATTTTAGTTTTAGGAACTCCTTTTGGAGGAACTAAATTAGCTCCTACTTCAGAGTTGGGTCTAAACCAACACTATAGGAACTATCAGTGACGTGAGTGTATGTTGATTGGTCAAACGCATGTCAAACACCGGCACCCGGCATTTTTAAGAAGCTGTGTAAACATATTTACTTCATGAACATGGAAAACGGCAATAACGGCATTTACCTGTTGTCTGCAGGGTTGTTCTTTTCTCCGCCTCGATGATATGTAATACTGAAAGTTGTCATAGGAGATTTTGTCTCTTAGCCCCAATTTTTTGCTCTTTCAGTCGTGTAAATTGAGCATTCTTCATCCACCAGTTTTTGAAGTTTGTAAATTCTGCGTTTAAAGACGCTGCTGTCAGCCGCTTCAGAGTTCCTACTTCCGGTGCAAATGCAACCAGGAACATGGCCCGGGGGAGAAATTAGTTCTCGGGAAACTTTCCTAGTGGATAGTTCCTAAAACTGAGTTCTTAGAACTATTCAGTGCGAAAGCCCCTATAGATCATGTGAAGTTGTATGTTATGTGTTGGGTATTTCAGGTTGTTGTGTATAGAGTTTCATACACTGTGGCAACACGGTGTAGTTGAATGTATCTCCCTAAAAAGGCCTTGTTTCTACCTGGTAAGATGTTTTTGGTGATCCAATCACAAGTGGTCAGTGCCAAATGTTTCAAACAGATTATTTAAAGTGCAAAAGAACGATAAAGAACAATAGGTAACACTTTACAATAAAGGTCCCATTAGTTAACGTTAGTTAATTCATTAAGTAGGCTAACATTAACTATCAATGAGCAACAGCTACATTTGTTACAGTATTTATTAATCTTTGTTAACATTAGTTAATAAAAATACAACTGTTCACTTTTAGTTTGTTAGCTCAAGCCCATTACATATATACATTATTTATTTATATATATATATATATATATATATATATATATATATATATATATATATATATATATATATATAATATAGAGAGAGAGAGAGAGAGAGATTTTAATAATGTATCAGCAAATGTTACAATTAACATGAACTAAGATTAATAAATGTCAGAAGTTTTTTTTCATGTTAATTAATGTATTTAGCTAATGTTAAATAATGGAGCCTTATTGTAAAGTGTTACTGAACAATAATAAAGAATCAGACATTTTCAGTCAATATCCAGGGCGTCTTTTAGGTCCGATTAAATTTTAAAAATGTTTAAGTTTGAAAACAAATAGACTAAGTATTTGGTGCTGTGATGAACACCATTGCGAATCAAAAATCATTTAAATTCTGCTCAGAAACAAAGTAGTACAGCTGTTTTGTTTACAGGGTTACCGGGGTAACTGCTGTATTTCTGCCGTTGCATCAGCGCCATCTGCTGTTAGAGAGTGAATGGGCATTTTCAGCATGTCGGTTGTATCAATTACATCTTACGACACTAGGTGGCGACAAGTGATGTAACTATGGTTTCTATGGTATTTGTATGAAAAACTTTAGCCTAAATACATTTAGTAAACATGCACAAATGCTATAGCTTATACAGAAACACTATAATTACATTGCATTACACCCTTAATACATTTAATACGTCTACATTAATAATATATAATAAAATTCAGTATGTATATCCTACATTTCTGCCACAATGCCATGGTGCAGTTAGCAAATCCATGGTAAATTATGGTGATTTGAGATTGAAAAGCCTTCTGTTACGTTATGCAGTGTTTCTCCTGTTTGTCAGTGCCGTTTCATCTGGCTTTAAACTAGTTTAAATCACAGAGACATTTGCGTTCTCCACTGAATTTAAGCGCTTCTCACTGTATCTCACAGTGATGTTTAGTATTCATGTGACTGAGACCGATAAGAGGGTAAACGCATCCGCTCTAGTAAGCTTTCGCTGCCGTTTCACCTTTGAGCCGAGCGGATAAATGGACCGTGTGACGTGGTTGAAATGAGTAGTGCTGTTTCGTTCCAATTTTGATGCATAAACATTATATCAAACTCTTGATATCGCTTTGAGGAAAGTTATTTTTCGTTAATTATCATTAGTGTTTTACCGCCCAGCCCTATTCAACATTCTCAGGTGAAAGCAGGTAGGACATCCAATGGTATCCCCCGGACCGAGGGATATGATTGGATGATTTTATGGTCCTGTGCCTTCCAATGATGATGTAATACATATACATACATTTAGACCACTTAAATGATTGCTATCGGGATGTGAAGAGATGTTCATCCAGCATTACAAAAAATGTTTTTGAAGGAAATCACCGACTCTGCCTTTAATACCAGGTGGCAACGGCAGTGTCTCGGCTGACCACTTTTGATTTGATCACTGAAAATGTGTCTTAACACTTGGTGGAAACAGGGTCACACAGTTGTCTTTAAATGCTTTAAATTCTCTTCTTTTGTAGTAAAAGCAGCAGCAAACCCACAACCACAGCAAATATGTTTTGTTTTATGTGTTTAGTATCTACTATTTGATGCTTTAGTATGTTTAAGGGTGCTTCTTTATGTATGATATAAGGTATATGATACAAATGAAGACAAGCATGAGTAATAAAAACCATCAGCTTGGTACAATTCACATATCAAATTTCTAAAGTAACACAAGGAGTAACTGATTTGGAGCACATAATATACAAAATAGAATGGTAAAAAGTACTTTATTTAAATATTCTCTTTACGTTTTCTACTCATTCTTTGTATAAATCATGGCACAAGCTCAAGACATTACAGGTTATGTGTGTCAGTTTTCTATCTATTTTCATTGTAACTCATCACAGGTTTTGTTGCTGTTTCTGGGACATTGCCGTTGTTGCATACTTGGTATATTGAACTCCTAATGTATTTGTTTTTCTGTGAATAACACCTCTTTCCCCTTCCCTCAGCAGCTCTCCCAGCTCCCCCAAAGCACTGAAAGTCAAGCAGGAGGATGGGGCGAGAGAGAGTTTCAAAGAGATAAGGGAACCCCTAACCAGCTTAGGTAGGAGATGGGCTGTTTCAAAAGGAGGATGGAAGAAGCCACATGAGAAATTACTCAAATTGCTCTTTAATATAGGCAGGAGTATTAGGGGGCCCTTATGGTTCCCAGGGTTCGCTGCTTCAGTGATGTCATCACACCTTTATTTATGTATTGCAGGTGTAGACCAATGCCATTTGAAGAGTGTTTTGAATGGAAGTGCTAAGTTTTATCCCTGCGGGTGTTGGTCTTAGTATCTCTTCTTGGTGTTAAGACGACTTCTGTGTAAAAAGTTTGTCTGGAAAGGTCTTAACTTGAGTTCTTTCAGAGATTTGACGCTTTCATTTTAGATAGTTTAGGCTGCTATTTTGAGTTTGATCAAGTGAGAGATGTAGTTGTTGAGTGTGGGATGTCTTAAGAAGGTGTGTTGGTTGTCATAATGAACATCAAGTTGAAAAATGACCTCTTTCTGAATGCCCCCAATATAGTATAATATAGGGATGCACCGATTATGATTTTTTTTTATCGAAAACTAGGGGTGTGATGATACACTCAACTCACGAGACGATGCACAATATTGGGTTCATAAGAACAGGACAAGATTATATTTTAATGCTATTTTTAAGAAATCTTCAATGACTAAATATATGAATATTTATTTATTTTTTTGTTTGTTTGTTTTTTTGCCGGTATGATTATAACGGGGGATTCTAATACCGATATTTGTCACTTGCCTACTTATTTGAACTTTTGTCATTAGATAAGCCTACTGTTTTGATCATGTTTCAAATTGGCTAAGTTAAAAAAAAAAAACTTGCCATAAGGGATGCTAGCTAGTTTATTGCATCATCAAATCATTTTCACTGAACATGGATAGGATCAATTTATCATTCAACAGGCCAACCTGAATAGAACAGAAAAAAGATGCATATGAAATAAACAGTGCTTTTAAGGTACAGAAATTGAATAAAGCAAACAAATGTAATATAACTAAATATTCTTCACTATATAAATTAAATGTAAATTAATTCAAGTTTTTAGTCAAGAGCAGTGAGCTTTTTTTTCTTTTGTTGTTTGCCTGTTGTCTGTTAACAAAAATAAATCATAGCAAGAATCTTAGGCTGCTGTCACTTTAAGAGCTGCACGGATCCAGTATACTGATACTGTACACATGCGTTTTATTTCTCAACTGTGTACTTAAGACATAACTGACTATTTACTAGGACGGGCATTTTGATATAAGTTTGAATGAATTTGTCCATTAAAGTGAAAGAAGGCCTGAAAAAGAACTGAATTCAGTATTTGCACGCTGTCTGACATGCGGCTTTCTGGGCGCTCACTTCGGATGTGTGTGCACAACTTCTCATGCGGCGAGTACTAAACAGAGTTTTCTTTCGTGTTGTCTTGCGCTTGAATATTTGAATCTGACTAAAAAAACAAATGCAAATGATAGTTTTGTGACAATGAGGCACTGATCGTTCACGCTGGCCCCGGGCAGTTGTCGAGCACTGCTATATTTTGTACAGATTTCATTTTGTTTATGCAAATATTTAACTATTTTTCCCAGAGAAAAACATTGGGTATTTACATAAATTCCTTGGTTCAAATTTGATTTTTGTTCACATTTTTTGATGGTGATTTTAAATTGTGATGAAAGCCAAAATATTAAATGTCGTTTTTACCCCCTGTAATTTGGCTCCAAATCTCAGGTGAAAATTGTCGTTTTCACCCTGCTCTACAAAATATTAGGTTACTCAGTAAATATTCATGCATATATATGAGCAATATCACACGAGTATCCTTAGCACGTGTTGATATAGAGCCATATCGCATGGCTAAGAGTGTGATACTGTGTGTCTACAGTTCGACGGCACAAGTGTGTAAATAAATAACAACAGAGTGCTTTTGATCTGACACCATTGTATGTGAACTGAACTGAGCTGGATGATGACATCACTGTTTTCTCCACAGCTGCTGTATAGATGAATTAACTAAATTAAAAACTACTGATTTTTACAAAGGAATGAATCAATACTGAATTAACTTAAGCTGGACAATGACACCATTTTCTTCTAGAGCTGCTATACAGCCAAAACTATTTGCCAGTTAACACTGTAAAGCTGCTTTGACACAATCTCCATTGTAAAAAGCATTATATAAATGAAGGTGACTTGACTTGACTTCCGCCACGGATTCAAATCTCAAGTTGACAGTTTAACAGTTGAGCCCAAGCCTTCATACTAATTCTAAAACGTCACTTTAGAACTAGTAACGAAGGAATGTTGAGTCGCTTCATTGAAGCTTATTGTCTTATGTAGTGTAGAGTATATGCGATTGCATACCTGCATCTAGCTGATATTCTTCAGGTCAAACTTATTCATAATCACAATACAACTTTGAATGTAAGAAAGCAATATCTTTGTCCTTTTAACAGTTAAGGGGATTTCCCATGACAGTGCTAGTCAATGCATTTGTCTTTTGCGTCTTATAAGGTGTTGTTTAAAGTAAAAACAATATCCTTATTTACAATATAAAAGTCTTTTCTACTGACTCGCTCATAAAAACCTTCTTTGTTGCAATAATGTAACTTTCACTGAAGTTGAAATCACAATCACTAACAGACCCTTTCTCAATTCTGAATACTGCATGCTAGTTATATTTATTGAAAAATATTTAAATAAACAATATTAGCCATTATAAAAGTAAAGGAACTTAACTTTGCCTTTAACCAAATCAATTTGCAACAAGTAATAAACAAGTAATAAATTACTGGAACAAGTAATAAATTACTAAGACCAAAAATGGTCCATTTGATATACCTAAAATGAATTATACCTCACGTTTAAAAACATAACATAAGAGCGGCAAATTCCCAAAGGACTGGCCAAGATAAAGTTCACGTCTGAACTACATTCTCACTTAAAAAAAACTCTTTAAAAACTACAATCCGTGACACAACAACAGTAGCATTTGTAAAATTATTGTGACACTCGTTGTGAGAAATGGTGCAAATCAAGTGAGGCAAAAGATGAGATACTGGATAGAATATTGCATGGCTGGAAAAGGCTCTCAGCCATATTGGTAAAAGAATAAGAAAAGCTGCTAGTTTCTTAATAAAAATGAGATTTACAGCTGGCTAATCAGTGGTCTGTAATCTGGGTCTGTATTAAAGGAGTTTGTGTTTGAACTTCTTTTGAGGATGGCACACTTGGCATTGCTTGAATCTTGCTGCACGTGTTCTCAGGTGAGAGCGTGTCTTAAGAGGGCATGTTTGATGCAATAATGTAGACTGTTATTCTCAAATCAGGAATTAAAAATTGGTTTGTTCTAAGCAAAATTTTTAGAGTTACTAGTTAGAACAAAACTTAAAATGCTGTTTTATTTATTCTGAAACAGAAGTCATTTAAAAAGTTATTTGTATATTTTAATATTTATTTTATCAGTCTACCGTAAATGTAAATGCTATTTAACTGGACTGCTAACACTGGAAAGATACTCAAGGAACTGTATTTCCTCATCATATTTCCTCAATTATATTAGATATAATTAAAGTGTATATATAAATTTATTTTATTTACAGATGTCATGTTTATGATTTTTTTTTTAATTAGTTAGATATTTTAAATACATATATTCAGAAACAAGTGCAAGTGCAGTTAAATAGCCTACATAAGCTACCATTTTATTTTTTGTTTAACTTTTTATTAGACCCAGGTCGAAATAAATGGATAACTACTTAATGTTATTTTTAAAATGAGAGAAATCACTGCTTATTCTGAATTTATACAGAATGCAGTTTCACTTTCTTTTTTTTTTCTTTTTTTTGGTTTGGTCTGCAGAACTAAACGCCTAAAAACAATTAACTTGCGATGTTAACTAATAGTTAAATAAAACATAAAAAGTTTGACAAAATTACAAAAATAAGGATGAATGATGTGTGATGTCGGCCTGACAGTCGTGCAGTGTGTTCCCGGCTTTACTGATTCCAAATTACATGACAAACATTATAGTAAGTAATGTAATCCATCACATGTATACATTTAATTTAATATAATCTGACTAATTTGATTACTTTTTGATTTCTTTTGACTTAATTTATCACATTGATTTGAATAGGATAATCTTGTACCACAATGATATAAAAATACGAAGAGAAAGTAAATAAATTCCATTCTTTATCAACCACATGGTGTGCATTAAATAGTACATTACGTCAGGGTTTCCCAGTGATGGAACTCCAGGGGCCCTATTTTAACGATCTGAAACGCAAGTGTCAAAGCGCGAAGCGCAAGTAACTTTGTGGGCGGGTCTCGGCGCTGTTGCTATTTTCCCGGCGGGATAAATGGCTCTTGCGCCCGGCGCAAATCTAAAATGGGTTGGTCTGAAGTAGCTTCATTATTCATAGGTGTGGTTTGGGCGTAACGTGAAATAAACCAATCAGAGCGTCATCCAACATTCCCTTTAAAAGCAGGTGCGCAAGTTCCATTATGGATTGCTATTATTATGGCGTATTTACCAGGCGCACGCCAGGAGCGGTTCACAGCCGAGGAGACTGATGTTCTTGTAAGAGCAGTGAAAGACAGAGAAGTTGTGTTTTATGGGGATGGGAGAAACCCACCCAAAATAGCGTCGGTTAAACAGGTTTTTTCACATCTTCGTGGCACACTACAATGATTTCCGTCATCTCATGTGTTAATATTTTTTTAGTGTAACAATTTATGATTTGCAAAAATAACTGTTGCATCTGTGTAGATTACATGAGCAAAGTGTATGCGCGTTGTGCACGCTATACATTATGGTCAAGCATGCGCCCTTAAAATAGCATAATGAACAACGCGCAACGCGCCACTGACTTTAGACTAGGTTTTTTCTGGTCAGTGGCGCAATTGTTTAATGGAACAGCAAAATAGCACCAGGGATTGTTTGCGCCGGAACACGCCTCCTTTTTTGCGCTGAACCGCCCAGGGAGCGCAAGTTCATTCACTAGTTTAGCGACGTGCTTCTGTGGAGGGAAAAGCGCGCTTTGCGCGGGTGCAAAATAGGAATGACACATGCGTCGGTGTACAAAGTCAATTGCGCTGGGTGCAAGATAGGGCCCCAGGGGTTTGTGAGTTTATTGAAAAGCTGCTAAGCTATTAAATAAATAATAAAAAAATATTAAAATGAAAGTAATTTTAAAATAAAGTCAAAATAGAACACTTGAAAAGATTTAAAAATTTATATAAATTTTGTTTAGCTGCATTTCATGTGACCATTAACTGTCACTAGTTTGTGTATGTGTGTCAGAGGTTCTGCTGACAAAAAAGTTGGTGATTCCCTGCATTGCATGTAAATAAGAAATGGTGTGAAAACCAAAGTCGGTACTGAAATTTTAAAACTGGCGATGCCAGCATTTCCCCCTATCATTTTGAGTGCTGTAACGGCAAACTGTCACAATGCTCCCATGTGTATCTGTTAAAGCTCTCCGTGGAGCGCGTCAAAGAGGTGTTTTTTGCTAAATGTTTTTGACGCGTTCATCATTGTAGCCAATCACTGACACATGTTGAGCACACGAACACAGTGGCCAATCAGAGGTGTTTAAAGGGATAGTTCAGCCAAAAGTAACCAAAATAACCACAAAAAGTAACCAGTAACCAAACAGTTCTCATCCCCCATTGACTTCCATAGCATTTATTTTTCTTACTATGGTAGTCAATGTGGGTTGAGATCTGTTTGGTTACTGACCAAAATATCTTTATTTGTGTTTAGCAGAACAAAGACATTTAAACAGGTTTGAAACAACCTGAGGGTGAGTAAATGATGACACAATTTTCATTTTTGGGTGAACTATCCCTTTAAGAATCTGCTCAACAGCACTCAAAATGCTGGCATTGTCACATTTTTAAAATTTCAGTACCAACTTGGTACAGAAGTCGGTACTTATGACACCACGACGTGAACATTTTTATGTGTTACAAAGACAAAAGCTTTGGAAAGACAGTATTACATGGTAAAATGACTCACTGAGTGATAATTCAAATAATAATTAGTGCTCCTCAGGAGCTGAGTAGATATGCAATGTTAAGAAAATGCTTCTTAAAAGTGAAATGCTTTCTGTAAATCCAGTGATCAAATGCTGTGTGGCTCTGTTTTCAGTGATGAGTGACTAGTGGTTGGTCTGTGTGTGCAATTCTACAAAGCTGGAAGACCTTCTGAACATCCATAAGCAGTAGTATTTTTTTTAAAAAGGAAAATGTAAAATAAAAGCAGTAGTTAACATTAATACAGCAGGTATAGGCTGCTGTCACTTTAAGAACTGATAATACACATCTGATTGCTTTCCCAACTGTTTAAATTCATTTAAGGCATAACCAACTGTGTTTAAGCACAATGAGCACGAAAAGAGTTCTGAATTCGGGATTGCATGCTGTGTTGCTTTTTGTGTGTGCTTCAGGTGTGTGTGAGTGTCTGCACGAATATTGCATGAAATTTTTGTGCTTAACGCTCCATGCCTTTTCTCATTCATGCATGTTCCTTTAACATTCTAACGCATCAATAACTTTAAGCTGTATGGATATATTTATGCACCGCATTATGCACAAAAAAGCTTGTTTTTTTTCACCATTAAAGCTGTAGGGAATACGAGAAGAAAAAAGTTTGCCACACACTGTCTCTCTGCTGGGCTTGACTACACAGCTAACTCTCACTTCACACAAACAAGCGGCTCTGTCTCACACACGTGCAAAACTGTTTCCCATGTTCCACTATGGTAAATTAATTAATTGCATGGAAAGCTTTTTCCGTAGTGTGTGTGACATGTCACACTGTTTAGTATGAGGCACCAAGTAGGGCTTAAAACAAACTTCACTCAAGCATGCATATGTACATGAAATGGATGCATGTGTACACATGAAGTAACCACATATACGTGTATACTATGAAATGCTTAAATACACTGAAATGCAGACAGATACATCTAATGTCACTCGAGAGTACATACAAACTCTTAATGCATATACATCTATTAACCCTTTTTGCGTACATATGGCCTTTATTATGAAATTATGATACAAAGGGTAGACAGCTTAGAGGTCTATATGTTTTATAGCTGTAGATGTATTTACACAGTTTAATTGATGGTAACAGCAAGTATTAAGTGTGTCATTGAATCATTTATTCAACTGATTAATTCAAAAACACAATTCATTCAGTAATGAAACAACACTGAGTTTGAAGATGCAAAACGGCTTGTATGAATGAGATGTATCGGTCTGCATTTCACATTACTTTTTAAGCATTTCATATCTAAGTATTCAGTAGTGTAAGTGTTCAAGTGTTTCATGTATGTGTGAGTGAAGTTTGATTTTAACCATTCACAGCGCCTCATAGTATAACCCTCTTACTTAGGCTTGTCACAGTACTAAAATTCAAGCAGTCCGTATACTTGGTACCAGATTCGTTACCATAGCAAAAACTCTTGGAACTATTTTACTATTTTAACTATTTTAAAATAAAAATAAGTTAAATGAGGTTATTATATATGATGAATAAAATGAGTAAATAATGCATTTAAACTGCATGTAGTCTTTAAATATTTATATTGATAAGTAAATATGGTGAAAAATTAGTAATAAAATGAAGGAAAAGAAACACACATGACATAGAACAAGTGGCAGGTCTATTAGTTAGCATTTACACTCTTTGTGTCCTATCATACACCCGGCGCAATGCGACTCCAGGAGCGACTCAAGTGTTTTTTGCTGGTTTTAGCCCGACGCGGTTGTCATTTTCACGTCCTGTGCCATGTTGTTTAAATAGTAAAGGCACTTGTGCCCATCTGTTTGTTGGTGTGTTGCTATTTTGAGACAACTGAAAACAACTGCACCATTGATCAACTGAAACCTGGTCTAAAGTCAATGGCACAGTGTTTTTTTTTACATTTTAAAGAGTGCGTTAGTAATATGCACCTATAGGCGGGTGCACAATGTGCGTACACTCTGCTTATTACACACACACACACACACACGGACGCGCAGCAACATACAAACATGCCAAATATTAAAAATAAAAGGATTACAATGTAAAAGATTGTGTACATAAAGATATAAATGCCTACATGTCATAATGGATACATGTCATTGCATGTATCAGAATTACCTATTTGCAGTAATGACGAATGGAATTGATTAATTATTTGACCAATCAGTACACACATGTTTTTAAACTGACTCTTCAGGTTGAGGGTGTCTATATTCCGCCATGTAAATGGTGAATCTGCAATAGTGCAAGCACACGTGGCTTTAAAAAAGGAAAGGGAGATGAGACTCTGATTGGTTTATTGCACGTTACGCCCAAAGCACACCCATGACTCATCAAGAGACAAGACTAGGTACAACCCTTTTTAGACCATTTTTTTCCCATCATTAAACTAGCAGAAGTGGATTCGGACACACCCTAATAAGTGCATCTGCACCATGCACTTCAGACCATGTGCTTAGTAGTGGTTAAACAGATGGTTTTTGATCCATGTTCCGTACTGACCAAGCCCCACGGTTCGGCACGCAAGTTTAACCGCAATATGGTGAATGGTTATCATTTGCACGTGTTGTCTTGCTAGTTCACACATTAAATAGATATAAAACCATTCCAGCGCTAGAAGAGGCAAAAGAGGATTTAATTCGGTATCGCACGCCATGCTGTTATTGGTGCGCACACAGACGCACATACATATAAGGCTCACGCGCACACACAGAGAGAGAGAGAGAGCGAGAGAGAGAGGCGCGTTTCAGATAGCTTGCGAACTCCAAATTGATTTCTCTTTCGTGTCCTCAATGCACTTGGATGGACACATACACGCATTATGTCAGTTAAAATACCCCTCTCGGCAAGTATTCTCGTAAACACATTCGGTTATGTCTTAAATGAATAAAGTGACAGCAACCTATATACCTGCTGTTGTCGGTCATGTAAATCAAACAACAAAACACAGCTTTAACAAAGATTAATCTATATTAAATTTATACAGTGAAAAGTGTCATTTTACATTACATTTTGTACACAAAAATTAATACTACAGTTAGACTTTATACTTGTAACTTTATGATGTATTTATCTATGCTTGTAATTGGTGTACAGTATTTGTTCTTTTTACAGTCTGTTCACTTGCCTTTAATAATGTATTAGTTAGGCTAGTAGTTTCTGCTGTGGTATCAGAGTAGTTAAAGTGGGCTAAGTAATAAATGCTAAGTTACATTTATTTAACATCTATTGTTGTTTTATTAACATTAATTACAAATATAGGCTACAGTCGCTTTAAGACCAAATCCATAGATACTGATGCATATCCTGTTTTCACTCAAATGTTTAGGTCCACTTAAGCCATAACCGACTGTATTTACGTGAGATACTCCACACGATGGACATTTTGACAACTGTGTGCATTTGACCATTCAGGCACGAGGAGAACGATCGCGCACAAGAAAGAGAGAGAGCACAAACAAACGTGCTCACGCTTGTAGAGAGAGAAGACTAAAAGGCTAATGTGCCATGTAAAGATGATACTTGGCAAAAATGATGGAAAGATTTGTGACTACGTTCTCACCATCATGTCATTCCAACCCCATAAGGCTTTAGTTTAATGAAACCTGAGGGATTTCTTACCCTTCATTGAAAGTCCAGCAAAACCTTTACAATCCCTTTGATATATGCTAACCTTTAAAGGGATCATAAACTGCATTTTTTATGCTTCCTGTGGTGGTCTTATGCTGTGTTCACACCAAACGCGAATAGAGCGTCTGGCGCGAATGATTTCAATGTTAAGTCAATGTAAAGACGCATTTACGCGCGTCTGGAGGTCTCGCGGCGCGAATGAGGCGTTTAGCGCGACGCGGAAGACGCGAATTCGCCTCATTCGCGCGAATGGTGCTTTTTCTGCATTTACGCGTTTGACGCGAATTCGCGTCTGACCCCCGAGTTGAAAAATTTGAACTTTGGCGTAAATTCGCGCCGCGTTAACCAATCAGGAGCCTGCTTGCTGCTGTGGCGGCAGGCCTGCCCGGAGTCACTCATTCAAAATGGAGGAACGACTGATATTATCAGTGAGCAGTCACCCAGAGATTTATGACACAAGTTCATACTTCAGACAGGAATAAAAAGGACCTCGCTTGGAAGAGTGTCGGTGAGGAGATTGGGCTACCTGGTAAGTTGTAAATACACATTTCACTTTTGAGTCACGTACACGTTTATCGACCCGCAGCCTTCCCGCGACGCTGACCCCTACGCCGCTGTTCTGCTCTCCAGAGCAAATACAAAGCGGTAGCTCTCTCGATGAACGCACGATCAACATCAGCCATCTTGCAAACAGACAACCGCCTAGCACTTGCCCCTCCCACAAGAAGCGGATTTCGCCTCGGACTATTTCGCTCTAGACGCGCGAATGCATTCAAAATGTTCAAGCGGCAAACTAGACGCGGTAGACGAGAATTTGACGCTCTATTCGCGTTTGGTGTGAATGCAGCATTATAATGTTAGCATGATTTTTTTTACATCAAAAATTGTCATAATTTAGAAATAAAGGGCCATTTTCTACCCTGATTTTAGCCCTCTGATTTGAACGCTCTGTTGGGAGGGCCATGTCTGCTGTGAGACTTAAATGTAAATGCCCACTGCTGTGATTGGTTCATGTCTTGAGTATGAATTAAGTATTACATTTGGAACTCTTTTAAAAACTTTTACTCTGTTTTTACTATTACAGCTGTCGAGAAAAGTATTGATTCTAGCATTTATATTTAGATCTTCTCCCGTCGCATGATCGATGGCAGTGATGAGCATATGGAACGTATGGATGCATGATCTTGTCATTGCAACTTGAATTCAGAACTTCTACTAGCCAAAACAAAAATAACAGAAATAAACCAGATTATCAAAGTCACAGCTTAGATTAAATATATTTATTATTTTGATTCTGAATAATTGTATTGCTTTCAGCTCAGTCAATCTGCAGTCAATCAAACAGTCAATCAGTGTTTGCAGATAGCATTCAAATAAAATAAAAAAGAAATAAAAACTAATTTCTCTGACTTGTTTTATAAAGACACTAGGGCGCTGTTTGCCTAAAAATCTTGGAAATGCAGCATTATGAGAACGGGTTAGAAAAAGTGTCCTCTAAGTGTCTCCTGGGGCTCTGGCAGAGCGGTAACCTAAGCGTTGCGCTGCAGACATCTCACAGGCAGGATTCTTGCACACCGGACACATCAGTCTGACAGTGAATCTGATCACAATACAGGCAAAAGTTAACTTCAAGAATGAACAGTGACGTCATTGAGTTTGAATTGTTATTTGAAAAACAGTGTAAACTACTTTGTATTTTTCTATATGAAGAATATTTTTCAAGCCACAAAAACAAACCTGTTAAAATGCACACTACACAATCTCCTAGGGTGAAGTCAGTATGTACATATATTTGTTCTAATTTGTTGTATTTTAATGGAAAATTTTGTGAGTGATGCTGTGGTTGGACGTAGTTGGTCACTGCTGGTGTGCTTACGGTCATAGAAAACAATGTGTTCGAGTTTTAAATATATTTTTCTCTCCGTGCGACCCTCTTTACACATTTTGCTTATCCTTGAGGCTTTTTTTAGGGGAGGGGCTCTGACGGTGATGCCATGCAAATTGATAGAACATAATGTATGAATCATAACCTGCCAAATTGGTTAGTGTTTATATGCATTTAGGGCTGCAAATGTTGATTATTTTGATAATCGATTAATCTGTTTTTCTGATTAATCTGGTGAAAAATCAAAAAATTATTATTATTCTTATTTTTTTTATTATTATTATTAATATATTATTAAAATTTGATTAAAATTAATGTTATTCCACATCGTGCCTAATCCGGTCCTCTAAACAATAATATAAAGCCTAAGCAAACACATATAGTGAGTGTATCTATGTAGGTTATGCTGTAGGCATCATCAGCTAAAAAATAGAAAAAAAGAAGAAACATTTACCTTCTAAACCTAAAAACAACTGATTGCTTTCTTTTTTAAAGCAGAAATTAAAATGATTAAATTAATGATAAACAAAAACAAGATCACAAAATGTTGTGCTTTGTATGAGGAACACACACAGTGACATTCATATAAAATTGCGATTCCACTTACTGATTTCTGTGACTGATTTAATGTGGTTTTAAACCATCCAAGCACAAGAGAACTCAATTCAGCACCTGCTTGCTGTTTCTGTGCGGGGCACATCTAGAGCGCGCACAAAAAGTGCATTAGTGCATTAATGCTGAATTTCACAGCATCTTGTGCTTGAACGGACAAGTACACACAAAATATCCTTGTAATCACAGGTAGTTATGCCTTAAGAGAACGTAAACAGTTGAGAAAGAAAACGCATGTGTAACAGTATATTGGATCCGTGCATTATGGCTTAAAGGCAGGGTAGGTGATTGGCTTCAAAAACATTTTTTGTTATGCTGGTTGAAAGTCTCTTCACATCCTGATAGCAATCACTAAGTTATGTGGTCTAAATGTGTGTGTATATATATGTATTTATGTCTTTTGTGGAAGGCATAAAATGTTTCTCCAATCATATCCCTCGGTCCGAGGGATACGATTAGGATGTCCTACCTGCCTATCTATCATATGTTTTTACATACCCTCGCACACCCAGACTATCATACGTCATCAGTGCGATTCATGCTATACAGAGTTAAGATAGACGCTAGTCACGAGTACCGCAACCAAAACAGCAGCCATGATTTACAGTTCCTCCTGAACCAAAACGAGCTTATGCTGCGTTCACGCCATAACTACTGTAATTTGGAAGAGATGGAAAACTTGGCTTTGTAGACACTCTGAAGGGAGGGTAGGATCTTATGCTTTCAAAACTAGCTCGCTATTGCTAGTCTCTCAGAACATGACCTATCCTGCCTTTAAAGTGACAGCAGCCCGATAAACCTGCTGTTCGCTGTCATTTCTGTTAATCAAAGACCAAAAGAAAAAGATCACTCGCTGATCTTGACTGAATAACTTTTGTAACTTTAATAAGGATTAATCTATATTTTATTTATAAAACAAAAACTATGCAGTGTTTTTACATTTGATTTCAGTTTCTTTAAACTCTGTTTAGTTGTTTTTATTTGTGCTATTGCTAATTTGCTTATTTGTTCTTATTGGATTACTGACTAATGTTGTCAAAAGTACCGACTTCGGTTCCAAGTTGGTACTGAAATTTTAAAAATGGGACGCATTGAGCTAGGGCTGTGTATTGCTAAGCATCTGACGATACGATACCTATCACGATACAGGGGTTACGATACGATATATTGTGATATATTGCGATTCTGTGAGAAAGGTGATATATTGTGATATTTCTTGTTTTTTTTAGAAAGAGGATCTAATTTTAGAAAAAAAAATCATAAAGAACACCACCATATGCATAAAACCTGACAAAAAAAACTTTATTTTATTTAATCAAGACAGTATCACTTGTATTTATATCACTAATCACTTTTGTGCAGTCTTAAGGGAAAATAGTAAAGTGACTGCAGTATTCTTTAGGTGTATGTTTTAAAGATTCACATTATAGCAGTTTTTAATTTCTAAAGTATTTAACAGCTGAAAGTCAAAGTCCATTCCATGACTTTTTTTTTCATATTTAATACTGTAGCTGCTTGTTTTAAAGCAGTCTATTGTATAAAGTGCTATTTAAATAAATGTGTCTTCACTGAAATGCTGAACAGAGCTGGTGCAAACATATCCACATCACTATGATCAGATGCTTTCTTTCTAATGCCACCGCTGTCATTTTTGTTGTTTATTTTGTTATTGAGAGGAAAGTGTGCAGTACATATTACATATTCTATCGAGCGCCTCTCAGCAGCGTGGATGGTGTCGGGATGTAAGTGAACTCTCAGATTCAATGCGTTTCCCGAGTTTTGGATTTTAACACGGCCTATTCTTGCAAACAACATGACACTTGATGATCTCCTTAGTGGTTTCTTTATAGTTGATGCCAAAATGAGTCCACACTTCAGCTCTGTATACCGCGGCGGGAGCTGGGTTTGCTAATGTTAGCGATGCACGGACCTTGCTCTTTTCTTCGCTTCAGTTTACGTTCTGAGATAAACCCATCTGGCGGTTGGGTTTAAACCAAACACAAAGCCACGAATCTTGGATGTAAATAAATAAATAAATATTGATACAGCATTTTTATCTCCAAACATATTGCGATATTCCCTTGTATCGATATTTTCTTACACCCCTACTTTGAGTGCTGTTGAGCAGATTCGTAAACACCTCTGATTGGCCATTGTGTTTACGCTCATCAAATATGTCTGTGATTGGCTACGATGACCAACACTTCAAAAACATGTTGTAAATAGACCTCAATGATGCTCTTCACCGAGCGCATACACTCGGGAGCATTTGAAAGCAGGCATCTATGAGCGGACCGGTCTGCTCATAGACGCCTGCTTTCAAATGCTCCCGTGTGTATCTGTGTAAGTGCTTGTTGAAGAGCATCATTGATAAACGCTCCCATGTTGAGCACGTGATCACAATGGCCAATCAGAGGTGTTTACGAATCCACTCAACAGCGCTCAAAGCGTCACATTTTTAAAATTTCAGTACTGACTTGGTATCGTAGTCAGTGCTTTTGACAACACTATTACTGACTGTATACTTTAATAATGTTTGAGATTTATATCAGTTTAGTTTATTAGTTGTTCTTTAGGCTGCTGATTTTTGTTCATGGTAGCAGAATGTTTTGCAAAATGACACAGAATAAATGTTTTTGTTTGATTTTTTTACCATATTTGAATCAAAACTGGGACTCGATAAGAATTGGAATCAGTTAGCAGAATTGGAATTGGAATCGAAATCACTAAAATTCAAATGATACCCAACCCTTATTAGGATCCTTTGGAAGGTTATTTTTAGTCCAGTGAATCCTGTATGTCTCTTCTTATCTCACTAATGACTCATTTCCACTGAGCGGTACGGTTTGGTTCGGTACGGTTCAGAACAGTACACCTTGATCAGGCTTGCGTTTCCACTGCCAACAGTACCCTTACTTGATAGGCGTTGTGTAGCCGGAAAAAAGTAGTGATCAACGTCATTCTCGCACAAAGAAGAAAACGACACTGTAAACAACAGTGGAGGACATACAGCAGATCTTGTTCTTGCTTCTCAATTTGAGGCTGTCTGTCTCTAGACGATGGCGAGCTTTGCTTGCTGCACACCAACATTCGGCGTTTCAGAATACCAAGTACGCAATGTTCAGACGTCTATGCAGCAGCTCCTACCAGCAAGCGGAGGAGAAAACCCGCGTAATTTAAAAACATGAAATGTAGTTTTAAAAGTTTTTCAGGTGAGAATGTAGTTGTTTAAAGCTCAAATTTGTGGTTTATTTATAAAGATAGCGCCTGTTTGAAAATTTGATCTGACGTTGTCGGAGTTGTGAGATCCAGGCGATCACCTAGCGTTCGGTGCTAATGTACCCAGCCGAGGGCAGCTGTACCTCGGCTAGTCCTTCTGACATTTGCCGCTGGCTCAGATGTCTCTGTAGTGGTTAAAAATGAGATATTATTCATCTTGTGTATAACGGGCAATCTTTGGTCTCATGAATTTATAATTTGTTCCCGGGCAAATCGTTTCGGCTGAGGGCAAAGTGAAGTTTCATAACTTTATATATTTACCGTTGTACTTGGTGCGCTGTACGTTTGACTGAATTGTTTGCTTGTCTTTATTTCTTATTGTATAGATTCTCATACTTTATACTTATACTTTTATAATGGTTATTATTGATAATTAAAACTCACTTTTAACAAAAAGAGAGGGTTGTTTTGTCTTTTCATTTTATTATAGGTACATGTAGGCTACATACAGTGAAGATAATCAGAGTACATATGC
Organism: Ancherythroculter nigrocauda; assembly: GCA_036281575.1. Lineage (NCBI taxonomy): Eukaryota > Metazoa > Chordata > Actinopteri > Cypriniformes > Xenocyprididae > Ancherythroculter > Ancherythroculter nigrocauda. Next base: position 3,880,656 of record VTFQ01000019.1, read on the forward strand.
ACATATTGCCTGAACCACACATTAATAGGTTTCATATTTTTTAAATGAAAACAAAAAGAGGCAGGGTTGTTTTATATTTTGTTTTGTTATAGCCTAACTTAAATGAAGTGAAGATAATCAATGCACGTGTTGCCTGAACCACATTTGTGTGGCTCCTCTTCTGTTGTCATTCACCTTGTAGCACACGCAAGTGACGATTCTCTGTCAACCAATCAATGTTCTGCAGTGAGTGTAGCTCCACCCTTTTGGTACGGTACTGTTGTGCTTGGTACCCCAATGAAAGTGTCCCAAAAAAGTGGTACTGTTCAGAATTAGGGTACCATTCACAACTTTTGACAATGGAAACGGCAAAAATTGCGTACCGTACTGTACTGAACCGAACCGTACCGCTCAGTGGTAATGAGCCATAACACACCAGTGGGGCTGAAGACTGAACTTCTCACCAAGAGTTTTACTGTGGTTACCGTTTATGCACTTAGATTTCCCTGTATTTAGCTGAGAGAGAGTGAGAGAAGACTCGCTGAATCACTCACACTGTTTGTGAAATTACATCTTGCAAAGTTTTCAAATTACTGGTTTACTCTGATAATCTGTTGGGATTAATTTACCTGTCTAACCTACATGCAATATTGCATAAATGTTTGCTGGAAAATCCCGCTTTATTATCTTGATTCCTGTGGGAATATGTAAAATTATGCAAAATATCCACATTCCTTTGCCGAAATTCAGGCCCTGCAAATAATGTTGAAGCTAGAAGTGTATCTTGTTTCTCTCACTTAACATTTGGATATAAAGTTTTTAATAATGTCAAATACACAGATATGATTATGTTGAGACATAATAAATAGCTTTCAGTAGTAGATTCATAAGATTCTATGTTTTTGGGATATTTGGAAAATGGGTTTTGATGATTTAGATTTTTCAGGTTTAACAGTATGCAGATGTTACATGCTAACCAAATGTACTGCACATTGATGCACGTTGTAGTTGGTGGAATACTGCCAGTAGTTGGGCCTGTTTCATGTGTCTTAAGGAAATGTGGTGGCCTATGTAACTTAAAGGGTTAGTCCACCCAAAAATGAAATTTCTGTCATTAATTACTCACCCTAGTGTTGTTCTAAACCCATGAGCCGGCGTTCTGATGTAGAACCCGGAAGCGCTGCACTGTGTTTACTGTCAACAGCGTAGGAGACTGACAGGGAAGAGAAGAAACTGTTGAAAAGTAGTTTTGTTTTTGCACACAAAAAGTATTCTTGTCACTTCATAACATTTAAGGTTGAACCACTGTAGTCACATGGATTATTTTAACAATGTCTTTAGTACCTTTTTGGACCTGGTTCTGATTAGGGAGGTGTTTAGGGAGGTCAGAAGCTCTTGGATTTCATCAAAAATATCTTAATTTGTGTTCCAAAGATGAACAAAGGTCTTTTTGGAAACGAAAATGACAGAAATTTCATTTTTGGGTGAACTAACCCTTTAAGGCATTTGTATGTCCATTGTAGTGATTGTTCCTCTTTTCCCACCTAAAAAGTGTGCTTTGGGGTGGGGGGTTACTGGTTACTGTATGATGATTAAAATCAGAAAAATTGCCTTGGTTGTCATGCACAGATTGCTCCTGACAGCGCTGCACTCAAGCTCATGGTGCCATAGCCAGGGTTCAAAGCGCCAAATGCAAGTAAAAATTGGCGTTGAAATTGTTAATCACCAGGGACCCTTTTTATGAATTTTGGCAACGCATGGTTGTGAGAATGCGATATGGCTTAGTTTGATCATCAAATCAGTGTTGTAATTATATAAATATAGTCTGACGTGCTGCATGTTTCAGGAGCATACATTCAGTGGAGCATTCATTCAAATTTTTAGTTTTGATTCGCAGTAAATGCTACTCTGCAAGTGCTGTGTGTTTGAGTCGCTTATAATTTTCATTTGGGAATGCAACATGCGGCAACCATCTTCCCAAATTCATAATGAGAATAGTTTATACAGCACGTCTCCCTGCGGTTTTCCGCCAACATAAATACTGGGGGGTGTTAAGGTTTTCCTTCTTTTTTTTTTTTCATCTTCAAAGTTAATATAACTCCTGCATTTGTTTTAGGGCTGCAACTAACTATTCATTTGGAAATCAAAAATCTGCTAATTATTTCTTTGATTAGTCAGATTTAAAACAATCTGTATTTTATTGAAAAAAGTGCTATTGCAGTATTGTCCTCCAAACGACGTGCCAACTGAAAGTTATGACAAAAATTACAGGTGCAAATAAAAACAGGTTTAAATTGTTTGAAATCTAGCGTTAGCGTCAGTCAAGCTTGCATCAGCTGACTCCCAGGTGACTTGCGTCTACCTATAGGAATACGACGCCTATTACGGCATCTATATATAAGCTCCTCAGTATTATCAGCAGCTATTGCATTTCAAAGGAGCAAATTACCCTCCTCCATCCCCAGCTCCTCCTCTCTTCAGTCAGGATTGGCCTTATTATTTCCCCTGAATCAGACTAATTCTCAAAAAATGTGCATGTTAAATCATGACATTTAATGATATCTGCATGTTGGTCCTGTTCTGTTTACCCTGGGGGGTTTATTGCTGCTCTCCCTGATCTTATCCATGCTAGGCTGCATGGATGCGCAGGGAGTTCTTGCCCAGAACAGAACCATACCGCCAATACAAACTCTATGCATTATCTATCATATTTGACGATAGTGGTCCTGACAGAATAAGAGTTTTAAAATAGACAAATGGAAGTTCAGACTGTTAAGTGGTAGAATGTAAAAGAAGATAGTATTTGACTTGTTTATTACATGCTATTACAGTAATCCCTTTACAGTTACTGCTCTGTGGCATCTCGTGCACGTACAAACCAGGCACGTGCATGATATGAACACACAGAACAATATCCGCACTCCCACAAGCTTGTGTCTGTGACAAGCTCTCTCTCAACCCTCTCTACACTCTTGCATATGCTGGCGCTCGGTCTGTGAAGTGTAATGGAGATTTGCTTGCTGTCAGGATGAGCTTTTATGGAAAATGGAATTTTTTTACATTTACACAGACGGAAACTTGTTACTATTGTAAAATTGAGACCGTCTGAATGACAATGCAAATCCACTCTGTCAGTAGGTGGCGCATAGTCAGTTCCCTTCAGAGAACCCCCACCCCCAATTCAATAATTATATTTTTCTTCCAATATTTCGAGCATCTTGAACGGTGAGCTTGCTGTGCCTGATACAGTATTTTCTGTGCTCTCCTCCTCTGCGTCCGTCTTCAGCATGTCCCTACTCTGGCATGTGTTAAGGTCCTTTTTACAGACTTTGTCATTTCCAAACATATGACATTTTGGGAAATGATTGCAATGCAGTTTGTGTACAAAGTCCAGAACAGAGATCGGACAAAATAAAACAAACAAACAAAAAAAACCCCAGCCAGTTGCTGGTTGTGTGTTTGGAGCAAAAACAGTCCATTTCCAATTGATGGCTGGTCAACCGGTGCATCTCCAGTACCACCTACACAAAGTTCACTATTAGATAAAAATTAACTATGCACTGATTTTACATCTATGAAGTGATTTAGTGGTAGAAATGTAAAAACTGCAAAATGTAAACATTGTAAACCAGTCATTATGCTACACAGATTAACAATGGGACTGCATTTTCATACACTCAGTGTCTCTGGGATGGTATGTTTTCAGGTAATGGAAAAGGTTTGTTGCATTTCACACCTTGGTTTGAACCAACAGACTAAAAGTGTTAGGTCCGAGTCCACTTTGTCGAGTCCAAGTCCTTTACCAAATTAAATTCGGTGGGAGACGTTTATTAATATCTTATCTTAATTTTATGTTTATTACTTTATTAATTTATATCTTTCATGTTACACATGATGTGGACTTGACTATACTTAGAAGAATTGTCAATGTCAAGTTCAAGTACAAGTTTACCCGAATGCATCCAAAGTCCAAGTTCATTCATAATTTTATTTGAGTCCGGACTTGATTACGAGTCAGGTATCAAGTACCCAAACCCGAACGATGACATATTTTGCACACCGGTTCCCACACACGTTTGACCGTTGTGCTTGTGTCTTTTGCAGCATCTTGTGCAGGACATGCCGTTCCAAAAACACCCCCTCAAGTTAAAAGTTCAAGTTTAACTAAACAAAAACAAATCTTTTTTTTTTTTTTTTTCTTCTACTGACCTTCATCTCTGATTTTAACCACATCCATATAATTGTTGTTGTTACCTTTTTTTTCTTTCTTTTTTTTTTTGTTTTTGGAGGGTAACGCATGTTTGCTTATGCGTTTCTTTGCCCTAGCCAGCTCTCTGCAGACTGGCTGGCTATTGTCAGTTTATTTCTGCTGTGTAATACACTGGTAGGGTAATCCATATCGATTAATAATGTCCTGAGTAGGGATGTGAAATCACGATTAATCGTTTGCAAAATAAAAGTCTGTGTTTACGTAATATATGTGTGTTCTGTGTGTAATAATTATGTATATATAAATAAACACACATACATGTATAAATTTAAGAAATATATGCATGTTTAAATAAATATATATATTTATATATATTTTATATTACATATAAATATAAATATTTTATATATAAATCTAACATTTTCTTAACTTTCTTAAATATGTGTGTGTATTTATATATACATAATTATTATACACAGAACACACAAATATATTACGTAAACACAGACTTTTATTTTGCAAGCGATTAATCGTTGCACATCCCTAGTCCTGAGCTTATCATCAACATAAATTTTATCACAATCTCAAAATGATGTCTTTTATCATCATCCCTTGTTGCCTTACCTGCCATCTTGTCCATATATATATATATATATATATATATATATATATATATATATATATATATATATATATATATATATATATATATATATATATATATATATATATATATATATATATATATTTTTTTTTTTTTTTTTTTTTTTTTTTTTTTTTTTTTTTTTAAATCAGATTCAGCTTTTCGGCCCAATATACTTCCCTCTCTCAAATCTTCAACTGTTAAGTGCATAAAGTGTTCACCTAATATTAAAAAATGATGTAGAATAGTATAAATGCATGAGTCAGAGACCTTTATATGTTAAAAACATTATCTTAATACTGTGAAATGTCCTGCGTTACATGTTAAAATTAATCTAAAACTACTTTTATGTATCATTTATCTGATTGTATTTGAATTCTTTTCATGACATTAATTGAGATTATATGGAACATTTGCTCTTTTAAAAATGTGGTAACACTTATTTTTTGGGTCTTTTATCTAGTTGCTTATTAGCATGTATATTACTAGGATATTGGCTATTTATTAGTACTTATTAAGCACATATTAATGCCTTATTCAGCATGATCATATTCTACATCCCTTAATCCTACCCAATACCTAAACTTAACAACTACCTTACTATTTATTAATAAGCAGTAAATTGACTGTGGGAAAAGTCGTAGTTAATAGTTTATATGTGCTCCCTATACTAAAGTGTTACCAAAATAATGTATTTATCACACCAGTGATGAATGAGCTAGTGAAATCAAAATGTATAGAAGTGGTAAAAGCATCTAAAACATGTTTTCCCTAAAGCATACGTTGAAAAAACAATCTTTATGGTCCACTTATGTTTGTCAGCTAACCCATATGAAATAGATAGTTACGGAAAAACAGTTTGAGAATTTGTTTCCATTGAATACGTTACTTAAGTCACAGATACTGAAGCACATACGTTTGTTAATGTCCTTTCTCACATGTCCAGCTCTGGGTCTTTATTTAATTGTTCATGTGAAGTGATGTGAATTGATCAGTTAATGCATATGTGCATCTTAATCTTAACATTAAAGGTTGAGCTTCTCTCTTTTTGTGATCTTTTTCAGTTCTACAAACATGTGGTCCAAAGTGTGGAGAAATTCATTCAAAAGGTTAGTTCTTATTATCCTGCAAATGTGAAATAAATGAATAGATATTCTGAGTTTCTACAGAGTTTGGAAAATGCCTAGAGGGAGCTCAAGTGTGCCTAAAATGTAATATTTATGAAAATAAAAAATTGCATGTCCTACATGGAAATGAAAGATTAATTAATAGCGTTAACTTTAACTTGCTAATGCGTGAATTATTTAAACATACATGAAAATACCTTCATGTAATTTCCTTTGCACAATTTTCAAGTATTATTTGTGCAGAAAACTCGTCACCATTTGAATCCAGAATGTCACTAGATCTTACTAAAAGTATCTTACAAAAGATTAACTTGCCAACAAAAGAGCACCAATGACTATAGCATTAAATGAGATATTCATAAATCCATGTATATGTCAGCCTTGTGTGAAAATGCCTTTTGCGCATCCAGTAGCTTGCGAGCACAGGCACTGTGTTGTTTCAGACTGATTCCCTGAGCACACAGAGTACAGCTTTTGATTCACAAAAAGAGCTTCCAAACTCAGAGCTTGGTGTGATTTAATGTAAATTATAAAAAAAATATATATATATATAATATGTGTGTATTTGGAGCCTGGACCCTTTGCACTCTTTTCCATTGTTCATTACTTCTTGCACTTTTGTGTTTGTAGTGCAAGCCTGAGTACAAAGTCCCTGGTCTGTATGTCATCGACTCCATTGTACGGCAGTCTCGTCACCAGTTTGGTCAAGAGAAAGATGTTTTCGCTCCACGCTTTAGTAAGAACATCATTAACACGTTCCAAAACCTCTACCGCTGCCCGACGGATGACAAGGTGTGTTATTTTTGTCACGTCACTGTAATCAGATGGTGAAGCTCTTGTCTAGGCTGTTTTCCCTTTTGCTTATTTCCCAGTTTTGATGTTTGCATTGCAGAGCAAGATTGTCCGTGTACTCAATCTGTGGCAGAAAAACAGCGTCTTTAAGAGTGACATCATCCAGCCTCTACTGGATATGGCAGCAGGGCTCCCACCCCCCAGTGTCACGCCCGTCTCTGCCAGCAGTGCTGTACCTGTCAACAGCACTACTCCTGGTAAATTATACACCATGCATGCATAATACACAATAATGCATCCTCTCCTCTGTGAAACAATGCACTGCAGTGCCAACAGGTTTTACATTTAGAGAAATCACTGCACTGACTTGAGTCGAAATGTGCTGAGACTCTTTGGTGCAGTCATAATGCCCCCCTCCCTACACATTTACCCACCCTTCTACCCTGAAAAATCAGTCTGAGAATGGTTGGAAAAAATACTTTTTTTTTTTTTTTTCTCCTTCCTCCAGGAAATCTGGAATATATACCAAAATCTTATATTTTGATACGAGTAATTTTATTTTATGATGATGATAATCAGGGCCGTGCACAGACCTTTTGAGGGGCATGTGCTGAAACTGAAAAAGGGCACCCCCCCATATATATATATATATATATATAGGGTTTCAGGGCTTCTTTAAAAATAATTACAACAGCAATCTTCTGTGAGCCATGTGTTTGAAGATGTTTGACTTCACTGTGATCCAGGGATGTCCCTCTCAACACATTAATACACACACATTACATTCTGCATGATAAAATATAAAGAAGCACTGTGACCTTACGATTCTGTAATGTTTTTAGTTACTACAACATTACTGTAGTAAAACCATGTTTTACTATGTTACATGTGAAGACGAGCGGGGAGTATACAATACTAGATTAAAAAAATATCTAGCGAGCAAATACATATTAACATCGTAAACATTAACCATACTGTGTGACCATATATAATATGATTAAATGTTAATGAATTAAGTGTATCAGCAGATAGCCATCACAAATCAAAGAAGAAATTCCTTAGAAATATATTTTACCTAGCTGACGACGGGGATCACTCAGTCGCTTTTTTGTCAAACTCAAATGCAGTTACGCCGGGTTTTTGACCAGCGAATATGTGCAAAATAAAAACGTTAAAACGATGGCATCACATTAGGCTACGTGCTACGTCATCATCAATAGGTTATGAGCGCTCAGTTTTTGGCCAAAATCTCAATTTATAAAAGATGTAATACTACTGTACTGTATGCACAGGCTATTTAAGGCTATTTGTAGGCTATTGACTATGACTAATGCCGCGTTCCAGGCAACCCGTAACCCGTGTTTTTCCAACCTTCTACCCGTGAAAGTGCACTGGAACAGCAGTCAAAGCCGTGACTTCCCACCCGTGAACTCGTACTAGATCGATGTACTCCCAGTTACGAGTTCTGACGTCACATAGCCCGCGAAACTACAATGGCAGCCCCTATGGATGCAGTGTTTATGCAAGTGCACGGTAAAATAACGTAAAATAAAAGGTATAACAGCTTCTCTTGCCTTATGCGCCGTTTTCCTCCTCTGTTTCCCTCATATAAGCAAGGAGTAAGCACCGTTGGCATAGAAATTATTGTTAATGAGCATAAGCCCCGTACGGTCCGCCATGTTGGTTTGTTTACACTTTTACGCAGTTTGGCGTGACTTTCCTGGAACGCTACAAAGTCGTGAGTCGTGATTTAAAGTTGTGACTTACGGGCTCAAAAACCTGCCTGGAACGCAGCATAACTTAGAAGGCAAATGCTAGCCCCCTCCCTCTCTCTCCGCCGCCGGTCTCAGGCTTCAAATGCATAAAATATGAAACTTTATAGACATTCCAATGTTTCTTTCGTAAAGACAACGTTGTAGCCTACTCATTCAAACAAGATATTTATTTACCGTTGCAAGACGTTCAGCTGCTCTGCTGTGGAACTCCAGTTCGCGGCACTCAGGGGGTGGAGTTAAGAGGTTTGACTGACAGTTTGTGCGGATCCAAAAAGATTTTGTCACAAGCTCTTTTTAATACTTTTATTAGGCTAAATATATTTGTAAATCAGACAGACAGACGTAAAGGGTGACCAATACCATTGATTTATTCAAGAAAATAAATAAATAAAATAAAACACCTCCCAAAAAAAGGGCACTTCGGAGTGTAAGGACAAAAAGGGCATGTGCTCTGCACAGGTTGAGCCCTACCTGTGCACGTGCCTGATGATAATATATATCACAATGTAGTAGTTTTTGCTTTAAATAAGGTTATGGTATCAAAATTTGAAACACCAATTTCAATATCACAAAATATCACAAACTATACCGTGTACAGAATTAGTAGGCAAATCTGACCTTTTTTTTTTTTTCAAGCACATTTCTAGAAAATTAGAAAATCAACTTGCCTAATAATTCTGCACACGATGTAATACTAGCCTAACTAACATAAGTAAAATAAATAAATAAATAAATAAACTACAACAAAGAAACTAATTACAAGTAATAGAATACTACAGTAGAAAAGACACAAATGAAATAGACCTACCTTAAAAGCACCAGAAATCAGAAATACCAAATAAATTTTATAAAGTAATCAAATGTGCAGGGAAAAAAACACTGCATCGTCTTCACTGTGTAAATTTGGTATTAGGGATATCCCAAGGATCGGTATCATGGGCCAATTAAGCATTTTTTAACTGATCAGAATTGGCTATCATCTGATGCCGTCCACTCTGCTGAGAACGACGTTTAGATGAATATGTAAATATGTGATGCACACTTTCAATAACAAAATAAACAACAAAATGGAGAAAACAGCAAGCATTTTTTAATAAAGCATTAGAAAAGCATCTGATCATCATAGCAACGTGGGTATGTTTGTGTGAGCTCTGCAATTCGCACACTAGTAAAGTCACGTCACATTTATTTATAAAGCACTTTATACAATAGTTTGCTTAAAATCAAGCAGCTTTACCGTAGAAAACGTGTCATCAGAAGTACTTCATTTTTTGACCCAATATACAACATTTTCTACTATAAAGCAGCTCTCCAGTGTGTCCATGTCCACCTCCATGTATTCAACAGGAGAAATGAACCAAAAAAAATTTCCTGTGAAAGAAGACAGAGCCTCAGCATATTACGCAATCTTTACAGACCAATGGTAGTACAAGGGTTGTTACCAGCCAAAGCTAACTTTTCCAGAAAGTTGCTTTGACAAGCTGTTTCAAACTCCAAACGAAGTTCGTTTTGGCCTGATTTTTTTTTTTTTCTCTCAAAATAACGTCCCATCCGTTCATTCTTCGATTTTCCCTCGAAGGGACTACTGAACAAACATTTAGTTTATTTTAAAATGCCAAGTTTAGCAAATCAAAACAGAGCTGTCAGATGAATTGCCCAAATTGCCCAAATCTGGCTCAGTAGACATGACATTAGTACAATTTATTTTTGCTAATATGTCCATCCTTTAATGAAATGTATCGGTTTGCACTAGTATAACATTTGAGGGACTAAAGAGGGGCTGAATGTTCATAGGCAACCAATCGTCCTCTGCTCCACAATTGTACATGCACGTGTCCTTGTGTGTTTATACCGTGTACCCCTTTTTCAGTATGTCAACCCTTCAATCACATAAGGTTGCCCTACCACTCAAAAATCTGATTGAATTGTTAGCATCATCTAGTTTTTGCTGACACCTTGAGGCCAAAATTGAACATGACAACTTGTTTAAAAGTCATGTTGTTCTATGTTCATCTGTGACTGCACAAATATACATAAAAATGTTCTCCTCCTTCGTAAAGGAACTCCTGCAACTCCAGCCACTCCAGCCAACATAGTGCAGAGTCTCCCGGACTGGGCGTCTCAGATCTCCAACACGGACACAGTGGCAGCGGTTGCCCAGATCTTACAAAGTCCGCAGGGCCAGCAGGTCAGACTTCTCATCCACTGAAAACACTGTGTTCTCTGCACAGCTGTATTTCTGACAGGTGTGTATGTGTGTCTTTGTAGTTGCAGCAGCTGGTTCAGAGCCTGCAGATGCAGCAGCAGAAGCCTCAGCCGTCCCTGCTGCAGGCGCTGGATGCAGGTTTGGTGGTGCAGCTGCAGGCCCTGACCGCACAGCTCACTGCGGCCGCAGCAGCCAACACGCTCAACCCGCTGGAGCAGAGGGTTTCCTCCTTTAACAAGGTCAGAGACTTGGTTTAACCCTTGCATAACACTATCCATTGTGAAGTATCTCTTCTCTTATTTGCCGTTTTGTGGTGTTGTAGAAGCTGTTGGGTCAGTTCGATTTCGGGAATGAGTCGGAACACAGTGAGGATTCCAAGAAAGATTCTACGTCATCTCAGTTGTATGTTCTTCGTGTGCTATTTTCAAAAAAAAAAAGCTGTTCCTTGTGGTGTTTATTTTTTAAGTCATGCCCTTACTGTCTCTCTCAGACCTGTGGTGTCAGATTCCATCAATAGCTCAATATTTCATCAGCTGGCCGAGCATCTTCAGCAGCAAAACCTTGAGCAGTTTCAGAAACAGCTAATGGAGCACCAGCAGCATCAACAGAAGGTACTTAAAATCATGATTCTTTCTTTACATAATGTGTTAGAGCTCTAAGTCTTTCTCATACTTTGATATTAATTAATGCACTTTACTTTTGACAGTCCATGACCATGGAGAGCCAGGATGCCATCTTTGGTCCTGAAAGTTCTGCCCCTCCTGGCCAAAGCAGTGCCCCACCACAGCTCCCAGAACAAGAAGCAAAAATGGATGACTCCATTGATAACCAACAACAAGTAAGATCAGATCTCAAGCTGTAGTTGGGAGGAAAAGTCTATGGTAGTCATGTATTGGCAGTAGTTTAAAGTTGGTGTCTCATTAAAGCCCATTTCACACAGAGATTCCAGAAAATACATTCGTTTGATTTTGCTTTATTCACACTGCCAGTGATTTTCTGGAATCTGTGCATGCGTTCACACACACATCCTGATTTGATGATAAACTAGCACTTCGGGTACTGTTCCACTAATCTGGCAAACAATTGCAGCTTCAGTGTCATCACTACGACACATCCCTTACGGCATTGGTCCTGCCTTTTAAGTAAGGCTTTATTTATATAGCACCTTGTAAAACAGTGTTTACAAAGTGCTTTACAGAATAGAAATACCCAAAGAAAGAAAAAAACATGCATACACATTGAAATAAGATAATACATTAAATATAAATGAGACCAAAAATTAAATACCAAAAAATAAAATCAAAGAAATAAGATAATAAAATACAACAATAAAATGAGTCAAGGAAAAGGCCTTAGTAAACAAATGTGTTTTGAGATATTTTTTTTATAGTGTACAGTGAGTCGATGGCTCGTAGGTTGTCAGGAAGAGAGTTTCATAGCTTGTGACTGAAATAACTAAAGGCTGACTCACCAACTTTTAGCCATGTCTAATGACTATTTGATGTTTGGAGCAGTCTTGCTGGAGTATATTTATTCAACAAATTAGAAACGTATATTGGGCCAAACTAATAAGAGGATCTTGATTAAGGCCAGTGAAGGCATCTGAATGTTGGACAAATGTGATTTCTAGTTTTAGAGTGAGCATTCGTGCAGCTGCGTTCTGAACTCTTTGTATGTGTTTAATTTTCAGTAGTCAATATAGACAAATGCATGAATATAGACAAATGCATGAGCAAGTTTCTCATTGTCAGAAGGGGAGAGAATATCACGTACTTTGGAGATGTTTCTGAGGTGATAATATGCTGTTTTAGTAACAATGCTAATGTTTTTTTAAAACGGATCACTGTCAAACATGATTCCTAAGTTCTTGGCCTGATTACTGGCTTTTAGTCATAGTCAAGATGTGGAGCAATATAAGTTCTTTGCATGTCTTTACCGATAACAAGTACCTCTGTCTTAGCAGTCGAAAGTTCTGGGACATCCACAATTTTATGCTCTCTGCAGTCCAGTAGTGTGGAAATTGAATTGTGGGCATCTGCTGCAAGTGAAAGATAGTTGCATGTCGTCTGTGTACTGGTGAAATGAAATATTGTGCTGGTTAATTACACCAGCTTAAGGAATAATGTTTAGGTTAAATAATAGAGGACCCAAAATTGAGCCTTGAGGAACACCACAAGTAATGACGTAACGCCTGGAGGGTGTTTTGTTCACACAGGGTGCGTTCCAGGACTGATCTCTGATGTTTCTAGGTTCCCATTCCCGGATCAATCCTGGGACGTGTTTGCGTTCACACAGAAGGCATTCTAGAAATTTTATGGCAATTTTCTGGGATCAACACTGTGTGAAAGTGGCTTAGCTGACTTGCAGAAATGGCCTTTTTCTGTTGGATGTTTGTCACACTCGCTGATTAATTAATGTAAGCGAGCTGACAAGGATACAGTTGAAACACCATTTTCATGTGTGCATTTTGCAGGACATGGATATTGATGAGGGACAGGATACTGTAGATGAGGAGCTCTTTGAGGCTGAGGAGAAGAAAACCAGCAGCACCCGTTCAAGGACACGCTCAAGATCTCGGTCCAGGTTGGTGTAGCATTGTTGCTAAATAGCTCTTGCCTCATTTCCTTTTTTCAGCTGCAAGTAAAGAGCTCTCTCGTGAAAACCTCTTTATTCCCAGGTCACCTAAGAGAAGGAGGTCAAGATCTCGTTCAGGGTCTCGGAAGCGCAAACACAGGAAGCGATCGCGGTCTCGATCAAGGGACAGAAAGAGGAAGTCCTCCCGTTCTTACTCCAGTGAGCGGCGAGCGCGGGAAAGAGAAAAGGAACGGCAGAAAAAAGGACTTCCTCCTATCCGCTCAAAGGTTCTTAGTGGTAAGAGGTCTACATTATGCTTTCTGAATTTATAAGAGTCATGTTCAAGAGGTTTAGTCTGTCAAGTTTTCATGCAAATACATTGAAACTTTCTGTACAAGGTAACTTGTTGATGGTAAGCATTGTTAAACCTGTGTACTCAAAGTAAGGGATAGTTCACCCAAAAATGAAAATTCTGTCATCATGTACTTACCCTCAACATCTGTAATGCATGTTAATTTCCCAATTCCTCTTTCAGTTTGCAGCACTACCCTATGGGTTGGTCAAGTGGACAAGAAGGCCACCCAACAAGATCTTACTAACCTTTTCGAAGAGTTTGGCCAGATTGAATCTATCAACGTGAGTTGAGTTTTTGTAAATTTGAGCACTTGAGAGCTCCTTAGATTAGTTTATTTTTAGTTAGAGCAGTTGTGCCATCTGGCCAAGAAGCATTTTTGGAATCTATACAATTTTTTTGCTGAAGTGTTATTAGAAATAGCCTAAAACTTGAAGTAAAGTCTTGAAAATAAAGGTTCTTTATATCCATCTGTGGCTTCATGAACAGCCTTTAACATCCATGGAACCTTGCTGTTCCAAAAAAAAAAAAAAAGTTCTTTAAAGAACTGTTGATTGAAAGGTTCTTTTGGGGAACCAAAAATGATGGTCCTGTGGCATCACTGCAAAAAAAAAAATCTTTTGGAGCATTTATTTTTAAGAGTGTATTTTAGGACAGCTTGTAGGTCCTCAGGAGTTTTTAATGCTTTTTATTTATTTATTTTTCCAGATGATTCCTCCCAGAGGCTGTGCTTACATCTGTATGGTCCATCGTCAGGATGCATACCGTGCTCTTCAGAAACTGAGCACGGGCTCCTACAAAATTGGTTCAAAGGTCATCAAGGTATGTGTGAAGAATGTTCGCTGACTTATCTTTGCATTGTTCTATAATTTCTTTTGGGAATATGTCTTAAACGTTGCGTTGCTTGCAGATCGCTTGGGCCCTCAACAAAGGGGTGAAACAGGAGTACAAGCAGTTCTGGGATGTGGACCTTGGGGTCACTTATATTCCATGGGAGAAGGTCAAACTGGATGACCTAGATGATTTTGCAGAGGGAGGCATGATTGACCAGGAGACCGTCAACAACGGTGAGAAGAATTTCCTCGTTTAGGAGCTGAAAATTGTATATTGTGTAACATACATTTAATCTTATACTCTGCACTTAACCTTTTTTTTTTTTTTTCTCTCTGCAGAATGGGAATCCCAGAGGAATACTGAGACGGCCAAAGAGACTCAGAGTCAGGCTGTTACGGCTGAAACCAGTACAACCAGCAGCACACCAAGTGAGGCCTTCACACAGCCTGTCACGATGATGCCCATGCAGGTATGATGTTAGCATTAATTCAGACCTGAAAATGTCCTGACAAATGGAACAACACATGTTTAGGTTACATCTGATTAAATTGCTAGATTTTAGGGAAGGTGTGGTGTAGCCATTAAAGATTTAGGCTGGTAACTGAAGGTTGTTGATTCAAACCCCACATAAAGTAATATAAGACATACTACCATTGCATCATTTTGCTCCATGAGGTGTGGAGACATCTGAATTAATAATGACTTAGCGTTTACTTATCATGGATGTCTTTTGTGTGGTTTAGATTCCAGTGGCACAGACGGTCTCTGCTGTAGGCCTTGTGCCTCCATCCTTCCCTGTCACCATGGCAGTGCCCCCACCAGGGTTTGGTCCTCCTCCACCCTTTCTGAGGGCAGGGTTTAACGCCTCACAGCCTCCCCCAGGTACATTCAAACCTCAACATTCAGTATGATAGATTTTTAATAATATCTCCATTTGTTGACATTAGTTAACTTCATTATTTATCATGAACTAACAATGAAAAATACTTCCAAAGCATTAATGAACCTTTGTTAATGTTAGTTTCAACATTTACTAATAAATTATTAAAATCAAAAGTTGTATCTTTTTTTTAATATGATTTTAATGGACTTGAGGTAACATGAGCTATAAATAAATAGTCACCTTTATTTATATAGCGCTTTATACAATACAGATTGTTTTAAAGCAGCTTTACAGTGATAAACAGGAAAATGGTGCATTTCAGCTGTTGTTCACCTGAAGTCAGTTCAATGTTGATTCAGTTCCATTGTAAAGATCATCAGTTATTAAAGGATTAGTTCACTTCAGAATTAAAATTTCCTGATAATTTACTCACCCCCTTGTCATCCAAGATGTCCATGTCTTTCTTTCTTCAGTCGAAAAGGGTAATAAGGGTTTTTGATGAAAACATTTCAGTACAAATGTCAGTTTCAGTGCAGCTTCAAAGGGCTCTATAAACCTTTTTTGTAAAGTACGTTTGACTTAGTCTTTGCACGTTCGCTTTGTAGACACTGGATTGGTACCTCCGCCTACATCACGCATGTTCTTTTCCAATATGATTACGTAATGTGTGGCACATCGCAGAGCAGTGCAAAACAAGAATTTGTGGTTAAGTATATAATTTAAATCTTTTTTAGAAAATGACCAATCGTTTCTCTAGGTAAGACTCTTATTCCTCATCTGGGATCATGTAGAGCCCTTTGAAGCTGCACTGAAACTGACATTTGGACCTTCAACCCATTGAACCCCAGTGAAGTCCACTATATGGAGAAAAATCCCGGAATAATCCTTAATCAAAAACATTAATTTCTTTTCGACTGAAGAAAGAAAGACATGAACATCTTGGATGACATGGAGATGAGTAAATTATCTGGGCCTTCATTTATCAATGGTGTGTATGCACAGATTTGTAAATATAAGCACACCTCTGAGCATCCTTATGCAGAGAATCTATTGGTAGAGTAGCGACACTTCACATAAAAAGCATTTAAGAGTGTGACAGTATGCATTAAGAAATCCACATATGTCTCTTTTCCTTTAATTATAAAACACTCAATTTATCATTTGTGTAGTTTTAAACAATGCATAATTGGTGTCAAACCCTACAAAAGACAGCTGTGGAAAATGTTTGTCTCAGTGCAATGGCTTATCTTGCATTATTGGAAGACTTGGCAAACAATGTGCTCTGCAGAGAATGTGTCTTCCAAGATCGTGCTAATCTGCTTGGAGAGAGCACAGATTGCTCTCTTTGACATTATTGCGGTGAGACAAAAACACAATCACGTGATTTTTAAAGCGAAGTGTTGTCACCATATATATGGTTCATTGGAGGCGTTTCCGAATGCTAATGAATGTGAACCTGAATGAGCATGTTACTTACGCACATGTGGGATTTAGGGCTGTCAAACGATTAATCGCGATTAATCGCATACAAAATAAAAGTTTGCGTTTGCATAATATATGTGTGAGTAATGTGTGTAAATAATACACACAAATTAATGTATATATTTAAGAGAAATATGTTATGTACAAAAAAAGTATTTATATATAATATAAATTATATAAAAATATATGTAAATATTTCTCAAATATATACATGGATGTGTTTGTATTTATATATACATAGTAATTACACACAGTACACCCACATATATTATGCAAACTCATACTTTTATTTTGTATGCGATTAATCATGATTAATCGTTTGACAGCCCTATTGGGATTTATCAACAGTGAATGCTTACTCATGTGCGCACGTTTGATAAATACGGATTTTCTTGTACTTGGGCACATTCTAAATTTCATTCATAGGACAAAGTATAGAACCTTTTGTACGCACTGTTGATAAATGAGGGCCCTGGGGGAAAAAAATTGTGGACTTGGTTTGAAAAAGCTAAATGGACATAAAAATAGTCATATTTGTGTTGATCAGAAATGACCGCCATAGGAAATGAACAGGAAATAGGCAAAAATGCGAAAATACAGAGACTTTCACCCTATGTCTAAAAACAAAAGAGAAAACAAAGAGAATTTATTTTATATGTAGAGTTATATAGGAATTTAGTGGTTACACCATGACATTACTGATGTTTTTCTTTTTTACTCCCACCAGATGGCACTAATCTGACTTCAAAAATTGGATTTTAAGGCATTTTCTCTATTTTAACATGAAATACATCTTTAATTGAACTGTTATAAAGTAAAATAATAAGTAATAAAGTTTTTTTATTATTATTATTTTCAATGGGAAAAATTATCATAATTATTGCATAAATATTAATTTGTACCATGAAATTCTCTCAAAATACAAAAGAAAAAAAATATCATTGAACAAAAATATATTACAGTGAATTTACTAAAAATTAAAAAGTTACATTTCAGGTGCTCAGACACTTTTGAACTTGAACCACACAAGTGTGACGCCCAAATGAACAAAACCAGAGGGTTAAATTCATTTAATCTATAAAGCAGTTCTGCAAAAAAAAAAAAAAAAAAAAGTCAGTTCTCATATAACAGCGTCAGTACAGTCAGATCTATAATGTTGAATATTAAGTGTAAATTTCTCTTTCACAGGTTTTATGGCCACACCAGGAGTAGGACCGTCAGCAGTTGGAACCAGTCTTGCTTCAGCTCAGACATGTATGTTAAACAGACTCTGAAATAAGTCGTCCTGTAATGTTTTTTGTGAAAGCGCTTTCCTTAAGGTCAAATTTTCAAGCTCCTAAACTGCTGTTTTACCCTCTCTCTTACCTTTATAGCTCTAGTGCAGCCTTCATTGCCAACCACTCAAGAGAACAGCAAGGATTCTCCGTTTGGAGCCATGATTCCTCCCACCAGTACTATTCCTGGGAGTTTTATGCCATCAGCAATGCCTGGGGCAGGAGTCTTTAACCCTGTGGGAGCACAGCATCAGCAGAGCAGCACAGACAAACCTCCTCAGTCTGCAGAAACTATGGAGGCCGCTTCTGAGATAACACTACAAGGTAAATGGGTTTATAAGCACATTTTACTTAATATGAATACAAGTCGTGTGCCTCTAGAACACGGTATGCTGTTGTTATTTTTTTTTTCTGTAGAACACAAAAGGAGAATTGTGTTGAATCTTGCAGCAATACAATGACAGTTCATAGGACTTGTGCTGTATACCAAACCTGTTTTAGAATCTAAATGATATTTTAGAGATTTGGTGGAGATGATCATTATCAGTGAGCATGTTTACATGCACATCAGTACTACCAAAAGTCAGCTGAAATAACCAGCTTCTCAAGAAAAACACATTTACTAGAATTAAAAGGAAAAAAAATCAGGTAAATCCTCAGTACTGATGTCACTGTGTATCATCCGTGTATCCAACTCAAGTGTTTCATTTGTCATGTGCACTTCAAAAACAAACAGAACACAGGTTATGGCTTTTTATATGCCAGGCGAAATAGGGTAGTTTGGAAAAATGTAGCCATGTCAAATCGCTTTATGCTTAAAGGGTTAGTTCACACAAAAATGGAAATTCGTGTCATTTATTACTCACCCTCATGTCGTTCCACACCCGTAAGACCTTTGTTCATCTTCTGAACACAAATGAAGATATTTTGGATGAAATCCGAGAGGTTTCTAACCTCCCTATACACAGCAAAGTCATTCCATTCCATTTTTAGGGTCCATAAAGGTACTAAAGACATTGTTAAAATGGTTAATGTGACTACAGTGGTTCGACCTTAATGTTATGAAGTGAAGAGATACTTTTGTGTGCAAAAACAAAACAGAAAAATTATTTATTCAACAATTTCTTCTCTTCTTCCCTGTCAGTCCCCTACGCTGTTGACATAGTAAACGCAGTGCAGCGCTTCCGTGTTGTACGTCAGAACACCGACTCATTATTGGCCGACGCTGGTCACGTGAGCAGCACGACGCATGCGTGTGATGTTGACGCAGGAGCCGGCCAATAACAAGCCGCCATTCTGGCGTAGAACGTGGACATGCTACGCTGTTTACAATGTCTACAGTGTAGGAGACTGACAGGATAGAGAAGAAATTGTTGAATAAAGTTATATTTGTTTTGTTTTCGCACATAAAAAGTATTCTTGTCGCTTCATAACATTAAGGTTGAACCACTGCTGTCACATGGACTATTTTAACAAAGTCTTTACTACCTTTCTGGATCTTGAAAGGTGCAATGACATTGCTGCCTTTGTGTGGTTTAGAAACCTCTCGGAAAATATCTTAATTTGTGTTCAGAAGATGAATGAAGGTCTTATGGGTTTGGAACGATATGAGGGTGAGGAATAAATGACAGAAATTTCCATTTTTGTGTTGACGGCTTAAGAATCGTCTGTTTAAGGATGTGCATGTAAACGTGCTCAGCAAATAACGACTTTGTCATGGAATATAACCACAAGTTGTATGAACTACGGTTATGTTGTTTTTGGGGGATGACTTTTGAAGATTCCTTTTAATTTTTATCCTTGTACTCTTTTGTCAGGAATGCATAACGCAGTGCGCAGTGGAATGGGTCTGCTGGGTATGCACCCCTCTGCATCTCTAACACACCCTCTCTCTGGTCAGAGGATGGCAGGGCTGCTTCCCCTGGAACTGCGGCCCAACCTGCTCCAGGGACCCGGCGGCCGCTTCCCCCTGCTCATGCAGCCAGGTCTTGCTCATCAGGCCAACAACGTCCTGGATGCCTCGCTTCAAGCCCAAGCCCGTGTTCGGGTTCCGTTCTCTCAAATGGAGCAGTTCAACCGCGCCGAGGGCAGTTTTGCAAGGGCGCCTAACCCCTCATCCGCTGGGCCTGACAGTCTGGCCAAGGCCAATAACGAGACACCGCCCAGGTCAGATGTAGGTGGCCAACAAGAGGGAGATCAGGACTATCGCTTTCCACCACCAGAAAAGCAGAGCACGGGCTTGTTGAAGACCCCTCCTTTGGAGATGCGTACTGAGCCTGTGCCCGCCAGACCCCCTTTACTAGAACGACCTCCAAGAGCAGTCGACGGTCGAGAGGGTAGAAGAGAAAACATGTCAGGAGGGTTCAGAACAGAAAGTCGCTGGGGGCCACCCAGGGGGGACTTCGATGAGCGAGACATGAGGGGGATGTCTGCCGGACCTCCGAAGGGTTTCCAGGAAGACCGCTCCAACCCTAACTTTCAGGGTCGTTTCGACGGCCGCGGCGGAAATTCATCAGGACCTGCTTGGAATCGTGGAACCGGGCCTTCTTTTAACGCCAACATGCACCAGGACTACGACGATCGTCGCAGACCTTGGGAAAGGCAGAAGGACCGAGACGACAGGGACATGGACTTCAGGGGCGAAATGAACGGCAACCGCCATAGCCGAGAGCGAGACAGAGATCGCGAAAGGGAGAGGGACAGGAATCGTGATCGCGAACGAGCCAGAGAGCGCAATCGCGAGAGAGAACGAGAGCGCGACAGGGAGAGGGAGAACGAGAAGGACAAAGAGCGGGAACGCTGGACTCCCCTTTCTTCGCAATCTCAGCCTCAACCGCTGCTTCCTCAACCCAAATCTCAGCCGCTTCTCCCTCTTCCGACCCCCCTGCTCGCTCAGCCTCAAGCACAGGAACAAGCGCAAAATAACTCGCCGTCTCCGCCGCCGGTGCCCCAACACCAGCCTCACCCGGAACCGAAACCAGATGCTGAACTGCAACCGGAGGAGAAACCAGAGTCACTCAGCCCCCCTAAAGAGTCGCCAAGTAGTCAAGAGCAGGAGGAAGCTTCGTTTGTCAATGGAACGGAGGCGGATTCAAAACCTCAATTAGACATTTCAGAGCCCGCGTCCCAGACTGCTACAGAGCCCTGTCGTAGCCCCTCTCCATCCCTCACCTCCGCTAACGAGCCCTCGAAGGAAGAGAAGACCCCAGAAATGTGTGTTTCCTCACCTGTGGATGCAGACACTAAACAGACTGGGCCAAAGGTGAACGCTGAGACTGAACCTGAGCTAGAGAAAACTGACACTGAGGAAACATAATCATCACTCAGTAGGTAAAGATCATTTTGTATAGTCATCTCTGTAATCGTTTTGAAAGCTCTCACAGGACCCACTCGGTTCGCTAGATGATAGCAGACACCTTAATGAATGATTCTTACCTCTCAAGCTTCAAATGTATGTGCGTTCTAGGCGGCTCACACTAGAGGATCTAAATGGTAGGTGGGATTTTAATATTTTGTTTTATTCCCTGTTTTTAGTTTTTAATGCAACCCCATTGTTTTAAACTAGGTGTGTTTTTTTTCTGTCATCATGACACTTGCTTGCCAAAATATTATCTAGCCTAATTGTAAATGCAGGGGGGAAAGAGGTTTGACCTTCCTATGGAAGAGTGTAAGGATTCTGGCTGTCTCCTTTGGATTGATTGCAGAATACTTGAAAACAGCACTGGCTTGTTTCGTCTTTTCTTTTCAACACTGCAGCTGCGAAGTTTGACATGAATGCTTCTGTGGTGTCCAACGCTTCTTGTCTCTAAAGCAGAATATACGTACATCAAATACAGTGAGAACAGTACTGAGTTTTAGTTGCTTTGAAAGGAACCTTTACAAAAAAAAAAAGATTAAACTACGATGTATTATCCCAATATTAAATGTCTGTGATTTTTCCTTCAAACTTCTATGGAAATACATGTGCTCAGAAAAGGCGATCAAAGGAAAAATGGATGTTTTGGTTTCAAATAAACATGCTCTGATTGTTAAAAAATTCTTTAGGACTGTGTTTTGTATCGAGGAGAGAAACCATCTGCACACAAAACCATTAAAGCCACGAGCCAAGTGATAATGGCCCCAGTGTCGTGGATGGGATGAAATGTTTAGGCTGTGAACTGATCTAAAGTTTTTGGGCAGCCACCAGATGTTTGTCTGTGCTGTGAGGTTAGCATCTCCTTCGTCTTTTACCCAGTAGAGCAGCTTTGCATGCCGCATCAAGCCTTGAAAGCATTGGAAATATGTCATGCACACATCAGTTTTGATACAGCTCACACTCAGATGTGTAATCTTCACCGGGTTTTGCTGCAGAATTCACTGCTAGTGTTTGATCACACAAAACACTCAGACACAAATGCTCTCCCTGAACTTGATAGAATGTTAACCACCATTATTTTCTCTAATATTGTGAAGTAGATGTGTACAGAGTCATTTTTCAGGAATAAAAAACCTAGAAAGCAAATTTATGCGTTTTTTTATTATTATTGTGACAGTAGCTTCCTTTTGAGCTAATTGAAAGTATGCTGCCTGCTTTCCTTTAAAGGGTTAGTTCACCCAAAAATGAAATTTCTGTCATTAATTACTCACCCTCATGTCGTTCCACACCCTTAAGTCCTTCGTTCATCTTGAGAACACTAATGAAGGTATTTTTGATGAAATCCAAGAACTTTCTGTCCCTCCATAGACGGCAACATAACCACTTTCAAGGTCCAGAAAGGTACTAAAGACATCGATAAAACAGTCGACGTGACTGCAGTGGTTCAACCTTAATGTTATGAAGCGACGAGAATACTTTTTGCCGGCGTTCTGACATAGAACCTGGAAGACTGGATGTAAACAGCGTATGAGACTGACACAGAAGAGAAAATATTGTTGAATAAAGTTATTTTTGTTTTGTTTTTGCACACTAAAGTATTCTCGTCGCTTCATAACATTATGGTTGAAGCACTGCAGTCACTTCGACTGTTTTAAGGATGTCTTTAGTACCTCTCTGGACCTTTAAAAAGTGGTAGTTAAATTGCTGTCTCTGAAGGAGTCATATACCTCTTGGATTTCATCAAAAATATCTTAATTTATGTTCTGAAGATGAACGAAGGTCTTACGGGTGTGGAATGACATGAGGGTGAGTAATAAATGACAGAATTTTCATTTTTGGGTAAACTAACCCTTTAAACTACTATACAAATAAGTTTACTGCCTAATTTTATGTAAATATGTCAAAGTGTCCAATTCACTAATTACCTGAAGTTTAAGTCAGTCACTCACAGTTTTGATTAAAAACTGACTTGCTCATTGAAACAGAAGTCATTTTCATTTTGCAATTTGAAATGAATATATTTCTCTGTTGGGTAGTTGAAGTTCCTGAGACATTCATCTGTTACTGAATGTTGGATAGTGTGTCAGTAATATGGTATTTTAATAAAGCATGACCATTTTGTGCCCGGCAGACAGAAATGCTTTAACAAAACAGTGGAAAACTGGTGGCCCACATGCAACTAACATGTTCATTGTGTGAACCTTAAAGGGATAGTTCACCCAGAAAAGAAAATTATCATTTACTCACACTAATATTGTTCCAAACGTACAAGACTCTGGGTTCCTGAAGAATCTTTGGAACAAAAATCAAGATATTTTTAATATTCTCTCATTGTTTTAGTCCATGCAACCAATATTTTCATGCTTCAAAAAAAAAAAAAAAAACTATAATCCATTTGAATCAATCGATTTAATCAAGTCTGCTGAAGAGAAGACAAACCACATTGGTTCTTAAGCATCAAGTGAGCATTATTGTGCTTTAAATTATGTGTTCATCTTTGAAGTATAAATGTGAATAAAAATCTAAATTAAACCTTTTCATCATTTAACACATTTGTGTCTTTTTAGAAATATCTAATTAAACTGCTTGATTCAAATGGATTAATTTAATGGAGTTTTTGTGTATTTACTAACTTTTTGATGTGAAGAGAGTGTATTTTTTTTATCAGCTCTTTTAATCATCAGCTCAGTAGCTTAATTATTTTTGACAGAACTTTAAAGTTGCCAGATCCAACAGCTGTGATTATAAATACCCACAATTCCTATACAATACAGTAGGCAAAAATGTGAAATTAGTAGGTGTGCATTTGTAGTATTCACAAAGCAGTAAGTGAAAAGTACTCTGATGACCTACTACTAACACCTGAAGTGTGTCCAGTGGACATCTAACTGTACATGAGGCCCCTGGAGGGGATTAAAAAATGGTGGCGAAGCAACAAAACTGGCGCCAGTAGTCACAACAATGCCAACATTACGACTGAATTGCATTCATAACACACATACATTGACAATACAAAAAAGTATGTTCTGTAAGTCTTTAGTCAAATGTAGAAGCTACTATGATTAGTATTTTGATTGTATAGCAAAGCTGTAAGACAATTTCATTGACATCAGATGAATCAAGAGTTTAGCAGTGCTCTGCTGATCAGCCACACAATGCACTTGGCCAAACATATCAGCAAACATACTTCTGATTTATGAACTTGCAGTATGAAGATGCTGCTTAACCAGCCATCTGCTGCTGGCGTGAGTGCTGGAGGATAGAGGAGGGGAGGAGGGCTTGTTAACTCGCTCTCGCCAGAAAATCACTGAGGCTGAAATGTTTAAGCAGCAGAAATCTCTCTCACTACATAAAACACACAATGCAATACAATATAACCGTGATGGAGAGATTACAAATAAACTACTCAAAAGCCTGATATTTCTTAACATGATTTTTTCTAAGAAATGATGTTTGATGATAAAGTAAACCTACACTCTAAAAAATGCTGGGTTAAAAACAACCCAAGTTGGGTTGAAAATGAACAAACCTTGTGGTTGGGTTAAATGTTTGTCCAACGTGCTGGGCAGTTTTATTTAACCCCACTATTTTTTAAAATGACTATATAGTTGGCTTAAAAGAACCCAAAATATGTTGGAAATTAAAAATCTGACACACAATTACTAGAGGCAAAAATAATAATCAAAAGGTGAACATGTATTAATAAGCAATTGAATAAATGTTTGTTTCATTATTAATCATTAATAAATTAATGTTCATTTATTAAACACATTAATAAATTTTAATTTCCAACATATTTTGGATCATTTTAAGCAACCAATATAGTCATTTTTAAACAATATTTGAGCCCAGCATGTTGAGCAAACATTTAACCCAACCACTGGGTTTGTCTATTTTCAGCAGCTTGGATTGTTTTTAATCCAGCTGCTTTTTTTAATCCATCTGATTGAACAAAACATTTGTTACAGTATTTATTAATCTTTGTTAATGTTAGTTAATAAGTCATTCATTGTTCATGTTAGTTCACAGTGCATTAATAAAATGTAAAAAAAAAAAAAAAAAAAAAAAACCTCTTGATTTTAATAATGTATTAGTACATGTTGAAATTAACATTAATTTAGATTAATAAATGCTGTAGAAGTGCAGTTCATGTTAACTAAAGTAGTTAACTAATGAAACCTTAAAGTAAAGTATTACCAGTAAATGTTTAACTTTGTAAACATTAATAACTGTTAATTTCCAACCTATTATGGGTTCATTTTAAGCCAGATATACAGTCATTTTTAAAACAATAGTAAATAAAACTACCCAGCAGGTTTAGTCAAACATTTAACCCAACTGCTGGGTTTGTCTATTTTTAACCCAGCATTTTTTAGAGTATAAGCTGCTTCAGTCCAGTAAGCGTTCATCTTGAAATATTGCTAACAATATAAAAGTTAAGTTTACTAAAAGACACATTTACCTTGACCTGAAGGGGGCTGTTTTTAGAATTATAATGAAAGTCCGTTTTGATCATGTTGATAATTTATTGGCCTTAGAAATTCACATCAAATATGATGCAGTAGAGAAATAAGAAGCCATCCTTTAGTGATCCCTACATACACTGATCTTTAGCTTTAGTTTTTGGAGGACTGGAGAAGAGAGAATGTGAGAAGTGTGAAACATGAATTCCCAGCCTGAGCTCATTACACGTTCAGCTCTCAGCAGGTTCCTCAGCTCAGACTGTTCTCTGAGGACAGCAACTCAGTTCTGTTTAGTTTACACTGCTTTCATATGCTAGTGCGTCGAATACACTACACAACCTTTAAAATCGGAACAGATTTGAAAACAGTAGGCATCATACACTTGCCGACTTTGTAAATAGAGTGGTGCGGGTTTGACGTCACTGTAGGCCAATAATCTGTTCCCATCACACCGGATCCCTCAACAAAAACCCAATAGGATTTTTCCATAGGCTTTTGGATAATTGCAATAAACAAGCTCTGTGATCAATAAAACTTTGATACCCACGTTTAGTCCATCAGGATAATTTTCACAGATGAACACAACTTTGATGAATTCTGAAGCCTAAATGCAGTTGTCAGAAGTAAAAAGCTAAAGGTAGGCCATAAACGAACTACACCAAGGTCCCACGACTTCAGCGTCACCATCACTGACAACTCTTTCAGTTTTTATATAAAAACATTTTCCCAGAAAGTTTGAGTTGGAATAGTTTATAAGAGCATGATTATAAGCGTAATGAGGCTGTGAAAGTGGACTGAGTTCACCTGTTTGCCGTGATGACGGCCTCTAGTTACATTTAGCCACTTGTTAGCAACCAACTTTTTCAAGACACGTAACAGCTCAAAATAAATCACGAGTGAGGTAACACATTCATTTTATGTCATAGAATAAAACGTGAAAGTATCTTGAGCCTGTGTTCACCACAGACCTTATTTCAGACATTTAACCAAAACCCCATTCAAAAAACCCATTGACTTCAGGATGATGGAACCGAAAGTGCTAAAATGCTAACTCGCTTCTGAGTTTTGGCCTACAGAGTGATGTCAAACCTGCACTACTCTATAGTTACTGAGGATCATACACTAAGCGACTGAGGATCACACACTACCAGACTTTCAGGCAACTAGCATCAGCTTACTGTAAATCACAGTAAAAGTTGTGTACTGTATTCCAGCCTTTACAATATCTCGATTAAAAAATACATACCTCCTGTCTGATCACAGTAACATTGCCTGTAACCTAGATGACATTACATTTTTTATTAAACCATTTTCACATTGTTTATACAAACTTTGTATAATTTCATTACTGTACATGGTTGAATATTTGTTAAATATTGCGGTATGGTAGGATTTTTTTGAACCAAAAACCATATTAAAACTCAAAAGTCAGTATGAATTCAACTGATCCTATTTATTTTCTTGATGCATGTTTCTGGCTTTATGAATGATTCATCCATTCATTTCTTTATAATTATTTTGACCTTGAAATATTTAATCAAAAGTCAAGCCCGTCACATTCAGATATGCAGAATAAAATCAAGTCTCGCACTACATTTTTGTTTCTTGTTCAGTAAGACGTTTCACTCAGTGATGATTCATCAATACAGTAGTAAGTTCGGTCGCAACTTCCTCTTCATGCCAACGTTTTGTTTTGTCCAATAGCGAAGACACCTTTGCTCGAATACTGTAAGTCTCCATTGTCCAAAACACAGAGCAATAGTTTATTATACATTCAGGAATTTCACATTTGATAGTGTTCTCTGCATGCACATTTACTGCTATTTGTAAAACATTTCAGCTGGTTAAACTTAGAAATGAAAGTTCACCTGCTGCCTTAATAATGTGAGTTAACTCAACTTA
Source organism: Ancherythroculter nigrocauda (assembly GCA_036281575.1). Classification (NCBI taxonomy): domain Eukaryota; kingdom Metazoa; phylum Chordata; class Actinopteri; order Cypriniformes; family Xenocyprididae; genus Ancherythroculter; species Ancherythroculter nigrocauda. The sequence continues at coordinate 3,908,507 of VTFQ01000019.1, forward strand.
AAGATAATCTTTGTTTCAACTCACAAATAGTCAAGACAATGTATTACTTTACGTTTAATTTTTAACTTAAAATAATGCATTGTCTTGACTATTATTGAGTTGAAACAAAGGTTATTTTCAAGTTGAATTAACTCACATATTTAAGGCAGCAGGTGAACTTTCATTTCTAAGTTTAACCAGCTGAAAATGTTTTACAGTGTTTCACATAAACTGTATCTTATGTTTCTGACAGTTCTGAGCCATTTGAAGGCAAGGTTTAAGTAAATATAGCACTTTTGAATAGTGATTTTTCTTTTTCCCCCTAAAAAACTGTTAGGTTCACTATCACTTTACAATTAGGTCCTAATAGTTAATATTTCAATAATTCAACAACATATTCGCATGTTCTTGGTTCTCTAATGACATGCAGGTAAATGAATGAAATATTGAATCTTTACATTTGAATCAATACATTTGTTCATTGTTAGTTCATGTTAGCTAAGGTCCATCGAATAATATCAACAAATACAAATTTTTATTTTAAAAATGTTTTAGTTAACATTGAAATTGACATGAACTAAGATAACAAAGCTTTAAATGTTTTTTTTTTATTATTATTATTATTGTAAGTTCATATTAACAAATAGTACCTTATTGTAAACTTTCATGTGTCGGTTACAAACTGTGAAAAACACATCTGTTTGTATCCTCATGGACACAGCTGTGACAGCAGACCTTGCTATTGGTCAGAACTAGGGACTGTTGTTGGTGGTCCAAAATCAATGTTTGGTGATTGTTATCTGGATTTAATTAACTTTTAATGTCTGTATATGTTTCACTAGAAAAACAAAATAACCTGAGATATTATCTGAGCTCAATCACTCAGAGTAGCTGAATCAATAACAGTTTAGATGAATAAACGTTTCAGCGCATCAAGGTCTTTTTCTAATATGTTTTAGCAGATGCGAAGGATAACCAGTAGAGGTCAGACTGACTCCTCTGCAGGCTTCTTCAGAGACCTTGGAGGTTTTCTAAGGACAGTCCACTGGCCTTCATGCACTAAACCATTACATCTGTATTTATCCATACATTCAGAATATATACAGACACTTGTCCAATCATGGCATCAACACCACATTCTGATGGACTCAAAAAGCATTCTAAGCTTATAAAATTAAATGAACTGCTTTAGCTTCTATTCAGTGACTCCTCAAAGCATGTGAGTTTGTACATTGCTTATAGTGCTCTTCACAGAGTTCTGTAGATCATAATGGTGTAGTGACGTGGTTTCACTATATATTTCCGACAGTGAAGCTTTTCAGTCATACACTGTAAAAAATGTTATCAGAACATTTTCTCTTTTGTCAAATCAACTTAAATAAATGTAGTTCAGATAACATCATATTTTGAGTTCGAGAACCAATCACCTTCATTGTATTAACTCAAATTTTTTAATTTAAATGAACTCAAAATTTTAAGGCAATCAGGTAACTTACTTTAAGTTTTTTACAGTGCATGGAATAGCAACAGAATCTGCCTCTCATTTTTGTAAATTAAATGACACAAAAAATGACTATAAAGTCTGCCGTATGTAATTAATCAGATCCCACTTTGTATAATTTTGTTACTGTACATGGTTGAATATTTGTTAATATTGCAGTATGGAAGGATTTTCTGACATTGAACAAACACAATATTAAAACATCAAACGTCAAAAGTCAGCATGAATTCAACTGATCCTATTTCTTTATCATCCATTCATTTCTTTATAATTATTTTGACCTTGTAATATTTAATCAAAAGTCAAGCCCGTCACATTCAGATATGCAACTCACTTTTCCTAAGCCAACCTAAGAATAAAATCAAGTCGCACACTAAATTTTTGTTTTCTTGTTCAGTAAGATACTCAGTGATGATTCGCCAATACAGTAAGTTCGGTCGCAACTTCCTCTTCATGCCAACTTTTTGTTTTTTCAAATAGCGAAGACATCTGTAATGCTACTGCAGCCCTATTGATTATGATATCTGAATTACTTTGAGATTTTACTGATGTTTTGTGCATTCTCTTAGATACTGTAACTACCTCATAATTTTAGATTGTGAGGGTAAAAAAAGTTTCAGTACCGTTGACAGATCTTATTTCCTTCAAGCTCTCATTTAAGGGTTAGTTCACCCAAAAATGAAATTCCTGTCATTAATTACTCAGCCTCATGTCGTTCCACACCCTTAAGACCTTCATTCATCTTCAGAACACAAATTAAGATATTTTTTATTAAATCCATGAGTTTTTTATCACCCATAGAAACAATGAAATTACCATATTCAAGGTCCATAAAAGTAGTAAAGACATCATTAAAATAGTCAACCTGACTTTAGTGGTTTAACCTTAATGTTATGAAACGATAAATACTTTTTGTGCACAAAATCAAAACAAAAATACTGACTTTATTCAACACTTTCCCCTCTGTTTACATTGAAGACACATTGCAGAGCTTCCGTGTTTACGTCAGAACGTCGACTTATTATTGGCCGGCTCCTGCATCAGCATCACACGCATGAGTCATGCTGATCACGTGAACAGCGTCAGCCAATACTGAGCCAGAAGCACTGAACGTAAACGGCATAGGAGAATGACACAAAAGAGAAGATATTGTTCAATAAAGTCATTATTTTAGTTTTGTTTTTGCGCATAAAAATATTCTTGTCGCTTCATAACATTAAGGTTGAATCACTGTTGGACTATTTTAATGATGTCTTTTCTGCCTTTCTGGGCCTTGAAATTGGTTCTGACATTGCTGTGTATAGGGAGATTTCATCACAAATATCTTAATTTGTGTTCTGAAGATGAACGACATGAGAGTGAGTAATTAATGACAGAAATGTTTGGGTGAACTAACCCTTTAAACAGCTAGTTTCGTTGAACATGTAAGCAGAGTTGTGTGATATGAGTGTCAGCAGCCAGGGTGAAGATTTCTCATGACATGTTCATTACTGCTATTCTTTAAATCACATTTTAATTGATGTTCTAAGATTGTAAGACTGGATCACCATGATGAAAAGTTTCCATGACCAACACCAGTCGGGTGGTTTTATAGGACACAACTGCTGTCCTCCGTCACAGGGCAGACTGACTAATGCAGCGCCTCGGGCTTTGACACCTGGTTTTGTGCTCTGTGACAAAAGTCTAATTGTTTCCTCTAGAGAAGCTCTAGCTCTGTTTGTTTAAAACAGATGTACGTGATTTCAGCCCTTGGGCTTCGTTGAGTTCCTGTTTCAACCAAAATTCCTTTATTGACAGCCTCATATACAGCCAAAACTAGTTTGGCATGTGGTGGATGAATTTGTGACGCACTTTTGCATATAAGTAATATAATTTGATAAAGTACGCATAAGACATACACACAATTGCAAAATGAGATGAACATCTACAAAATTTATTTCACATTAAACAAAATTAACTCGATACAAAAAATATATATATATCTGGTGGGAATCCTGTTTTTTGGTTGATTACATTATATCAGTTTGTCACTTACTGCAAACGCTACAATCATAAAATAAGGTGTGGGGTTATGTCTGAATATATTTCCCCCTAGCATTTTACTATTAGCTTCATCTTAACTTACTTTAACATCTGATTTATTTGAGTGATTTAATCTCAACCCCCGCATCAACAAGTAAAGCCCAACATTTGGATGGCAATGACTTCATATCTCTAGTATAGCCTCCCATGTGGTTACTCCAATCTGGTCCTTCAGTTTACCCCATCAGTATTCACTCACTTAGGGAGATTAATTATTCATGATCATGCTTATTAATGACGGCAAGCATCTGTGCTCCCCTGTGCCTCCCTCACTCACTGCTAGCCAAACAAGCGGTCAGATTAGAGAATGAGGTTTGAGCTTCATCGCCATTTAGCAAGGCCTTGGATATGGATTCATCAAAGCATGAAATAAGAAAATGAACCCTTCTCCTGTTTGATCCCCTTGTGGTCCGGGACCGGATCTTTGTAGTCAAATCTGTGACCTGGCATATGGCCTTTGGCCTGCTAATAACTCGCCCTGCATGGAGCCGAATAAATGCTGTGTTTAGTGTGAATATTTAAGAGTTTGTGTAGTGTGAAGTAGAAGCTTAGAAATAGTTCCTTTTAATTGAATATATTCCTTTAATGCAAATTAACCTTGCACTCTCTTTCATTTAACAAATAAACAGCATAGAGATGCAGGCTAAATTAGGCCTATTTGATTTTGGATCATAGGAATGAAAAGAAAAGTTCCTATATGAGGCAGGCGCATTTTAGCGACAGGCAGGGGAATATCTAATACTGATCTCTCTAAATAAATTGTTCATTCACAATCTGCACTTGTGTATTGTCTTTCCCACCCTGTTCACTTCCAAACCATGCAATATGCAAACAATGTTTATATTTTTATGTTAAATGTGCAAGATAAAAAGGAACTTTATAGAGGTTTAATAATGGTACTGATTATAACACACACACAAAAAAAACTGTGTAAAGTGTATAAAAAAAAAAAAAAACAATGGAGAAATAATAATAATAAAGTGTTAACAATGAGAATGTGGTTTTTATAATCAATTAACACTGCTTTTGTCATTTTTTTTACAAGATGGACAAAATTTGTCACCAAAAAGTCATTCGGTTTAACCAAAATTTTGGCTTTACCGAATGACACTTTTGGTTATACCGAATGATGATTTTTCAAACAACGCTAACAGGCTGATATCTAGCTATCTAGCAAAAGGACAATCAAGCATTTTATATTTAGTACAAGTTTTTAAAATATTACAACATTTACCATGTTTTATAGCGGTTGTACCGAATGACCTGATGTTTCGGGACATGCGTATGAACAAGTGAAAATATGATTTTTTCAAATGGTTAAGAGAGAGTTAGTTTGCTTCATGACCATGTGGTCCTTTGTGGTCCTGAATGATGTCACATCCTGTCACATGATACTGACAGCATGACTTTATATTGGTTACTCCGAATGACATCAATTAAATTATTGTTCCGGACATTCTTTCTCATAACAAAGCAACGACTTCTACAGATAATTTCAATACCATTTTGCAATATGTTGATATATGAAGTAATAAAATCATGCCAGAATAAAACATACATACATTTATTACATTTTAAGATATTTCAAATGAAATGGCGGTATTGGATGGTTAAACTGAATGACCCTAGTTACACTACCTTACATACTTTGGATGTCATATCTTTGTTTTTTATTAGTATTAAGGCCTTTGGACAAAACATGACCCGTCATGTCATTGACCCATTAGTATATGTTGAAATTAACAAATGTTGTAGAAGTTTTGTTCATTCATAGTTTGTTAACTTAAGTATTCAACTAATGAAACCTTACTGTAAAGTGTTACCGTAGTTTATTGTTACCGATTTGTTAGTGTTACCGATTTATTGCAGTTGCTGATATTTATATGGTAAGATGGAATTCTGAAAGCTTGTAATGTAAATAACAGCATAGACTACTTGCATAAAATGCATATAAATATCAGTTGTCGTTTCTATCTCCAAATAATATGTCTTAATATGATGATCTTTAAATGCTTTGTTTTATGATCACATCTCTGTAGTTTTTATTATGGGGGGGATAATATAATAAACGTTCCTCAAAAGCCTGATGTATCATATTTGATACTCGTATTTTAACATGATTCTTCTAAAAATTATGTATGGATAATCAAGTATTAGTTTTAGAATGCTATTAAAATGCCCTTCACTTGCTTTAAAGGTATAAACTATCAATGAGATGACAGAATGTATGTAGAAGATTGTGTGCAGCAGGTTTTTAGTTTTGATCATACCTGTTAGTAATTTAAAGACCTTAGACATTTATTGTATCAAATAAGACAGAATGATTTTTATGGGTATGACCATAAGAAATATCGATCTTAAAAATGTATATATTTAAAAAGATTTATTCAATCTTTTGGTTGGTATTATATGTATTTACGATATGATTTTTAAGATCAGCCAATCCAGCCCTCTTTTCTCTGATCATAAAATCTAAGCTGTGATTATTCAGATCTTTCTCCCAGCTCTCTCTCTCTCTCCTTCGGGAATACTTCTTGCATAAACACCCTGCATGAGCAATGCACCAGCTCACACCAATCTGAACATGTGAGAATTGAATGAGAATGACTGACATCAGGGGGCATAACACATCTTCACACACACACAGACCCTGCACACGCTTCAGAGAGGTGTATGTGGGTGTGTGTCTGTGGCCTGATGACCAGGTCTCTATGCTGGCTATTTTATTGATCGAGGGAAGACAAAGGGAGAATGTCCCCACAGCTCATGCATGCATAATCTAGTCTTACACCTTTCTGTCCTACACTCACACTCACAGCCAGAGAGCTTTATCTAGAGGACAGCAGCGAAAATGAGGAACCCTGCTTCATCACAAATAACAGTTAGGTCACATGAGCATTTGCCGCACTGACTCTGATAATGCTATTGTTTGGAAGGAGCAGATCCTGTTTCTCTGCTGTTCTGAAGACAGTGTCTCCAGACTCTGTTCACTCTTCAGCACATAAGAAATTGCTTTTCCTTGAGAAAGCAGTGGGAGTCGCACTTTCGAGGGTTGGAACAAAAAAATATCCTGAAATTAATATGCAAAGAAAAGACATATTGTTTGATGTACTGTATTGACAACTTTAAGATTGCACTCACATTTTAATAGAATTAACAACTAAAAGCCATATTTGGATTAATAATAATAAAAATGACTGCTGACGATTTTATTTCAAAAGGGTCATATTCCATTTATCATCAACCTAACCTTAAAGGGATGACCCTCAAGTCATTCTAGGTGTATATGGCTTTCTTCTTTCACATGAACATAAACAGATATATTTAAAAATATCCTGGCTTCCAAGCTTTATAATGGTAGTGAATGAAGCTCCTGATTTTGAAGTCCAAAAAAGTGCATCCATCCATAACAAAAGTAATCCATACGGCTCCAGTGGGCTTCCAAAGGCCTTCTGAAACAAAACGATGGGTTTTTGTAAGAAAAATATCCATATTATAAGCTCCCCTTTTCTTATATCGAAATCCACTGACATTTCTCCTTAAAAATTCTTGTTTTATACTTCTAATTTGAAACCGGTGTTTTGTTTTGCTCTATCCTCTGTGCTTCCATGTTCATCGTTGCGTCAGGTCAGAGATTACTCTTTTGGCACAAGACGATTTGCGTAGGCCGTCTGTAGGAAAGTAGTTGATTTAGTTAATAAAGATTTAAATATGGATATTTTGGTTACAAAAACCCATTGCACTTTAAAATCAGGAGCACCATTCACTACCATTACAAAACTGGGAAAAGCAAGGATTTTTTTAATATAACTCTGCTTGTGTTCATCTGAAAGAAGATAGTCATATACACCTTGAGGGTGAGTAAATCATGGAATAATTTTCATTTTTGGGCGAACTATCCCTTTAAAAACTGTTTTGAAACAAGAAATCATTGTACATACTGTTAATTTTATTTCTCTATGAATAGTTCATCTAAGGAAGAAATAAAACATTAATATAGTTGTGGATGTCTAACTACAACCTAAACTTTCGACATCACCTATAGGCATAAATTTCATTTGAATGGTTAATAAGTGCCTTGTTACAACTAGGACATCCAGGTTAACTGGGTTACTGACATGTTGACCCAGGGTTGAGCAGATGAAGCCACACCGGAACCGGGATGCTCTGACAGCTGCAGGGATGATGACCCACGGCAGAGCCTTAAAGGTCCACTGAAGTGCCTTGGAACGCGCAGCATTATTCAATGTGTTGATGTCATTTCCACTGAAACTGGAAAACATGGCGAGACATATCGAACGGCTCCTCCCCTTTTGTTAAAATAGCCAATAGCATTTTGTTTATATCGCAGCTCGGCCAGAGCTGTTGAACTTGGTAAAGCCTCAGTTCTAATCTCTATCCATTTCTCCTCATAATATCTGCCATTATTGCTTTAAAATACAGCATTCTGTGCAGAATTCAAGTGGGTCTAATACGTTTTGTGGTCTGTGCCGACTCGCGCATATGATCCGCTCTGTGCTATCGTGTCTCTGGACCAAAGCAGATTGTGCATGCTGTAGTGGTTCGCGTGACACTAACATGAATCCAGACTTCATTCGCCTCAATGGAAAGCATATTTACACTGTCTTAATCGTTCCCTATACCCTATATAGTGCACTATGTGCCATTCACTATGTATAAAATAATAAATGTGTGAACAAGTGAACGACTTTAGCCACAGTTTTAGCATCTATTTATAATTTAGGTGGCGGGACACTTCAGATCCTAGAGAGCATTTGATTGGATGGAAAATCTGATGAGAAGCTGAAGTGCAGGGTGATGTCATCAAAACTGTTGATCCATATTGGCAGAAGTGTGAGACTGTAAGTTTTGAATGCTTATATCTTCTAAATATGAATTTTGTCATTGTTTTGGAGCACACTAGCTTATAGATAAGAGTAAGGCTAACATATTCACAATAAAAGCCAAAAAACTTCAATTTTGATTTCATGCCAACTTTAAAAATTGCTGACCCGGGCAGAGTCAGCGAAGCTGGAGACCAATGCAGAGCTAGAGGTCTGAAGAACCAGGGTGACCGCACTGGGCCGAAGGGCCAAGGTGAAGCCGGAGGATCCAAGGTGGGGGTGGGGGCTTAGGAAAAAAGATGCAGAGCTGATGGGAGAGAAGACAACAGTGGAGCCGAAGGAGTGGATGGAATAGGTGGAGCTGCAGACCCGGAAGTCCACAGCAGAGCCAGAGGGAGGACGAACCAAGGCAGAGATGGTAAGATGAGGGACCCTAGTGCAGCCGGAGGGATGACAGGACATGGTGGAGCCAATGAGTTGATGGGCTGAGGTGAAATCCAGGACAGAGTCGAAGTATCCACACTCTGAGGCCTGTATTCTGATGACCATGGTGGTTGTGGGTGACCCAGAGACCGTGGTCACAATGGTGGAGCTGGAGGGCTGACAAGAGCCGGCAGATCTGGACACTGGAGCCAGTGGAGGAGCCAGAGCCAAGGCGGAGCCAACGGATCAGGAAGGCATTCTAGGGTGGGTACTAGTGTGGGGATTGGTTCTGTAGTCTACAAGTCTATAAAGCTGTGTTTCCACTGAAATAACCTGGAACAATTTGTCCCAGGATCTTTTCCCCCCATATCTGTGAAGATTAGGCAAATTAGTCCAATGAAGTAGAACTTTCCAGTTCCCACTGGATTTCATCCTTCATATATAAGCTTAATGAAGCCCGAACCTTGTTGTCAGTCCATCGGTTGTATTTTTTTTAACTCCATTGTTGATTCGAATAGCAAACAACTCTTACTGCATACACCGCAGCAGACTTTTAAAAATGGTGGTTGACATAAAATGCTGCATGAACTTAACCAGTCAGCATGTTCAGCGCCCAAGTCCCACCCCCGAAAGTTCCTGAACTTTTAAAATGTATTACCTTGCGAGCAGGCACTTTCTGAGGGGAAAATGTTTACCCAGAACTTCATTTAGACCCTATTCCCTGTGATCGAATCACCACCCCAAAGTCCCTAGTTCCTGCAGAAATGCGGCTTAAGCAATTTCTACCCTACCAGTTTCGGGACGGGCATGGCAGCAGGCTCTGGCTCTGGGATGGACTATTCTACAGGCTCTAGATCTGGCTCAGAGTTTATGGTGGGTTTCGGCTTGGAGTCCTTGGCAGGTTCTCACTCAGACTCAGGGTCCGTGGTGGCTGGTGTTACCTCTGGGGTTGGGGCACTCTCTGGAGGAACTGGACCTGGAATGAAGGGAATGGTCATGAAGGTGGTGGAGTATAAGGGGAACCAGCCAGCCAGCCACATCGCATACTCAATGTACTGGAGAATCGACCAACTGGAGTTCACTATATGGACTGCAGGAGGTGGTCATCGAGCCCACTCCAACAGCATGTACTTATTCCAGAGGACTGATGACACAGATCTATGAAGTCCCCCACAAAATCGGTGACCCCCTTGATACAGGGACATGAGTTGGTTCTCTGGTTGGAGGAAGGCAGCTGCTTGGCCCATATTGTGGTCTTTTATTCTTCTGTCATGTTTGACACAAGGATGAGCAGAGGCAAGGATTTTTGCAGCAGTTTAAGAAACAAGATAATTCAGCGGATGACAAAGAACACAGAAGTACTAAACGCAGAACATCCAAACACATATGATAACCAAAAATGAGTGCACAACTGAGAAGGGTATAAATATATAGTTATTTCGATACCCTCAAAGAACCATAGAAAGCGAGATATCATGGCATGTTTATAAGGTTTTTTAGTCATACGGTGTTCGACTCGTGTTGAATGCTGTGGGCTCTGTGTACAAGAGTGTGTGTGAAAGAGAATCTGAGGATTTCTGTACAAAATCATACACACATGTGAACTGACATGATGAACAGAGCTCAGGTTTTCTCTGGCTCCTCAGTGCTGTCTCTTAGCAAACCTCAAACCACTTTCTAATCCAAACAAGATCTGAACAGCCACAATGTAGAGGTCATAAATTATGTAAAAACATTCAAAATACTGCTTAAATTTAATTAGCATGTTTAAATTGCATCTTCATTTTAGACCTAATCAAAGCTACATTCTATTAATAAAAAAACATGTGCCCAAATGTGAGGGAATTGTATTAATATCCTTTATTCTTAGTTGGGATGTTCTGTGTCTTTAATGAGGATTTTTAAGAGCAGTACCGCTTCACTTGTTTTGAGCATTGCACTAATTGCTAACAGACTATAAACACTTGGGTCTGTGGCTATGATTAGAATAGCATCACTTGCAGTGTATATTATGTATAGGCTATTGTGCACACTGCAGAGTATGCAAACTTTGTGAGTGCATGGAATACCCTCATAACATGCTGACAACAAAACTAGCAGTATGTAAAGCTTATAGGGACATCCCACCATTATAACCCTGTATATTTGTGTGTAGACCTCAGACATAGACCTTTTGTTTTAGCATAAGTTCTGATCTAATAAACAATGTGCACATGCATGTGATGAGCATCTGACCCAGAATAAATAGTGCTATCTGGAGAAATTGTGGATGGAAAATGGAAAACAAGGATTTCATGACCGTTAATTGATGCAAGATTTGACTACATCCTGTCCTGGAACTCCCAGACGGCTTGATAAGAAGTTGTTTATTATACCTATGTGACTGTCCTCACTTCTACTGTTTACTTGAGAAACAAAATGTCAACTTTATTCTGTTTTACATATATTGGCAAAGATTACACTCAGATGGCTCAATGTGCATAAATCTTCAGTCTGCAACTTAATCATACATTGCACTCATAAACCACTCTGTGGTGATAAACTGAAGCTGTTACCATGTGAATGAATCAGTGAGATATATGGGAGCAAACATCATTTAGGTTTCATGTGCAATAAGCAAACAAGGATTTTGAAATACACCACTGGGTAACCTCAGAACTTTCTCTCAGAAAAATCTAATTAAACTGCACAGCCACAAACCTACAGTTTTAAACAAATAATCAGTTATATATAAGAGTCAGTAGCTACCTGTCACCTAACAGCCATTTAAAAGACCTTAATAATGTAACCCAGCAACCAAACACGCGTTACTCTGATAAACACACTGAACTCCACGCCTCCTGAAACGTGATTGGATCTTTTCTGTACGGAATCTAATTAGGTTTGCGACAGCTTCAATCTGATTGGTAGGCTGTGCTGTCTTTTAAGTTTATGGGCGTGGCAATCTGTCTACGCAGAGTAGTGAGAGTTGAGGAGCTGCTGGAGTTTGCGTGCTCAATCTGGAGAGAGGAGAACTGGATTAAAACTTTGAATTGTTGCTCTTAAAAATAGCACATAGAAGCGGCTATGTCCCAAACCCGTTCTGTCGCCGGGTTTTATATATGGTAAGTAAAAGTTATCTGTGTTTTTGTTTGCAGTATTTAATCAAATCTAATTTCTAGTGGTTATTGTTTTTCATGTGGCTTTATCTCGAGCGGGTATGAGAAACTACAGCTAGATTTTTCCCTTTCTTTCCTTTCATGAAAATGCAACTTGAAATAATAAAATATATATGTTTTGTATTATTTAAATGTTTATATGACGTTCTTAATGTTATATATTCATCTTTATTTATAAAATTTGAACAGAAGTGAACACCGAAACAAATCTTTTACAAGTGCTCAGTAAATTGTTTTTGTCAGCTTGCAACTAACGGAATAAAACACCTTTTATATAAATAAATATGCTTTTTGCATATATAAGGTAACATAATCTCTGTATGACAATCATGAATATTATCTAAAAAGCAAAAACTAAAAGATGTCTGTTAAAGTAAGATTTAGCATTTGCTGAGCAAAATGTTACTTTTCACAGAATTGTTTTTTTATATATATATTTCAGAGGTGATTAAATGTTAATATATTATGTTGTCTAATATTTTCTGATAGGTATAGTTGAAATGGTTAAAACCATTATTTGTGTCCACTGCTCTCTCTGTGGAAGAAAATACTGTATTTCTGCTTAAGAAAATAATGACATGAAGAAAAGTTATGTGCAAATAAAGTGATAAATGAGAAAGGGTGGTACTAATTAATGTAATATTCAAACTGCAATTTGTATTTTGCTTTCCAACAAAGAAAATAATATGTATAAGTGAAATAACTGGATGGCAGATGTGTGTTGATCATGTCCTCTTTAGGTTACATATGTAGGTTGTAACACCTTATTAACTAGTCAGTCTTGTTTTACCAAGTGAGAAATGTCACTTTTTTATTGCATGGAAGGTGGACAGTCAGTCTTACATGCTAGCATCATTGAACCTTTGGTGGAAGGGTGTGGTGAATGTAAAATAATAGTTTATTACCTCAATAGAGAGTGAGGGGTTACTGTGGTCTAATATGCAATTCCTTACTGAACTGAAATGAAGAAATATCTCATTTTTTCTTGTGTTGTTATAGTTCTCATGTGATATTTGGATCATGCAATACCTATTTAAGTTGTGGAGTTTATAGAAGTTTTACATATCTTGGGCTGCCGTTTTAAAACAGTAGTTCAATTCACTGTCCTAAGGAACATTACGAATCTATTTTTACAACTCGCCCTCAAAGTTCCTGGCCCTAATTCTGTGAAGCAAACCGCTCTTTGGAAAACCATATATCATGTCCACCCTTTACACATTTTCCCCATATAAGGTGGTGTGTGCTGTAAAATGTCTATTGTACAGAGGGTGTGTGTATGTGTAGATTCTGTGGGACAGTCATTATGAATTTCTTTTCAAGTGCTTTTAATGTTTACTAACTGTGAGTCACTTTATGTAAGATGTTGTTCCTCAAGCCTGTTAAATTGAGAAGACTTTCGTTATTCTGTGAAACTTGAGTCTTTTATGTTTTGACCATTAGCGGGTAATCTTGGTCAATTTGATGATGTGTTTCTGTCTTCTGGAGATTATATTTGGTTCAGAAGTATTTGCACAAGGGCAGCCTCTGTGCACGTGGCCAATGTGTTTAGAGCTGGCTATAAAAAGCAGGTGAGGTAAGACGGGTGTTGAATGCATCCCGGAGGCAGCGAGCCACTGTCTAGAGTCCAGTCAACGGTTTCCTTCTGACCATCTTTCCAGGCTGTCCAAGGAGAGACTGCCAAATCACAGTCATGTTTGTCTAACTTTTTTTCTTTCTTTTTTGTGCTTCAGAGACTGTCCACTGATACATCTCGATGAAAATGATGGCTTGTTGAGTTACAAATCCCTATATGAATTCACCAGAGACTAAACTAGCTGAACATATGGCCTGTTCATGTTCAGGTCGACATAGTGAATGGCGACTAAATGAAAGCTTTAGGAATATTAATACAGCTATTCAACTGAATAATTTTCTTTCATGTTACATCTTTTTATAAATCATGTCAGCATAATTTATAAAAACAATTTCTGTTGGTGCAGTGTAAACTGGCCTTTAATTGAATTGTTAGAGAGTACTAATGTCACTGGACACCAGTTGGTATTGTGGGGTGCAGAAGTAGCTGTGTTAAAGGGATAGTTCACTAAAAAATGAAATTTGGTCATTTTCTCACCCTCATGTCATTCCAAACCTGCATAGCCATCTTTCTTCTGGAGAACAGAAAAGATATTTTGAGGAATGTTAGGAACCAAACAGGTTTGGTGCCCAAAGACTTCCATTGTATAAACAAACAAACAAACTATAATTTCTCGTAATATCTTTTTTGTGTTCCACAGAAGAAACAAAGTAATACAGGTTGGAAACAACATAATGGTTAGTAAACAACGACTACATTTTTGGATGAACTATCCCTTTAATGTTAAAAATATAAGGCAAGGAACTCTTAAGGAAGTAGACTGGTCACGGTACCAAAATTTCTGTAGTCGGTACCAATACAAGTAAAATGTTGTAGTTCTCTGTACCAATTTTGGTACCAGAGCAAAAACTATTGAATTAGGTACTTAAAGCTGCAGTCCACGATTTTTCCTCTTTGTCGCCATCTCTTGTTTGAAACCTGCGATTGCAGTCAAATGCGGAACAATTATCTGTACACACAGCTCGTCAGCGCGGATGAATCTAATGCTTGCTGTCAGTCACTGCACCGGTGTGGATACTGAACTTCAGAATCACAGATTCTACGTCTTGAAAGTATGACCAATATAAGAATTTTCACTGGAAAATATCATCTGAACAAGTAACATGTCTGCCACTTTTGTTCTGACCAACTGAGGAAAAAAGCATCAGGCCAACAATAAATCACACTGCCAATAGTGATTAAATCTAATGATCGCTTAGCTCGGATCACGCCGAACCGTGCAAATGATTATTACTGTTATATTGTTCTCAAATCATTAATGTTAACAACATCAGCATTACTATGACTGTGTATATTAGTGTTACCTGTAGATTTCAATTTCTGTAGCCACTCCACAGTCCAAAGTCTTTTGCTTTTGACTACGGCTGAATCTCCAGTTGTCACTGATGATTGTCATTTGGATCTTTCTGGATTACAATCCGCCATCAAAATGATCAGCTGCTGTGAGAACAGGCTATAAATGATCCGCTACCAGCAGCATCCTCACGTGATAAAACCGACTAGCCTGGACTCCTTCTTTCTGTTTACGGAAGTGACGTAATGACGCACAGAGGAACTGCTGCATGCTCAAATTTCCCACTGAAATCCACCATATCGCTCTTATTATAAAAGTAAGAGCTACAAGCTTACCGTTGTGAATCGAGCTAAGATAATGAGATAGTTTTGAACACTGGCTGGTTATGTACTTGCTCAAAAATTGATTTTGGATAATTTTTAACCAAAAAAAGTTACGGACTGCAGCTTTAAAAAAAATGTTGCCCCTTTTTGTCTTGTCCATTGGTTATCACTGTCAATCATCAGAGTTTCCAATTCAGTCACGCATTTAAATATGGTTATCAATCCAGAAATGCTCAGCAGATATAATTGGCTACAATGCTCTACTCTTTTGTAAAAACACGCTGTAAATAGAAACATTTGACGCTCAGAGAGCACTCAAATAAACATGAACGAGAGCGCTTGAAAGCAGCGTCTATCAGCGGTTACTGAATATACCCTATACTCTTTACTACTGGTACAGCAGAAAATATGGTACCGTCAACCTGTTTTTTTTTTTTTTAAAGTACCGGTACGTTTGACAACCGTAGATCTAGCGATCATCTTTAGAGCTTTTCACACTGCACTTAACCCTGGATTATTGTCTTTCCTAACCCTGGGTAGAGGAACGTTTCACACTTGTAATTTAGAGACTGGGTTAGCACTGCTTTTTTTACCCAGGGTTATAAAACAACAAAATACGTTTCACACTGCATGTAATTTACCCAAAAAAGCAGTGCTAACCTTGCTCCAGAGCAGGGTTTCATAACCCCGGGTAAAAAGTGGTGTTAACCCCGCTTTTAAATTACAAGCGTGAAACGTTCCTTCACCCTGGGTTAAAAGCGGTGTTTAGAACAATGATAACCCAGGGTTAAGCGCAGTTTGAAAATCCCTATTGTGAATTAGGATAACTCAGGATTCTGTTTTCCCAGGGTTTCAGGGTTTAGAGAGACCCAGGGTTAACTATTTCAGTGTGAACAGCCCTTTTGTGTATTGGGATGCATTTTTTTTTCTTGATGAAAGTTTTCTTAAATGAATTTGTTTGCTTGGTAGCTATTTTAAAATGTTTTAGTCATATTTGTGTGTGTGTGTGTGTGCGTGTGTGTGAGGGAAGGAGGCAGGGAAAGAGAAAGTGATTGATCTGTCCGATGTGCATCCAGCTGACATTTGGTTCTGCAGCCGTTCTTTCAACACTAATCATAAGAGTAAACACAGCTGGGACAGGAAGCTCTGAAATAAAGTGCTGCATTTCTAGGACAGCCTCTATTGTTCTCAGTGATGGATGTGTGGAGTAAAGCCACAAGCTAGAGGTTCATCCCTTTAAATTCTTTTTCTTGTCTTTTGTCTAAATCAAGCTATATTGAATGATTATATTGCCTTGCCTGACTGCAGGCTTAAGAAACCCTTCAAAAACAGCTCACTTGAATGGAGTAAAAGTTCTGATAGCTTTGTCAGGACTGAAAGTCTTCATAGGGGAGTCTGTATGCATGAAGACTTTCTACTTTAACCAATTCACCAGGTGTTTTTTAGGTGTTTCATTTATAATGGGCAAATTAGACCTTGTTTTCTGCTGGTATTAAGATGTGTTTTTAGTGATGTGATCTCAAGTGTTCAGTCAAAGCGCATTACTGTTTCCATCTGGCATTAACCCGTTTCAGATGCATCTCCTATGACCGTTTGTGTTCAGATTTCATTGCAGAACTCCCCTCTTATTTCGTTACATTCTACTTCAATTTAGCGGGAGATTCGAGTACAGTGTACGGATAATACCATTGAATGAATTAACCCATGTTACCCATGCTGTACCAAGAAACTCACAGCAAAGTGGAGAACAGGCAATCTGATGCGATGCAGACGCGACTCTCGGCAGTCAGCTTTAATGGCCGCAGCAATTCAGCTTCTGTTAAGTTTGAAAATAACAGAGGCAGTCAGTGGATCAAGCTCTTGTGTCTACAGAAGAACTATAATGACATATAGTTAAATAAAATGATTAAATAGTAAGTAGTACAATAGTTTTTACTATGGTACTTAAATTGGTGGAGAGAACAATGAAATTTTACTGGTATTAGTTAGGCATGAGCCAGTATGAGATTTTGACGGTATGATAACCTTAAGCAAAAATATCACGGTTTCACAATATTGTGTTTACAGCTCTAAAATGTGTTATTTTTAAATGTCTGGGTAAAAAACAGCTTTTTCCCATTGAACACACACATATATTGAACACAATATTTTATTTTAAAGCAGCATAAAATATTTCGGAACAGTCATAAATGTATGTCAGGTTAGATAATTAAATAAATAGAATTAATATTTGAATTCTGAAATAAGAAAAATAAACAAATTGCGAACAAAAGCACAAATAAATACAGTAGAATAAAGAGATAAATTAAATAAACATGGCGTTAAAGGGATAGTTCACCCAAAAATGAAAATTTGATATTTATCTGCTTACCTCCAGCGCATCCAAGGTGTAGGTGACTTTGTTTCTTCAGTAGAACACAAATGATGATTTTTAACTCCAACCGTTGCCGTCTGTCAGTCGTATAATATAAGAATATAATCGTCTATAAGAGTAAAAAAAAACATGCACTGACAAATCCAAATTAAACCCTGCGGCTCGTGACGACACACTGATGTCCTAAGACACAAAACGATCGGTTTGTGTGAGAAGGGTTTAATTTGGATTTGTCTGTGCATGTTTTTTTGACTCTTATAAATTGTGTTACCGTTTCAATGCATTATTTGACTGACAGACTGCAACGGTTGGAGTTAAAAATCATCATTTGTGTTCTACTGAAGAAACAAAGTCACCTACATCTTGGATGCACTGGGGTTAAGCAGATAAACATCAAATTTTCATTTTTGGGTGAACTATCCCTTTAAGTTTTTCAAGTGGGTCTAACAGTAGTATTCAGGTAAAAATAATACAGAAATTAAAGTAATCAAATGTAAAAACACTGGATCATTTTTATTGTAAAAATTAAATACAGATTAATTCTTAAAATTAAAGTTATAAGTTATTCAGTCAAGAGTCAGTCATTTTAAGAGTTTATGCACGGATCCAATATACTGTTACACAACATGCATTTCTCTTTCTATTTATGTTCCAAAACTGATTGTATTTACCTGAATACTTGGCAATACCAGCATTTTGACATAATTTTGCCTGTATTTGACTGTTTAAGCACAATAAGCCATGAAATGGTCAATTTAGTTCTTGCGAGCTGTTTGAGAGGTGGCTTTATGTGCGCGCCACTAATATAGATCAGTGGTGCATGCACTTTTGGTGTGAGTGTGAAACCTGCAGGAATGACTAAAATTATGTGCAATACAAGCACTATTCAACCAAGTGAGTGAGAGGAGGCGGGTGTGTGTCAATTCGCCGTCAGAGAGAAGAGAGAGTGAGAACGTGCAGCTACTATCGGTGTATCGATACTGCAGAAAAGAAGCATTGGAACCATTTCAGATATTTCAGTATCGATAATGATTGAAATATCGATATTTTTGCTAACACTAACTTAGGGCTGGGCGATATATCGCATGCGATTGACACGCGCATTTCGTCAGTACAGCCGGTTCCCTGAATACCGCTAAATCGCCATCACCTGCTTTCTATCGCGTTCATTATCGAAGGCGATTCATCTGCTATAATGAACGCGATATTGCGTAGTGATCTACGGTCAGTGATCTACGGTTCTGTCTATTAAATGGCGCTCCATTTGAAAGCAGGTGATGGCGATTTCATGGTAATCAGGGAACCGGCTTTACTGACGAAATGCGCGTGACAATCGCATGCGATATATCGCCCAGCCCTACACTAACTTGACGTATTGCCTTTTCTAGCAGCCACTCTTCTTAAACATGTCTTACAAATTAAATGTCCTTCCTCCTTCAAGCCGTGTCCATCTGAATGTTTTCGGTACCCAAATTTAAATTCCCGTACAGCAGACTTTGTCTTTTTCGAGGAGGGGGAAAGTTCCAGGGGTTCACCTCCTTCGGCCATCCTACACACAGGTGACTGACTGCTCACACCAACCACCTCTCTATGCTGCACACAACAACTTTCCGTCTTTGACGAGACCGCTCATACTACAGGAACGGTATAATGGAAAATATTTGTGGTTTTGAAAGTCAAACCGCGGTATACCTTGAAACCTTGAAATCTTGGTATCGTGACAACACAAGTGAGGATTTAATCTAACTGTGATTGTGAAATCCTGTTTGTGGCTATTCCCGGGAGGCCGACATTCACTTGTCATTTGAGAAGCTTTTTCCTAATCCATGTCAGCTCAGCCTCTATGGCCTTAAGACATGCCAGGAGAACAAAGCTTGAGATGCACAGGTTATAGAGAGAGATGGCAAACCATGGAGTGTTCAGTAGAGTTCACCCCTCCTCCAGCTGCTTAAGTAGTGGTGATTGTAATTCCTCTCGTCCGGGACTGGGTTTGAGTGTGTGATTTGCCCTAAGGGATTAGATTCTGAGGGTCATCACTATCCCACCATGGCTCAGACTCAACAAGCCTTTTGTTGCACTCCCCAGATGGGCCATTTTGGACAAAAAATGTGTGGGGGTTGTGGTGTTTCACTGCATACACTGCCACCATTTGTTTCACCCTCATAAGTATTACTTAATAGTTTTAATAGAGCTTGCTAGCAAAGGATTGGAACTAATAGATCTGCCTTCTCGAAGGACTCAAGGATTGGTACTCAGTTCATTCCGGTCCACCACCACGTGCTTTAATTAGAACAGGTTGTGCCAAACACACCCTGTATAGTAAAGAATAATCCGCCTGTTATCTGACTGGAAGCAGTCTAAGATGGCATCCAGTTAACCTTCTTCACAAACTCTGTTCTTCATATTCTGGGGTAACCTCCAAATGGCTCCTGACAGGAAAATGAGTAATTTTCAGAATGAAATATTTATTTCTCCTGTTAAAAAGTGCTGTAACCCTGTGGTCTAATGGCACATGGAGACTCGTGCCTCTCTGGAAACTTTGGGCTCAGCTGTTATTTTTATTTTTTGGTTTAAAACTGATTCACTGGTTCCTAATGATGTTGTTAATTATAGCCATGAATGGGTTTGTCCCATTTGATCTTGTTTTCTACTGTGCTCTGTTTATTCATGGCTAAAAGCAAGTTGTTTGATCATATAATTTATTTTGTGATTCTGTTATTCTGTTATTCTTGTCTTAGTGGCCGAGGGCAGGTGTGGTCTTTGATTCTGACTGATGATGCAGCATTTGTGTTTCATTGGCATTTTTTATTATTCCCATTTAAGGGTTTCATTAACAAGTTGTTTCCATCCCCCTTAGCTCTGGAGCAGTGTCTTTTTTGGCTGTTCACCACAGGATTCTCTACTTCACACGTAGGCGTTTTCACACCTGGCAGGTTCTGAAACAAATGCTCCAAACGAGCCATGTTTTCTCACTTAGTTTGGTTTGTTTAGGCATATATGGCAATCATGCCTCGATCAAATTCAAAAAAATATGTGCACATCCAGAAACTTTAGGTACATGCTCGATCAGATACTGCTGCTCCCGAAGATCAATTTATTCAAATAAACAATGTTTTGGCCCAAAGGTCTTCACCTGGCAAACAACAAGTGCACTGAAAGGTACAAATTATTTCAACATGATCCATCACATCTGACCTTATTAGTCAACTAGTTACCCAATCATCCAATAAACTAAAAAAACCCCGACAAAATAGTCACAAAATATACAAAAAATATCAATTAACAAAAAAGTGGTATTACCTGGTATTAAGATGTGTTTTGCTCGATCGGATCACAAGTGGATGACGAGGTGTAAACGAAGTGTAAAAGGTTTTGAGCTTGTCCACTTTCGACCAGAGGTAGTTAAATACGCATTTGACCGGATTGCGTTCATGGTGTAGACGCTCACGTGGTCAAACGTGTTTGAACAGCCACAAAAGACCTACTCTCCACTGACTTAATGCGTAAACATTATATAAGGCACACTAGCCAGATGGGATTTAAACTTTGCCGGCTGAAGCCATAAATTTGGTTTGAAGACGAAAAACCGTACTAAGCACAATGTTCTCTAAACATTTGTTTTCTAACATGTACTTTTTGTTTTCAATGCAGTCTTGCGGCTGTCAGAGCAGAAAGAAAAGCCTGATGCTCTCTGTATGTTTTCCTGTAGTCCCCGGTTGTGTTCATATGCAAATTGTGCATGGTTATTTTGCCTATTAGATGAAAACTTCTGAAGAAACCCATACATTTAACTACCCATAGACCATCCCCTCAAAGAACTTAGGACAGAAGTGGTCGAAAGTGGGACAAAAGAGACTGATTAAAACACCAGGTATAAACAGGTATGTGTCTCCCTCGTCCACTTGTAATCCAGTCGACCAAAACGCATCTTAATAGCAGGTGTAAACAGGGCCTATGATTGGCCCAAAGCAGACACGTCAGCGCGTTCGGACCTCGTACCTGCTCATACCAGTAACTTTGTTCACACACATCATACCAGTAATTTACTGGTAATGTCACACCTCTCATACTGGTAAATTGCCAAAAACTATTAACTGGTATTTTTGATTAGATCCTGTTCACACATAATGATCTCTTAATGGTAATTTACCAGTAAAGACTGTATGTGTGAAAGGGGTTAGCGTCTGTTTCTGTGGGTAAGCACATTTGTTTTGACAGTTAAAACCAAAGAGTGCTGCTTCATCTTACAATGTTTTCCAGTTGCTCTTTTTCCCTTGATTGTCGTTCTAACTGCAAAAAAAAAAAAAAACATTGTAACAATTCAAGTTTGACTTTTCCAGTCAAGGGAGCTTTAAGCGTGAACAAATGGTACACGGAGCAAATTCTTTCTCGTCTTCTCTGTGAAAGAACAGCTTGACCTGCCCTAACCTCTCAGCGCTCAGGCATCTGTTTGTGTGCTCAGTTCCTGTGCAGCACAGCATCACTGCTGCTTCGTCTCAGATGTCCTGTCCTGCAGGAAGAAGATAAATGGCCGTGAGAGATTACGGCACTCCATCGCTGTTTTCTCAAACCTAGTGAGCTGCCTGCCAACAGTAGACATCATAGGTGTATCTATAAAAGTTTTAAATTAAAAATGTATCTGTTTCACCTAGTATTTGTTTATTTTGTATGCTAGTGTAGGGGAGAGTGGGGTAATATGAGCCAGTGGGTAAGTTAACCCACCCCCGTACACTTTTATTGACATGTTGACCACATATTTTGAAACCACCCATCATTTCTGCCAGACTGTGAAAAGGAGAAGCACATGGGAGGAGTGGAAGGCACCCATTTACTTTAAAAACTTTTTTTTGGTTGTTGTTTTTTTTTGGTTCATTAAAGTAAATGCAAATGCTGTGGGGTAAATTGAGCCAGCACTTTAACTTACCCCACCATAAGTCACTGAAGTTAAATCTCTGAAGTATCTGACTGGTATAATTTCAATGTAATAGTACGCAACTGGCTTAGTTTGTTTTTTCCTCGAGTTTATTTGATAGGAACAGTGTACAAGTACACCAGATCCTTCTCTGATACGAACCAGAAGATGCTTAATCATGTATATCTTTCCACCTGTAGTCTCTAATGGCCTAACATGGTCGACAATGCAGAAAAACTACCATGCCAAGAACCCTTTTGACCTAAAATGTTTATTAGTTTCATTGACATTTATTCATTCATTCATTCATTCTAATTTAGTTTTTTATTTAACTCACCAAATTTGCTCTATAGATTATTTAATGTTCAACATATTGTTTCAGAAATGCAAACAATTAAAGATATTGAAATTTCAACATCATTTGGTTGGTTTTATGTTGTTAAAGTTAGCTTTAAGAAAAGAAATATGATTATTTGTAAAAGGAAATTTGATTATTAAATTAGTTTTAAAATAGGTAAATAATCTTTACAATTTCACATGGGTTTGATTCAGATTCAGTTAGATGGTCAGTTTACATCCAGATGGTGCAACTTACCTAACCTGGGGTAAACTGAGCCACAGGAACACTTTTTTAAATAAGAAGTCATATTTTTTTAACCCTTCGTCATAGATGCATTCTGATGATTTCAAATAATAGGAAACATCCTGAAAATAGGAGTGTTCGATTCCAGGTTTTTTGGAGTCGACTCCAACTCCCGACTCCCACTGTTGGATTCGATGGAATCGACTCCATTTACTGTACATCAAAACGGACATAAATAAGCCGAGATGGCAGTCCTTACACAATTTATTTCCCCCCGACACAAAGCCCTAAAATCCCCTCATTAAAACAAAACACGTTTAGCGAGACTATCCAAATTAGTCCAATTTAGAGATTACTTGATGAGTAGCTTATCAATGTTGCTAATTGCCAATACCTAATTTTACCGAGTGAAAATTCACGAAAAACATCTGTGGTCGAATATTATGTCAGAATGAAATAAACAAGAAAGCAGGGATTCTTTAATGAATTCATCTCATTATAATGGTCGGGGGATGGTGCTAAACGCACTTGATCACTGTCTTAAAAGTGCTTGGACACGAGAGTTAGATACTAAAATTAATACAATACATAAAAATGCATACATGTACACTTATTAATGTGTTTATTGTTGGTGTGAGTTTAATTATTTTTATGTATGGTTTAATGCACACGGTTAACTATGGAAAATCAAATCTATTGCAATAATATAAGCTACCATCAATACTAAAGCTGACACGGAGGTATGTATAATTACAAACTAAAGTCACTATGACTGTTATCTATTTCTAAAGTAAGCTACATAAATGTATGTGACAAAGTTTCTGCGACAGCTCTCTGACGCGATTCGTCAGTGTCCGAATTTCTTGCTTCATTTCGTTCACTCCTTGCTTAGTGCACTTAACCATAGACATTATGCACTTAACTGCCATGCATTATGTAGGCTATGGATTCGAGAATCAGTAAACAAGTGAGCGATTCTGGACACAGCAACAGAGTCGACACCGAGAGTCGATTCCTGTGCTGGAGTCGAGCCCGACTCTGGGGCTGTTCAGAGTCGAGGAATCGACTCTTTTGGAGTCGACTCCCCATCACTACCTGAAAATACTTTAGATCCATTCACCGTACTTCTCCCTCATTTTCACTTATCTTGAGGACCACATAAGTAAAAAATGGCTCATCTTACCCCACTCTCCCCTATGTAGTATTTCACTGTTAGCATAGTAATGTGCTAGAGCCATGTGGAGAGATATTTGTGTCACACTGTCTGCGAATGACACCGTATGAGATTCATTCGAAGGCAGCAATGTTTTGAAACTGGGGCATGTGTGTTTATATCGCTAAAATTAGTTTTTATGTGGTGTCGAATGTCTAATTTGTAGCTGCACGATTGTGAACTTGATTCAAACACCCATGCGATCTTGTTCCCAAAACAAAAAGAAGCGATTCTCAATTTATTCAGAATCGTGCAACTCTATGTAGTACTATGTAGTCTTTACAAATATCAGTTGTATTGTTCTGTGTATGTTCCCAATTTGTCATATTCACAACAATCTCTCTCTGTGTTTCTCTGTTATTTCCACGGCCCCCAGTCTGTCTGGTGTGAAACCTGTCCCGGCTCCTGCAGTCTGGCTCTGATCCGCAGTCATTTATAGCTCACTGACTCAGAGCAGTCTGGACGTGTTCGCATTCAAAATTGATCTCATTTTACTGCACGGTTTTTGAGGCTGATACTCTGGGGATCAATACATCACATTCCCCTTGTAACACACAGTATACTATCAAGTTGAACATCAAGTTTCAAGTATTCTGTTAAAATCACCACTCGTCTGTACAACCTGCCAACAGTTAGATCTATATAGCAGTGCCTCTTAAAACTTTTCTAAGTATGAATAAGTATTTTGCTCATAATTATTCAGTATTTGCTGGAACTTTATAGTTTTTTTTATGTATATTATTTATATATTTTATATATTTACAGAAGAGGATTAGGGCCAAGCAATAATAAAAAAATAAAACCATCTCAAGATTAAAGTTGTTAAATTTCGAGAAAAAAGTCGAGATAAAATGTTGAGAATAAACTAGTTAAATTTCGAGAAAAAAGTCGAGATAAAATGTTGAGAATAAAGTCATTAAATTACAAGAAAATATTCGTTAAATTATGAGAAAAATGTCATTAAATTTCGCGAAAAATGTCGAGATAAAATGTTGAATAAAGTCATTAAATTATGAGAAAAAAGTCGTTAAATTACGAGAACAAATTCGTTAAATTACGAATTTGTTCTCATAATTTAACAACTTTTTTCTCGTAATTTAATGACTTTATACTCATAATTTAATGACTTTATTCTCAACATTTTATCTCGACTTTTTTCTCGAAATTTAACGAAATTTTTCTCATAATTTAACAAATTTGTTCTCGAAATTTAACGCCTTTTTTCTCGTAATTTAATGACTTTATTCTCAACATTTTATCTCGACTTTTTTCTCGAAATTTAACGAGTTTTTTCTTGTAATTTAACGAGTTTATTCTCAACATTTTATTTCGACATTTTTCTCAATTTAACAAGTTTTTTTTTTTTTTGTACTACTGCCCTAGTCCAATACTAGCTTTTGTGTAAATTTATTGTCTTCTCAACTGAAACAAATCATGCTTATTTTGGTGATGTTACCCCTCTCAGACTTTGCTGTGTATGTTTTTTTTTTTTTGTGTGTGTGTGTGTGTGTGTGTGTGTGTGCATGTTTGTTTGGATAAGGGAAACCTTGCACCTCTGGAGAGGTGTTAGCAGTCTTCTGTCTTCTGTTATCTTACACTGCAACCCGTAATTGATGAAGCAAATTCAAGAAAAAAAAATCCTGTAATTCTTTATCTCCATTAACAACATGTTCAACATAAACAAAGATAAGACACTATAAACATCTGAAGGCAGTTTTCAGACATACTTTAGGACCTGGGTTTGACTAAACTACATTTGTTTATAGGAACATTCATCCTTTGAGGAAAATCTTTTGCAGTCCAAGATTAATATCTGATCTGGCTCTGAGAGGTTCATTCAAAATGTATAATGACAGTTGATTTTATTTTTATTAGCCTTGCCTCTAGTGAAATGTTATTGCTGTTGTACTGAACTGAATTACAGATTCGGCCTGTGAGGAGATGTGTTAAAGATACATGAAATACTGAGATGAAAGAAGAAAAATCTAAAGGCTCTTTACAGATAGATCCAGCTGTCTTTAGAGACCAGGCATGCAGTTGTCTTGCACTGTTAGTATAACACCTAACCTTTTGGGCTTTGGGTTATGAGGTCACATTACTGGCTGTCCTTGGTGTGTTTGTGAGTGTGTGTTAGTTTTTGTAAATGTGAACCCAGTAATTTGCATCAAAATCACTTCCAGTTTCCAGTTTATTAATAGTCACTGTCCCCACTGCAAGTCCGTATTCTGTATAGGAAACACTGAGGTAAACCCTGACATGTCATTTAAGGCAGCTGTAAACGATTTCTATTTGAAACACAACTCTTAAGTGTTTCCATGCAACACTCCTTTCCTCCATTGTTTGGTAAAACAGGTAGTTCCACTCCAAACCAATGATTGAGGTAACATGTTGGAATGCTCAAACTAACTTTTTAAAAAAAAGTCACACTAATTACTCTTCTACCAACAAATAGCTTACAGTTGTCTGTGCACATTAAGCTGGATTAAGTATTGTAAAGTAGGGTGAATTCAGGGTAATTGGGACACTTTTTGTCATTGAGATGACTGGGAAAAAAGTGTCCCAACCAACCTGAATTCACCCTATAATTCACTTTTTATGAATACGTGAGGGTCAGCGTATAGTGCACGTGACGCAAATTTTGTCATCAGAAGAGTACGCACACTGCCAGATTTACACTTGCGTTTAATTTTTTTTGCAGTAATTAGTTTGTCCACAAGGTGGCAACTGTGTCCTGAGGGTGTCGATTCACAAGGTAATCAAAGAAAACTGGATACACAGAACAAACTGGAACACATGCAAGTTACAGCGACAATGAAGGCCTACATGGATAGAGATTGTGTAAAGAGGTTAGAAAGTACCCTCATTTGTACAACTCTAGCATGAAAGAACACAAATATATTTACATGGGTTGTAACTTGTGGAGAGAGATTGCTCAAAACGGTGCATGCGTCAAACACCTGTGTATGTGTACGTGTTTGACTGTGTGTGTACGCGTAAAAAACGGAGTACACCCAGGGCTTTACACCCAAAAAAATTACACACAGAATCTCATGTGTAAAAAGGATAATTTGACAACAGAAAATATTCTGATCTTGGTAAAAAGCCTGATCTTTCAGACTCTAGGGTGCCTGTGCTCTCAAAGAAAGACAATGAATCACTCAGTTGGAATGCTGGAAAATTCAGACCAGTATCAGACCCTGGTTTTGTTCATTGAGAATGAACAAAATCACTCAATGCCAGAACAATTACCGGAATTTTTCCAAATATTTTCCAGAATCTCTGAATGAAAAGGGCTACACATTCAATCAAGAAATGACAGCTGGTTTCTACACGCTATAAACCACCGCACTACCCGAAAGCCATCTGCACTAGTCCTTCAGACGGTATCAACTAAGAATGAAAAGTGATCTGTGAGAACTTCAAGGAGTCCTGCTTTGTGTCTGACCTCTCCTGATGGGTCAGTTGTAAACCAGTCTCCCCTTGACAATATTTCTGATTGCTAACTAAAGGCAGCATCCAACTTGACAGACCACGACTGTTTGCTTATGTACAGTATGTTATCAGGGCTTGACACTTTCTTTTTCCCAAGGAGAACATATGCTCATAAGTTTAGGAGTGCATTAAAAAACTTTAGGAGCGCAATGCAAATTTTTCACATAATGTGTTTTAGCTTAATAAGGGGGATATAAGGAGAATACAAAAATTACACAAGGTTTTCTGCTTCAAACTGTTATAATTATATAATTACTTATAGTCCTAATTTAAACTGTGTATATATAATATATATATATATATATATATATATATATATATATATATATATATATATATATATATATATATATATATATATATATATATATATTAGGCATGTAACTGTATCACATTTTCATATCACCATAAGTGCTGAAGCACTATTATGGTATATTGTATTATCACATATTGAATTAGGTTACAAAAAAAGTGTTGTCCTCCTAATTCAAAATAAACAAATGCAAAACGAAAGTAACATAAAAAGTAACACAAACATAATAAAATAAAGTCCAGGCCTGGTCCTCTCTCGTCCTTCACTGTCGTCGCTCCTCCTTTATGCTTCCGGAGCTCCTCCGTGAGAGACTCAAGGCCGGTGCGCCTCCCAGGTGGAGCTCGTTAACTCTCGCGCCACCTGCCTCGCGCCGTTCCTTCACAGCTCTCGCCCGCCCTGGTCACCACAAATACACAAAAAATGTGTAAAGCATACAAACTTTATACTTTATATTGTGAAGGCGAACGTTTGGGTTTCCTGCTGCAGGATGTAGGAGTATTGTAAGCTTTTCTCATTTTAAACAAATAGAGCTGGGCAACAAACTCAAGCTCCTCTTCTCTTATATCATGACCGGTGTTTTGTTTTGCTCTATCCTCTGCGCTTCCGTGTTCATTAATGCATCATGCGTCGGGTCAGGGGTTACTCTTCTGCTGCAAATTGATGTGTACAGCCATCTGCCGAAAACTAGTTATTATAGTTAATA
The DNA here is from genome assembly GCA_036281575.1 of Ancherythroculter nigrocauda. Classification (NCBI taxonomy): domain Eukaryota; kingdom Metazoa; phylum Chordata; class Actinopteri; order Cypriniformes; family Xenocyprididae; genus Ancherythroculter; species Ancherythroculter nigrocauda. The sequence goes on from VTFQ01000019.1 coordinate 3,937,334, forward strand.
AAGTTTTAAATGGGGATATTTTTCTTACCAAATCCCATCGCTTCGCTTCAGAAGGCCTTTATTAATATCATATGGATTACTTCTATGATGGATGGATGCATTATAAAGCTTGAAAGAGCCAGGATATTTTATAATATAGCTCCAATTGTGTTCATCTGAAAGAAGATAGTCATATACACCTAGGATGACTTGAGGGTGAGTAAAGCATGGGGTAATTTTCATTTTTGGGTGGACTATCCCTTTAAGATTGGCATGGGGTGACAGAATAACTGTTTGCCTCTGACTGTTTATCTCTGATTTCTTGTCACGTAAAGCTCAAATATGAAATAAACGGCGAATTAAGTACTTTTTTAAAAGTAAGGAGGACCTCTGCTCTCCAGTTTTAATGGTTGCTACACCACTGAATTTAACCATTATGAAGTAGCCTTGTCCTAGCTCAGCGACTCCCTCTGATTCCCCGCCGGCTGTGTAAATGAAGCTTAGGTCTGAAAATTGAGTGAAAAATCATCTGAGACACTGGCGAAATCTGTCTCCCAGCACCCAGACCACATCAGACTCACCATTGATTTCAATGAACTCTAGCACCTTGACGTGACAGATTGCTCGGCAAAGGACACCGAGCGAGTCGGGTCAACCTTATTCAATTTAGCGGTTTAGATAATACGATTTCGTTTCCCTCCATGTGTAGCGAACATGTCAGTGGAGATAGATTGTAGCAGGTGTGGGCTGTGGACAAGGTTAATGTATGGGCACCATTTTTTTTTTTTTTTTTACACCCCTTTAATATCAAAAGATGGTTCACTTCATAAGTATATCTATGCGTGTTCTTGTCTCTTCCTCTTCATTTGTCAGCATCTGGTCTTCCAGAGCTGTTTTATCACTGAACCGTCACAGATTCTGCTTCTGGTTCAAGTGATATGAATGCACACATCTGTAACAGATTTGCCTTTGTGGCAGTCGTAGTTTCTCATACGTTAGTCTCTGGAGGTCAGAATGTCTGGCAGCTTGATTAATTAGAAATGCAGAATGTTAGCTTTTTAAATGCTTTACTCCAGTTTATTCATATTTCTTTGTCTCAATTACAAACCGTCACTTTCACGTGCACTGATGTTTACAACTGTTGTCAGTTGCCTTTTTTTTTCGTCAGTGGCTTACTGGAACTACATGATCACTCTTGGGATCACTGCTGACATTTAGATTATCTGTAAAAGATTTTTAAAGAGCAAATTCCAGCAAGAGAGTCTAGTCGAGAGGGTCATTTGTGTGTTTGACCGCTCTCATGAACTACACAGACTGACAAGAACACAAGCTGATTGAAGCAAAGAACTTGGAGAATTTAGTGACAGTAGTGAATACACTTGATGGATTTAAATATTGTCTAATGTCATACTTTTTAGGGGATAGGTCAAGTGGAAAGTGGAAGTGCAAGTGGATGGATCAAAACGAACACAACGGTAATCCATATGACCCCATTTGATGAATCAATAGCCACTTTCACATAGCAATCCCAGTAAATTACTGTAAAACCAGAACCACTTTTCTGGTACAAACCCGATTCCAAAAAAAGTTGGGACAGAATGCAATGATGTGGAAGTTTCAAATTTCAATATTTTATTCAGAATACAACAAAGGTGACATATCAAATGTTTAAACTGAGTATGTATCATTTTAAGGGAAAAATAAGCATATAGGCATCAACATATCTCAAAAAAGTTGGGACAAGGCCATGTTTACCACTGTGTGGCATCCCCTCTTCTTTTTATAACAGTCTGCAAACGTCTGGGGACTGAGGAGATAAGTTGCTCAAGTTTAGGAATAGGAATGTTGTCCCATTCTTGTCTAATACAGGCTTCTAGTTGCTCAACTGTCTTAGGTCTTCTTTGTCGCATCTTCCTCTTTATGATGCGCCAAATGTTTTCTATGGGTGAAAGATCTGGACTGCAGGCTGGCCATTTCAGTACCCGGATCCTTCTTCAGCGCAGCCATGATGTTGTAATTGATGCAGTATGTGGTCTGGCATTGTCATGTTGGAAAATGCAAGGTCTTCCCTGAAAGAGACAACGTCTGGATGGGAGCATATGTTGTTCTAGAACTTGGATATACCTTTCAGCATTGATGGTGCCTTTCCAGATGTGTAAGCTGCCCATGCCACACGCACTCATGCAACCCCATACCATCAGAGATGCAGGCTTCTGAACTGAGCGCTGATAACAACTTGGGTTGTCCTTGTCCTCTTTAGTCCGGATGACATGGCGTCCCAGTTTTCCAAAAAGAACTTCAAATTTTTATTCGTCTGACCACAGAACAGTTTTCCACAGTCCATTTTAAATGAGCCTTGGCCCAGAGAAAACGCCTGCACTTCTGGATTGTGTTTAGATATGGCTTCTTTTTTGACCTATAGAGTTTTAGCCGGCATTGTGGATTGTGTTCACCGACAATGTTTTCTGGAAGTATTCCTTAGCCCATGTTGTGATTTCCATTACAGTAGCATTCCTGTATGTGATGCAGTGCCGTCTAAGGGCCGAAGATCACGGGCATCCAGTATGGTTTTCCGGCCTTGACCCTTACGCACAGAGATTGTTACAGATTCTCAGAATTTTTGGATGATATTATGCACTGTAGATGATGATAACTTCAAACTCTTTGCAATTTTTCTCTGAGAAACTCCTTTCTGATATTGCTCCACTATTTTTCGCCGCAGCATTGGGGGAATTGGTGATCCTCTGCCCATCTTGACTTCTGAGAGACACTGCCACTCTGAGAGGCTCTTTTTATGCCCAATCATGTTGCCAATTGACCTAATAAGTTGCAAATTGGTCCTCCAGCTGTTCCTTATATGTACATTTAACTTTTCCGGCCTCTTATTGCTACCTGTCCCAACTTTTTTGGAATGTGTAGCTCTCATGAAATCCAAAATGAGCCAATATTTGGCATGACATTTCAAAATGTCTCACTTTCAACATTTGATATGTTATCTATATTCTATAATAAAACATAAGTTTATGAGATTTGTAAATTATTGCATTCATTTTTTATTCACAATTTGTACAGTGTCCCAACTTTTTTGGAATTGGGTTTGTAAATACACAAATGTGCTGTTCACACAATCAACGGCGTACGGTAGCATTCACACACCAGTACCAAAATACCAGTAAACTCTGTGATGTTAATCATCGGAAATGACCTTAAAATGCTGAGCCTTTTCTTCATCCACCTAGATGTGAGGAGAAGCGCTTTAGTTTTATTTAGTTCAATTTGACTACATTTATTTTAACTTCAGAGTGACAGAAGTCAGATGTCCGTCTAGCACATGTTTACATAGAAAAACCATTAAAAGCATCAGAGAAAGTACCGTAAACAACTGCGACATAACTTTATGGTTGGTCCAAAGCAGATTTCTTACGTCAGCACGTTCAACATTATTTTTAACATTAGAGTGGATGAAGCCATTTGTAAATTTAATGTGTCTGTCGTATGGTGTCATCAGCTTCCAGTTACTTTTAGCTGTACAAAACAGCTTTATATAGCTAATGGATTGTATTGTTGTAATTATAAACACGCTGGTTTGTAAGCCGGTCCGTGACCATTCGAGAGCAAGTTGATTGTGTCTGCAACTGTTAGACACATGTATGAATATCTATATCTAATAAAATAGACATCAACAGATTATTTAATTAAACTGGTGCAATGCAACAAGATGCAGGCATGAGCAAACACATTAAAAAGTTGCCGAAGTAAAAACATTAAAAAGTACCATGGTAAAGACCTGTAATATTGAGTTAAAGAGTTAGTTCACCTAAAAATGAAATTTCTGTCATTATTTACTCACCCTCATGTCATTCCACACCCTTCGTTCATCTTCAGAACACAAATGAAGATATTTTTCATGAAATCCAAGAGGTTTTTTAATCCCCCATAGAAAGCTATGAAATGACCACATTCAAGGTCCAGAAGAGTAGTAAAAACATCGTTAAAATAGTCCATGTGACTAGAGTGGTTCAACCTTAATTTTTTTAAGCGACGAGAAAATATTTTTTTGTGCACAAAAACAAAACAAAAATAATGACTTTTGTGAACAATTTCCTCTATTACCTGTCTTTGTCCTACAATGTTTACATTGTTTAGACAGTGCAGCGCTTCCAGGTTCTATGTCAGAACGCCGGCTTTCAAAATTCAAAATTGTTGAATAAAGTCATTATTTTTGTTTTGATTTTGCACGGAAAAAGTATTCTCGTTCGCTTCGTAACATTGAGGTTGAACCACTGTAGTCACATGAACTGTTTTAACAATGTCTTTACTGCCTTTCTGGACCTTAAATGTGGTAATTATGCTGCTTTTCTAATTAAATTAAATCTTAACTTGTGTTCTGAAGATGAACGAAGGTCTTACAGGTGTAGAATGACATGAGGGTGAGTAATAAATGCCAGAATTTACATTTTTGGGTGAACTATCTCTTTAATACATATAACTAGGGCTGGGCGATATATCGCATGCGATTGTCACGCGCATTTCGTCAGTAAAGCCGGTTCCCTGATTACCGCTAAATCGCCATCACCTGCTTTCAAATGGAGCGCCATTTAATAGACAGAGCCGTAGATCACTGACAAGCTACGCAATATCGCGTTCATATCGCAGATGAATCGCCTTCGATAATGAATGCGTGACGATACACTGACCGTTCCAAGATGGCGTGCACTGACGTGTCTGGAGTGGTCGAATGTGACATATACATATCTCTGCTCACAGCTGAATCCATCGATTTTCCAAAACGCTGGTCCAATATGGGTACAGCATAATATCATACAGGTATAAATTCCTATTTAATTGATTATTAAATTGTTTAATTAAGGTTTATACATGCTAGTTTCCATGACAGAGTCCAAAATAAATGTTTTTTTACTACTGGAACTGCCAGTTTGCTAAGTTTCATATAATTATTAAACAGCACAAACTATGCAAAAGCGGCAGCCCTTCCGGCGCATTAAGTGTCCGAGTTCGCTCACTCATTCTCATTCACTCCTTCAAGTGGACTATATTAGTGAGGAATATAGAGAATAGTGAATGAAGGTATAGGAGGCAATTTCAAACACAGCTTCTGTGTATTTAAGATCTTAGTTTCCTCAGTTATTTGTTCCATGTCATATTTGAATTATGTGGTTGTTGTATATTTGCTGTTTCTCCTGAGATTAAATACACTTATTTTGGATTTCCCTCTTCATTGTGCTCTAACTACTACAGCCGCATGTTACAATATATAGTGGCTATTAATGAAACGTAAGTCTCACACATTCACAGAAAATAGCTTACTTCTGCATTGCAAAATAAGGTGGATGTTTTGTTATTGATATTACTTAGTACTTCAATGTTTAATTACTTCAACTAAGACACCTTAAAATAAAGTGTACACAAATAAGCTGCATTAAAAGAAAAGTAGGTGTATTAGGCTACATTGTGAACTCACCATTTTCATAAACATTTGGTGATTTTGATGTGCTCCATTTTGAGTTTTGACCCAAAAACACATTTTAAGAGATTGAGATTTTAAATGCTTGTCATAACTTGTTTATATTGTAAAAAATATTGATAATTTTAATAATATGATTCTCTATGGAGATGCTTTTAATTTTTTTAGATAACTAACAAACTAAAGGCTATTACAATTATGACAATATTTTTGGCGAGCTTATAATGTAACACATTTTTCATAATGTAAAAATGATTACATTATGAGCTCAAGATTTTATGTTTTGAGAAGATTACACTATGAACATTGTATTACATTAATAATGTAACACGTAACACGTTTTGAAAGAATTACATTATGAACATTTTATTGTATTGATAATGTCACACTTAAATATATTATGCTTTGTTATTACAACATGAGTTGCTACACTTATCTTTGTTTTAGTGTAATTGGGCAATTGTTTGATATAAACAGTGTCAGCTGTAGTTACTAAATCGCATGTTTTAATTTTACACAGCCACTGTTGAGTGTTTTGTTGACGGATCACCGACTGTGTGCTTATGCTGAGTATGTTTTGCCCGTTACCATTAATGATGGTCAGGATGGCTGGAGTTAAGATCATTTGTAGACCATATACTGATGCTAAAAACATTCATTGGTCTTTGAAGCTTGTGTTTGTCAAACTAATGCTAAATAAAACACAAGGCAGTGAAACACGTCTCATACAGCACTACAGAAAACTGCTTGTGAGTTCTTGCTCTCTTTAATGTTAGCTAGTGCACTTTTGATTTCACCAACAGATGCTGTTAATTAGCTTTGTGTGCAGCCCAGTAAAGGCCAAAATCTATTGTTCTGAGTGTAATTAGCAGGATCATGCCTTTAGTGAATATGCATGACCTTGTGTCCCTAATCCCCACAAAGACATTTCCCATTTCAAAGGCACCAGCTCCTTTAAACAATTTATAATAGCGACTCTCATTGTCACCCTGATCCTCTTTTCTCATTCTGCTCTTTCATTGTTGAGCTAATCACCAGTCACTGCATGAAATCCTTTAAAGCGTGATCTGCTAATTAGGATCATTTATTGAATGCTTATCTTTATGAAAATAGTCAATTGTAGAGTTTCTGCAGAAAAGTAGATGTTGGCATCTTATCTGCTGTAGAAGTGAGCAAAGTAATTTCTGTCCTGTGCATGCTTTTGAATAAAAAGTCTTACTGAGCTGGCCGTTACACTGCAATTTTAAATCGAAGGAGTTTGCACATTCTGATTACTAGGGCTCCCCCTGACTAAAGATTTTTCTAGTCTAGTAGTAGTTCATTTAATCCATTAGTTGACTAATCACATGTTTATATTAATTAAATTACTTAAATATACTGAGGACAGAATATATGCCTCGCGCTCAAGCGCACACATAAAGCATGTCGCAAAAGTAATGATTATGAATATGTTGGAAGAAAGTAGCATGTTTATATAAGTTTATTATTATAAAATAACATTTTAATTGTTTATTGTAATAAACTTGTGTTTTTTGAGTCAGGTGGAAGTCATATGGATTACATAATCAGAGAGTATTTGATTTCGATTTGAATTTGGTTAGTTTAAAAATAGAAGTTTCAAGCTTTCTATAGATATATTTCTCGTGTCTGTGAGGCAAGTAGCCCATACGCTGAGTTTTAGTTCAATTATGTGACGCACTTCTGTTCAGGAAGACCGAGATGGCAGAAGGCGCATCCTGTCTGTTTTCTTTATTTTACAAAAGCACAACGTTTTGCTGTTATTGTGAGTGTACACACATAAAAGTAGACCCTTTGTATTACTTTTGATCTGTATGACAAAAAAATGACAGAGTATTTTAGGTTGAAATAATGCCAGTGATCGCGCCGGCGCCTCCGTGTCTTGCAGTAAGTGTGCTGTACTTCAGTTTCCACACTCCACACAAACTCTTGAATATATAATAGCGCACATTTATCTAGGTTAGAGTGAGCAGCCATGTAAAGTTGCTACTACTTACATGTTTCAAATGATAAGCCATATTTGAGGTCGATGGATGGGCGAACGTTTGGATTTCCTGCTCAACATACTGTAATTACCACAACAACCCACCTTTAACGATCTCTGCATCACAGCCTGCATGAATTCACAACTTTCTGTGGATTATTTTTTGTGACTAACTGGCCAATAAAATCTTGGTCGACTAAGCCTCTTCATTGTTATTATCAGTGTTGAAAACATTTGTGTACATTTTTTTTTTTTTCAGGATTATTTGATGAATAGAAAGTTCAAAAGAACAGCATTTATCTGAAATAGAAAGCTTTGGTAACAATATCACTACCGTTCAAAGGTTTGGGGTCGGTAAGAATTTTTTTTTTTTTTTTGAAAAGAAAAGAATACTTTTATTTAGCAAGGCCACATTAAATTGATCAAAAGTGACAGTAAAGACATTTATAATGTTACAAAAGCTTTCTATTTCAGATAAATGCTGTTCTTTTGAACTTTCTATTCATCAAATAATCCTGAAAAAAATTGTACACAACTGTTTTCAACATTGATGATAATAATAAAATATTTCACAATATTACTGTTTTTGCTGTATTTTGGATTTAAATAAATGGAGCCTTGGTGAGCAGATGAGGCTTCTTTTAAAAACATTTAAAAAATCTTGCTGTCTAAAAACTTTTGACCAGTAGTGTATGTGTTCAAACTTGTCTAATAAGCTGTGATCCTATTTTTGGCTGCATAACGTTGTGGTTTTCTAAATTAGCCATTGAATTCACTTTTTGTTTGATTGGAACTGAGAAAGAATGTGTTTTCATGGAGCAGGGCGAAATCCAGGGTTGCCAGGCAAATACAACATTACTTGTGTCCTTCCTTATAAGAGTATATTTAGAAAAATATATATATATATTATATGTAGACTTGTCAGTGCCATCCAACCTCACTGTAATCAAATTTTGGGATTTTGTTCCCCTTTTTCCTGTTGAGTTGCAAATGAATCTATCTTTAACCCCTCCTCTTTCACCCGTCCATTTCCCCCATTTTTCTGGCTGCCCTCCCTCCCGTCCCGCCTCTCAGTGTGGGGGTGATGGTGCAGGGTCAGATAGCACTGTGGACATGGTCACATTCGGTTAGCTCTAACCCTCCATGGGAAACTGCGGGGGGTTCAGCTTCTGTCCTCGGCTTTGAGTAAAGAACAGAGATGTAACTTCAGGTGGACTTCTTAAGGAGTTTATGCTACCTAAAAAAAACCAAGAAGCACTGGCTTGACTGCAGCACGAGACATCAGATTTTCCCCTCACGCCGAAGCAGTGCTGTCCGGAGCAGGAGTCACTCACAGTCTGGGAGGGAGTTTCCACGTGTGCGCATGTGGTTTTGTGTGAGTCACTTTGTCTCTTTTAAGTATGAGAGCTGAGGTTGAGATCAGACAAACTGGATTTGTCTTCCTTTTCAAAGCATTGTAGATTAAAGCTTTTTCCCAAAGGTAAGGGAAAGGTGTTTTTGTCTGTGTTTTTCACCCTAGTCTTTGTTGCCTCTAACTGGATTAAGAAAAAAACAGGCTGCAGGTGTAGGCTTAGTGACAGACTGTTGCTTTTGTTTAACTTTATCTTCTTGCTGTCTGAATCATGTACTGTTTGTTGAAATTGTATTTGCCTACAGTTATTTTTAAACCAAAGGCTCCTGCTCAGGACAGCTCTGTGATTAATTGACCTGTAGTCAGTGTGTTGCTCAGATTGAATGGTCTAGAGTACGTCAGGCAGATTTATGAGATAGAAAAGGGCGTCTGGTGATAGTCAAAGAGTGTCAATATTTGTGTTATGATGTTGAAATATCCTATCAGTTGACATTTGACAGGGATGTCTTGAGTACAGAGACATATAATGAGACTTTACTAGGACAATAAATCTATACTGAGAGTAGAAGAACCAAATTTGATTGATCACTCTCTTTTTTGGGCCATACTGTAAAATAAAGCTCAATAGCACTGTATCTGCTATAAACATCTCAGGATTTGTTCCTTTAGATCTATTCTGTAGACGTGGTATTTCTGACTTCTTTTCATGTTTCACTTCATGTAGCTTTCAGTCTTAATTTGATCCCTTTTTAATATTTAATCTTTCATTTAGTTTTCCATTTATTGCTGATTTTTTTTAATGCCATAATTGAGGAGCAAATGAAGTCAGACATGCAAGTGCTCACTGTCTGATATCAATGGAAGTGTTTGTGTTTGAGTTCTCTCAACTTCTCTGATCTTTCTGAAAGCTTGTGGACTGGAAAACTTGTATATATGACATAAGGGTGTAAAGATTCACTTGTTTTCTCCATGAATTGGTCAAATTTTGCTGATGCAAATGCATGCATGGATTATTTGAAACGTAAATCATTTGTTTGTCAAGAACAGTAGTTTGTCTTTTTCTTTTGTATAAGACACATTAGGTGAAGCATTTACATAATACTATGAATGCAATTAAAAAATGTAGAATCAAATCATTAAAGGGGACATATCATGAAAATCTGACTTTTTCTGTGTTTAAGTGCTATAATCGTGTCCCTGGTCCCCAGAAAACGTGAAAAAGGACAATCCAGTAACTTTGTTTTGGTAAGCCTTTCTCTGCAAGCATGTGAAAAAAATGATCTTATTATAATATTACCACCCCTTAATCTGCACGTTTCCACCCACGGCACCACCATTTTTTGTGTTTCAGTGTACCAGTTCTAACACCATGGCAAAACAAACAACAAAGGGGTGAGGCCATGATGGGCTGCTTTAGAGAAGAGGAAGAGTAGTTGTAGTAGAGTTGTTGTTTCATGCCGTCATTTTACGCCAGACTGCTTCACAAACGAGGCTCAATTCAACACTGGATTTGCACAAAAGATTAACATGACGGCACATGCTAGTTGATGAGTTGAATAAACTCCACAGCAACTACATAAATTTATCCACTAACCATTCAGAAATGTCCAGTTTCATTCTAAAAGTTGTAACTTCTTCCTGAGTCTCTCCATCAGTGTCGACTCCGGTTTGAACAATGTAAGGCTGAACACCGTTACTGACAATCCTCATTTTGGCTGCGTGAGATTCTCCAGCTTTGTTGTTGTTGAGCTGTTAAAGCTCCGCCCTCTTCTGGAAAGGGGGCGGGAGCAGCAGCTCATTTGCATTTAAAGGGACACACACAAAAACAGCGTGTTTTTGCTCACACCAAAATAGGGGCAAATTTGTCAAGCTATAATCAATGATCTGTGGGGTATTGTGAGCTGAAACTTCACAGACACATTCTGGAGACACCAGAGACTTATATTACATCTTGTGAAAGAGACACATCCCCTTGTTTAATGTCATCTTTTTATGAATGAAGTTCAGTATCACTGATACTAATACTGGTACTGATGTCTCTATGAAGTTGATTTTTTTTAAACATGAATTATAGACATTTAACATTACAGTATAACTGAAAGCTATTAATTTCAACATTTATTAGGCTTTTTAAAAATAACTTTTAATTTAAGTGAACAATCCTCACATAAACCCATTATAATAAATGTCATATTTACCTGTCTAACGGGCAGGAAATATACAGAAATTGAATAGTTCTCAAACAATACAGTATTCACTGCATAAATTATAAATTAAATATAGATTCATTCTTATTAAAGCTACAATTTTTTTGTTACCTTTGTTCTTTGATTAAAGGAACACTCCACTTTTTTTGAAAATAGGCTCATTTTCCAACTCCCCTAGAGTTAAACAGTTGAGTTTTACCGTTTTCGAATCCATTCAGCCGATCTCCGGGTCTGGCGGTACCACTTTTAGCATAGCTTAGCATAGTTCATTGAATCTGATTAGACCGTTAGCATCTCGCTCAAAAATGACCAAAGAGTTTCAGTATTTTTCCTATTTAAAACTTCACTCTTCTGTGGTTACATCATGTACTAAGACTAAGACGGAAAATGAAAAGTTGGGATTTTCTAGGCCGATATGGCTAGGAACTATACTCTCATTCCGGCGTAATAATCAAGGAACTTTGCTGCCATACCATGAGTGCAGCAGGCGCATTGATATTATGCAGCACCTCTCACAAATGTCTCCATGGTTGCAAGGCACGCTCCCTGTGCAAGCAGGGGCTCACAGACACTGTGTAATATCATTGCGCCTGAGCCTTGCAAGAGTCAAGTTATAAATAAGAAAAATATTGAAAATCTTTGGTCATTTTTGAGTGAGATGCTAACAGTGTAATCAGATTCAATGAACTATGCTAAGCTATATGCTAAAAGTGGTACCGCCAGACCCAGAGATCGGCTGAATGGATTCGGAAACTGTAAATCTCAACTGTTTAACTCTAGGGCAGTTGGAAAATGAGCCTATTTTCAAAAAAAGTAGAGTGTTCCTTTAACATTAATGACAGACATCACAGCAACTGGTTCATTAGGCTGCTGTCACTTTAAGAGCTGCCGCTGCCGAACATGACATGGATCTGAAGCGCATCTCACTTTCTCACAACTCTTTAAATTCATTTAAGATGTTATTTAACTCATTTAAGACTGCTTTATGAGGATACTTGACAAAACGTGCATTTTGGCATAATACTGTGTGTTATTGTTTGTTCAAGCGTGAAAGAGAACTTGATACTGGCGCGAATCTTTCTGTGTACACGAGTCGTGTGTGTGTCACGCGGATACGACATTCACAGACAGCACATTCTCGATTGTCTTGTGGCGCTTGAATGGTTTAAAAGCTAGACAAATTTTGATGGAAAAAGCGGATGCTGCATTAATTGCGTTAAATATTTTTAATGCTTTAAACCAGGGGTCTCAAACTCAAATTGGCGGGGGGCCGTTTCTGTGATTGACACCTCGAAGGAGGGCCATATTAACATCCAAGTGCAAGAAAGCGCAATATTTCAGAAAATTTACTTTCCTTTGCATTATTTCTCATTTACTTCAAATTTCATTAGGCCTACTAAAATATTTTTATACATATACTATAAATATCTTATTTACCATACTAAATGTAAACAGCAGTGTCTCTTTTATTGTTAAAGAGTGTAATATAATTATATAATACTATTACTAATATAATACTAATTTACTAATATAATACTAATATAATACTATTAATTACAATAGTCTGGTGAAACTTCTCACATCCAACAAGGTGCATGGAATAAAAAATCAGTAATTTAGAAACAAAACCAGCAACACTTGTGGCGTGGAGGGGTCAGAAATAAACAAAAAACTGGAGCTATATATCAACTTTATTTTGCCAAAAAATAAAAATCTCTCATTGTTACATACATTATTAGTTTTTAACATCTAGTGGAAGTATTTTCCCTTATTTTTTGTTAGCTTAAATAACATTGAAAACTTGCACTGAACAACACTGTACGGAACAAATACAATCCCTGAATGCATTTGTACACTCCTCTGTTTCTTGACAGACACCTGCAGCGCTTCTGCTCAAACAGCTGAGACACATTTGTCCAAGATGCCGTTTGAGCATCGGTAACGTTTAATGGTTGCCTCGGACGCGTTTCGGTGGTTTAAATCGACGCTCGTGACTTAAAGTCGAGTGCTTTTACTGTAATTTAGGTAAGCGCGCTCATAATAGAAGCGACGCGGTTGAGAGCGCGGCTCATGGTTGCATAGCAACGACAGACGCCACTGGAGCAAAAGCGCTTTGGAAAGAAGGAGAATGCGGCGCGGCCGCTCATGTGACGCGATATGTGAATGCCCCTTAGAACGGCGACTTTTTCTTTGCATATCAGTCAGGTAGCAACTAGAGAATAATAATAATAATAATAAATTAGCGGGCCGGATTATGTTTTATTTTTGAGATCAGTTGCGGGCCGGGTAGAAGGGGAGGGCGGGCCGTAAATGGCCCGCGGGCCGGCAGTTTGAGACCACTGCTTTAAACTGAAAAAAATGAATTGCATGTGTTAACATGCTAATTTTGATAGTACTAAATCAGTCTGATTGATTATCCCAATGATCCACATCTGTAATTACTCTTATCATGCCACCAAAATGAGTTTATAAATACCATTGTGAGAGGTAGTTTTTCACATAGAGTCTGGCTTCTATATAATGCTGCGAATGACGCCATAGCCTGTATGCCGCTTTAGATACGACCTCCAACCCACCCTGTTTTGCCCCCCAAAGGACAAAAGTGAAATTCTATGCCTGTATCTAAACACTGTTCTCAGCTGCTGCTGTCAGGTCTCGGGGATGGAAACATGATGAGGGAGAAAGTGATCTGGGGGCTGCATGTCTAATAATAAATAATTCTCTTATGTAACAGCAGGACACTAACTATGACAGAGAAAGTGTTGGAGGCTCTTTCAGGCTTCTGTTATGTTCTGCATAAGTTATTTTGCACAGTGTCAGCTTGACATTGGAGATTGTTCCATCAACTGTGTGTTCAAGGTTGTGTGATTTCTCGCATGAACCTTTTGGCATGTAAAGTTATTTTAAAGGCCTTGTTAACTTTTTTCACAGTCTTTATAATTGATCGTAAACCACATTCTGTCACTGAAATACTGTTATTTACGCATCTGCTTAGTGTTTCTGCCAGCTTTAACCACCAAATTGTAAAAGCAACAGCTTGAATTGTGTTAAATGAACACTATCATTTTAACTTCAGCATTGCCTTACTGCGACAGGCTCATTTGTCAGACTCAAACCTTTATTTATTTCACTCTGTTGAAAATACAATGAGCATGTTCCTTCCTGAGCTGTGTTGTAGTAGACACTCTAATTGGCATTGATGTTAAGCAGTGAATCGGGTCAAAGAGGGGAGATTTAGGCAAAGACAGATGTCCACATAATTCCAGCCTTCGTTCTGGACCTGTAGATTTCTTCAAGTAAGCCTCAGCATTCATAATACAACACATGCTTTGCTTTCTCGTGCTATTTTTGAATCCAATTTTCTATGAAGTTTGAGCCTTGTTTCAGCTTGATGTCCTAGATATAAAGAACCAAATAAAAATACACCAAAAACATTGTTTACTTTAGCTTATGTGCAAAATGATTCCACAGTGTGACTGAGCAACAGCAACACCAACCTTTTCTGGTAATGGGGGATCAATCCTGTCTAGGAAGAGCATTGGAAGAATTTTGGCCCATTTCTCCACATAACAGTTTTTCCACTTAGTGATTGTTGTTGGGTTTCCATGTGTGAATTCCTATCTTTAGATCTTTCCGTACTTCTATTGGGTTACACTCAAGACTAGCCATGCTAAAACATTAATTTTTTTTGTGTTTTAAAAATTTAATGGCATCTTGTGTGTTTAGGGTTATTGTCTTGCTGCAGGACCCACTTTTTAAGCATCAGTTCCCAGACTGACAGCTTTATATTGTCCTGTAGAGTTTTCCAGTTTAACTCTGGTTCAAATCATTTTACTGCAACCACTGTGCTTTACAGTTGGAATTAGATTCCAATTATTGTACGCAGTGTGTGGTTTTCTCCAAATGCAATACTTCTTATTTAAAACCAAGAAGTTCTCTGCACTCATGAGACCACAGAACATTCTTCTTACAGTCCTCGGCCTCATCCACAAGATCCTTGGCAAACTTTAGACGGGCAGCAAAGCTCTTTTTAGGGAGCAGTGCTTCCTTCTTGCAATCCTGCCGTACTCATCATTTCATACTGTAAAATGTGATTTGGTGACTTTACCTAAAAAAACTTCACAAATGAAATCTCTTCACAATCTAGTATTGCTTAAATACTTAATTAAATGCTTTCACATCTTTCTACAACCACTGCATTATTGTATGGAGTATGAATTCATCTGTGTTAGTGAATGTTATAGTATAGCATAAAGGGTTAGTTCACCCAAAAATGAAAATTGTCATTAATTACTCACCCCCATGTCGTTTCGCACCCGTAAGACCTTCGTTCATCTTTGGAACACACATTAAGATATTTTTGATCAAATCTGATGGCTCAGTGAGGCCTTCATTGACAACAAGATAATCAACACTTTCAGATGCCCAGAAAGCTACTAAAAACATATTTAAAATAGTGGTTCAACCTTAATGTTATGAAGTGACGAGAATACTTTTTGTATGCCAAAAAACAAAACAACTACTTTAATCAACAATATCTAGTGAAGGGCGATTTCAAAACACTGCTTCATGAAGCTTCGAAGCTTTACGAATCTTTTGTTTCGAATCAGCGGTTCAGAGCGCGTATCAAACTGCCAAAGTCACGTGAACTATTAAAATTTCGAAACACTTATGACGTAACAAAATCATGTGACTTTGGCGCTCCGAATCTCTGATTCAAAACAAAAGATTCGTAAAGATTGGAAGCTTCATGAAGCAGTGTTTTTAAATCGGCCATCACTAGATATTGTCATAAAGTTGTTATTTTGGGTTTTTTTTTGGTGCACAAAAAGTATTCTCTCTGCTTCATAACATTAAGGTTGAACCACTGTAGTCACATGAACTGTTTTAAATATGTGTTTATACCTTTCTGGGCATTGAAAGTGTTGATTATCTTGCTGTCAATTGAGGCCTCACTGAGCCATCAAATTTTTTCAATAATATCTTAATTTGTATTCTGAAGATGAACGAAGGTCTTATGGGTGTGAAACTACATGAGGGTGAGTAATTAATTACATAATTTTCATTTTTGGGTGAACTAACCCTATAACTTCTAATATACTGTAAGTAACTTAATTTCAGTTGTTAGCTTTGATTCATCAGTGATTAAATGGAAAATAGCCTAGCATTCAAAAAGTATGAGGTCAGTAAAATTTTTTAATATGTTTGAAAGAAGTCTCTTATGCCCAGCAAGAATGCAGTAATATACAGTAAAAACTGTATTATTTTGAAATTATGAAAATGATTTGGTGCTTAAGAAACATTTCTCCAAATATTAGTTTAAAATGGCTGTGCAAAAATATTTTTGTGGAAAACTAAAACTAATATTTTGTAACATTGACCTTTGATCAGTATAATGCATCTTTGGAAAAACAAAAACAAAAAAAAAACAGAGGTCAATAAAATTAACTTCAAAAAACTAAAATCCCAAACTTTTGAACAGTAATGCAATGAACTTATTACTTATTATTCACATCAAAATGCAAAGTGTAACCCCCAGCTCTATGGAAATCTCTAGTGATCTCTGGAATTCACTTGATTCCTGATCTTCTGCTAATGCTAATGAGGATTTAACCTCTCTTAATAACTATGTTACGACATCTCTTGGCGTGTATACAGGTGTTCTTGGAAATGTGTCGGAAACTTTTTTTCTTAAAGGGATAGTTCACTCAAAAATGAAAATTCTGTCATCATTTACTCACCCTTGTGTTGTTCTAAACCAGTATGATTTTTGAGTTTTTTTGTCCATACATTGGAAATCAATGATCACCAAAACTGCTTGGTTATCAAGACTCAAGACTCCACAATCATTTTTGCTGTAGGATAGGATGTTCCTGCGGAATTGGGCTACTTTTACACTGTTGCTGCATTTATTTATTTTTAGTCTGCGGGTTGAAACATGGAAATGGTTAATGTTTGATCCAACATGCTGGTCTGTTTTATATACTTCAAATGTTATATTGCTGGGTTAAAATGAACCCAAAATAAGTTGGAAATTAAAATTACACAGAATTACTAGAGGAACAACACAGACAGCAGTAATAATCAAAAGATGAACATGAACATTAATTAAGCAAGTACACCCAGGAATGAACAAAAATATAGGCAAGAGTAAAAACATTGTGTATGTGAGAAATATGTATATGAGAAAAAGTACAGAATAGAATGACAACTCAACAGTTACACAGCTTATATAGTTTAATATTTAATAACTTGCATTTAAGAACAAATTTTACCATATTTTTCTCCCACCAACGAACACATGAACAAAGTTCAACACAAGTAGCTTTTCCACGAGCTTAAGTATAAACTAATATACAGGGAAGCATAAGCCCATGCTCTGTGTTACTCAACAGCTGGGTCATTGTGTCACAGTTAGTGAGATTGACCCATCCGCTAACCCAACATCTGGGTAAGACAAAAAGTACCCAATCATGGAAAAAATGACCCAACAGGCAAAAATATCCCAGTGATTTTTGGACTGTACGGATGTGAAGTATGGTTAGCATGGTCTTGTGGATCGTAGGCCTTCTAGGAGCATGTTCTGACCACAGCTTTATTTGGTATCCAGCTCAAAGATTTTTTTTAGCAGTGCAGTCAAAAAAAGATCTCCGGAACTTGTGTGTCAAAAAATAAATAGCAAATGGAGTCAACTTTTTTCTTCTTCTTTTTTTTTCCAAACAAATTACCAACTGATGTTGGTAATATAGTGTAATGTAGACAGCTCAGAGAGAAGAAGTCTAAAGAGGATATGGAGATGCCAGTGAGTCACTGAGACTTATCCTGTTAATCAAACGTTTTCCAAGGCTACGTGTTAATTTGTAACATGTTGTGTTAACTACATTTCCTGAGATGGTAGAAATGGTGGACCAATCCATTGATATTTTTGCGGTACTGTGAGCGTTTTTCTCCTTTTAAAACTAATGTATTCTAAGACCAGTATGTTTTTTGTGTTTTTGTCTCTCAGGTAACCAAGGACAGAATGGTGACTGTGCTGACAACAAGGCCATAAGAGGCCTAACTGCCTTGGTAAGTTTGTATACTATGGCATATCACTGCCATGTGCCCCATGGATTGCTTGCTTTATAGGAAAATCTCAGTAACTTGCTGCAGACTCTTCACAAACAAACAAAATACTATAACTAAATCAGAATCTCAAAACACACATAGTCATAATCCTTAAGAGCAAAAATTAAAAGACTTAGCATAGCTTTGACTTTTTGAAAACAATGTCACTGAGAGAATCTTTCTCTTGCTCTTCTAGATCCAGGATGGGAAACTCTGAGAGCCAGTATAGCATCCAGGGCTCTAGAAGCAACAGCTTTATCATCCCTGGCAGACAGAAACCCTACTCATTCAAGGCCAACTCTGCCAAAGAAGACATTTTATCACCTCTAGGCTTTTTGAATGCTGGTTCAGGGTTTTCTGCATTGAAGTCCAGAAACGTAGTTCGAGGCTCCTCCCCGTCAAAGAGCAGAAGCACCTTTATGTCCCGCCATTATGATTACATCACCCATAAACTAAAGAGTGGCGCCAACAGTCAGTGGAATGGGGTTTCAGAGGACTTGTTGCCTGATGGCTGCTTGACGTTGCCTTCTGAAAATGGCTGCTTGTATGGTGGTCACAAGGAGAAGAGAAAACCCTGTAATAATTATGCCACAATAAAGATGCTTGAGAAAAGTCCCAGGTTTGAGGATATTGAGGACCAGAGCAGCCCCAGGGTTGTTATCAAGAAAGATGGTAGTGTACGAGTAGAATTTAACAACAGTCCAAACAGTGCCCTTATTTTGGATGATAGCACTGGTCCAGTTCAGCTCCTCAAGTTTTCCCCTACCTTAGAGTCCAATTCTAGCTTACCTGGTGTAACACCCTCATTAGAAGCCCATCTTGGAGCTGCTCAGGCAGTTTCCAGCTTCAAGAGCAGTAAAGGTAGCTCTGTGAGCTCAGATGGCTCCTTGTACGACTTGCCCTGGGGAACCAGTGTCGATCTTAACGATTCAGACAATTCATCCCCTAACAGCCAAAGACAAATTTCAACAAACGTTGGGTTTTTGGATGAGCAGTTTCCTTCCAACCTCTACAAGGATCCCAGAATTGCTGCCACCTTCTCTACGGTTAAGGATTTGCAGTTTTCAAATGGAAGCCATTTAAAGCACAGATCATCCATTGTGTCTGTGATGGAGGAACACTGTTCAGAGGGCGGCCCAGAGGAAAAGCAGTATTCCTCCTTCACCTTACCTTGTCGAAAACCTAAGCCTTTTGTAGACAATAATGGAAGGAAAGTGTCCATCAGGAACAGATTTAGGCGCATCAGTGACTGGACTGGAAGTTTGACCAGGAAAAAGAATAGGTTTCAGGTAAGGACAATCCTTTGGATGGCTGTTTCCATTTCATTTTAAACATGCTCATTTTGAACCTCTAAATCTCTGATAGTAGAGTTGTTTTGGGTATATATATTTTAGTTTTATTTGGTAAAGTGCCTGGGACAACAGACCTCTATAGGGACAATAAATCAATGCATCGCGAATTGATAAATGATTCTGAGATTTTCCAAATATATCGCAATTCTCTCTCGAATCGATTCTGAGTTTAGTTTTTAACAGCAGATGGCACCGCGGGCTTTAGAAACAGCCGTACTCTGCTTGCTTCCAATTTCTTACATCACTTGAACCTTCTATAAAATAATCATATATAGTATAAAGTTCGAAAAGGTTTACATTAATCTCGCTTCATCAAAGCACTCTGAGGTGCAAGTACATTCTCAGACTCAGCCAAACGCACGAGTGCTCTTCTTCATGAGCATTTGAGCATGTTGTTAAAAAATAGCCTAGAGCGCCATCTGCTGTTAAAAACTAAGCTCAGAATTGATTCGAGAGAGAATTGTGATGCATTCGGAAAATCTCAAAATCAATCCATGAATCGCGATGCATCGATTTATTATCCCAGCCCTTCATGGTGGTTGTTAATGCAAACATTACCAATAGTTAGGAATTGCAAAAAACTACATATCAGTAAGCACCCACTGTTATGATTAAAAGCATATCTAAAAGCATATCTCTTCCTGGCTGTCTCTCTCTCACTGCTATACTGGGCAGGTTAAAGAAGTAAAAATGTAAACTAGACATTGGCCCTGTCCCAAATGGCACACTTCATGTGCACTTGCGGCCTTGCTGACTTACAATATTCGCTTTTGACGTTTGAGCTGATGTAAATGACACGACATGAATGAATCCTCAAATTGTGTGGCTTGTTGAGGCTTGTATAAGCAGTCTTATCACCTAGCCAAAAACAAAATTTTAATTTAATTTGATTAATCGTTAAAAGATGGCGATCTTGATTCAAACACCCATGCGATCCCATTCAACAACAAACATTACATCATTACGCCACCAGGTGGCGACATGTGACCGAAAAATGTATTGTCAATGAATCATTCATTCAAGAGATTTGTTCAAAAACGCTGATTCATCCAGTCAAGTGTCAAGTGAAGTATTTGAATCATTAATTCAAATTCAACTTCAGATTCATTAAACATCTTAAATAGACTGCAGTAATTAACATTTCATCAGAACCTCTAGTAAACGACATGTTATTTTGTTTAGTTGTTTGTTCAGAATCGTGGGAGAATTGTGATCTCTGTTTGAAATAAAAAATCGTGATTCTCAGTTTATCCAGAATCATGCAGCTCTTCTAAAGACTCTCTCCATAAAAGTTCAATTTTGGAGGCATGTAACTTCTTTGGTGGCTTTTCGTGCCTGTGAAGACAGAGCATGAGCCAATAGTATGCTAGTGAAGGCGTATTTCATTGAACGGATATGTCCAGTTTCATTAAATCAGTCACTGAAATAGCGTTTTTTACCGTTAGTAAATGAACTAAGAGTCAGACATCTCGTTCATGGACGCAGATCAAGTCGTTCTTGTTCACAACAAAGAGAATGAATAACTTTTTAATGTGTAAATGATATGAAACTGACAATATACTACAATAACATAAATATATTTCTGAAGCATATTCTAGATTATTATTGTCTTGTTGTATAGCTTGATCAAAGCCATGCTCAGCAGTTTACACAATGGAGAATAGATCCGTATTTGTTGTCATTTATGAGGAAAACGCTTTGTAAGCTAATAAAGACTGAGCCCTAAAAGATTTATAGTTGTGCACACATTTTAATAGTGTTGCGTTTTAGTACAGATCAATGCAATGACTCACTCATAAAAGATGCTCATCTGTGTCCACTTACAAGCAGAAATATATAATATCAGTAAGTCATAATATCAAAACTATTCTTTTTGGTTTCAAAAAAATATTAGTTTAATCTTTAGATTTAAATGAAATTAAACAAACTGGTGAACTGAAACGGTGAATAGAAAAGATTCTAAAACACTGTCCCTTAAAATGCTGTTGGTCCCTAAATATTTTTTTTTTTCTCACAAATTCTAGTTTTTATGTAAGTTTTTCATGTTTTAGCCACATGCCATATAGTGAGTGCATTCCTTGAGTGCAAGAATCAGTCCAAGTCTTGACTGTGACCTGTGCCAGGTGCCACTGTGGGCATTGTTGCTTTGCCAGGAGCACATGTAGGGCACAATATTGAAAGCTGCAACATGCCAGTTCAGTGAGACAGGGAACCCAAGTTTAGGTTCAGTGCTCTGAAGATGATGGCTATTCCTCGCAAAAGCAGGGCTTGGCGTTTGGTGAGTACAAAAAGGATGCATGGGAGAATCTCTGTTTATGGTGTTGAAGAAAGCAAGGAGTCGATTAATTAAAGATTGTATCGGAGGAAGACCAAAACCATGAGTACGTCATCTCATAAAATGACTTTGTAACAGGTAGTTTATAGGATATATTCATTCTGATTAGATCTTACATACACTTTATTGGCTGAACATGTATTGAAATTTCAGTCTTTTCTATAATAGCCATCTTTTTTTCTTTGTAATCTTATATGTTTGGGGTTTATTAACTGTAAGCAGTGAGATATTCCTTCTGTGGCTTTTATCCTGTGTTTAATGAGTAAGAGTAGAATAGCTCTTTGATATTTTCGGTGGAGTCTGTGTCTGTGGAGGGATTTACAAACAGCCATTACTCTGGTATTACTCACTTCAGACTTGTAATGTGATATGATACAGTCTAGTTCTTCTTTAATCAGTAATTTAAAGCGTCTGCATTTTCTTCTGCTCACATCATAAAAAAGCAGTGAATTTTCTTTAACTGTTTTAGGCCGTATGTCCACCAAAGCGTTTTTAATGCTGAAAACCCCTAGCTGTGGGCGCTTGAGAGCGTTTCGGCAGCGCAGTTTTTTTTTCTGTCTAGATGCTTTGCTTGATATGATCTGGAATATCTGTGGAAGTGTAAAGCCCTGGGTATACTTCGTTTTTTACGTGTACAGTAGTGTATGCACACAGTCGAACACAAAGCCTTGGAAAGTATACTTCACTTGACTCGTACACATACACAGCCGTCCGTTTTGAGCAATCTCTCGCCATGAGTTACAACCCATGTAAACATCTCTGTATTCTTTCATGCTAGAGTTGTACAAATGAGGGTACTTTCTAACCTCTTCACACAATCTCTCTTCTATGTAGGCCTCCATCGTCGCTGTAGCTTGCATGTGTTCTGGTCTGGTCTGTTCTGTTCATGCAGGTTTTCTTTGGCTACCTTGTGCATCTACGCCCACAGGGCATGGTTGCCACCTTATGGATAAACTAATTACTGCAAAAACAATTGAATGCACTTGTGCGACCTGCGCATACTGTATGCATGTACTCTTCTGATGACAAAATTTGCATCACATGCACTGTACACTGACTCTTGCATACGTGTAAAAACTGAACTATACTTTAGGCTTTACTAGTCTCATTTCACAGATAGTTCGTTTCTGTATTGTTTATATATAAAAATGCCGATACAATGTAAAGTATTCGCTCTGGCTCTTGTTTTAAATTATTTTGTTCCGTTATTCTGCTTGACGTTGTACAAGCAGAATGTGGCGGTATTGTATTTGTCCCACCCCTCCTCCACTGTGATTGGACGGCTGGGTATAAAGTGACAGTGATGAGTGCTGCGTTTTACCCAAAGTTGAACATTCTTCATCTCTCAGCGACTGAGTGCTCAGCACTTCAGCGTGAAATAGGCGCTCAGGACCTCGTTACGCTCCTGGCCTTTTAAAAATGATTCATGCACATTGTAGTGTTTCCATCCAGCGTTTTTCTTATGCAATATCCCAAAATGCGCATAAAACAGGTGGATGGAAACATAGCTACTGTCTATGGCAAATTTAATGCCAACTTTGTAATAAATTATAATGCATATTTTTGATGTCGTCTGCTAAGATCAGAAAACGATGCAAATACATTATAGGGGATGAAAGATAGGGAATTTTAGTTTCTAAATATAGGAGTTCACAAACTTTTCCATCAGTGACATGGAATGTTTGTTGAATAAAGATTTGGCTCTGGACAAATTATGTTGTTTCACTTCAGTGAAAATCAGATCACATTTGATGAAAATGCTTTTGCAGCTATCCAGATAATCATAACTATAACTATGTGAAACCATCTAAAATGTATTATTATGAATCAGTCTAAACGCTTCAGCCAAGAAACACTCTGTGTCATTTTTCACAATTTGACACCGTCAAAGACCATTTGATAGAACTCAAATCTTCCAGACTGCCTGGTAATATCACAGCCCTGGATCACTGACAGCTTCAATGCAGATACATAATCTGCGGTATGTCATGTCAACTTGTTCAACTTTTGCAATTAATGTTAAAGAATATTTGAAAATATTTAAAAAACAAGTTTCCGTTCAGTCTGTCATAAATCTCCACATGAATGCCAGGGCTCAGCTGTAGTGTAAAGTTTTACACAGAGTGTTGTTGGCACGTCTGCACCCTTGTGTAATTAGTGTCAGCTGCTGGAGATGTGTAGAATTTGAAGGATGCTTGAGAAGGATCCTACCCAGATTTCTGTTGAAGTGTGCTCATCATAAGAGCAGTAGGGAACTGATGATCTTATTAGTAGGATTTTCAAATAACACTCCTTTTAAAGATCATCTTTTCTATGATGAAAGTGAATGAGGAATGGGCTTTAATTTTTCATAAGTTTGTGTAACATTATGAAGATCTGAACTTGAAATTACTCCCATAATCTGGCGATAACCGACTTCTCTGTTATTCTGGGTTTTCTTATTAGTAGTTGTTGCTTAGGCAAGTTTCACTATTACTGTTAAAGTACCTTGGGTCACGCTTTAGGTAGCTAATATTTAAATGACTAGATTTAAGATTATGTATTTACTGTGTACCTACAGAATTCCCACATTCACTGATAATGACTTTGAGGTATGGTTACGTTTAGAAGGGGTTAGAGTTAGGTTTTGGGGTAAGGGTTTGGGTTATGGTTGGGGGTAAACTACAAATTGGTAAATAGCACAACCTGTCTTTATTGAGAAGAGGTGCAATAGTAACTTTTGAAATAAGATCATTTTATTAGCAGACAAAAAAAAGTTGAAAAAAATAAATCCTGTAGATTTACATTGAAGGAGAGGAAGGAATGTCTAGTTGCAGGAATGTTACTGTTATTAATAATAAATGAATAGTAACAGCACTATTAAAATGCTATGGCAACATTTGCATGAATAAGCACCACTCACATTTTCTTAAGAATATCAAAAAAAAAAACAAACAACAACAACTTTGGTCTGAAATGACCAGATTTCAGAATCAATGATGAATTTAAGTTCATTAATTGCTTTAAAGGGGACCTATTATGCCCCTTTTACACAATGTAATATAAGTCTCTGGTGTCCAGAATGTGTCTGTGAAGTTTCAGCTCAAAATCCCCCACAGATCATTTATTTTTGTTTGTTAAATTTGCCCATATTTGGGTGTGAGCAAAAACACGCCGTTTTTGTGTGCGTCCCTTTAAATGCAAATGAGCTGCTGCTCCCGGCCACCTTTCCAGAAGAGGGCGGAGCTTTAACAGCTCAACAACAACAAAGCTGGAGAATCTCACGCAGGCAAAATGAGGATTGTCAGTAACGGTGTTCAGCCTTACATTGTTCAAACCGGAGTCGACACTGATGGAGAGACTCAGGAAGAAGTTACAACTTTTAGAATGAAACTGGACATTTCTGAATGGTTAGTGGATAAATTTATGTAGTTGCTGTGGAGTTGATTCAGTTCATTGACTAGCATGTGTCGTCATGTTAATCTTTTGTGCAAATAGAGTGTTGAATTGATCCTTGTTTGTGAAGCAGTCCGGCGTAAAATGACGGCATGAAACAACACTCTACTACAACAACTCTTCCTCTTCTCTAAAGCAGCCCAACATGGCCACACGCCCTTTGTTGTGTGTTCTTGGGGGCGGGGTTATGTAAATTGTAGGGTTAGTGATGTCACCAACCCATGATGAAGCTCATTGTAGTCTCTACCAGCTGTTTCTTGTAGTCCTTAAACAGCGATTTCAAAAATATGCATTGAACTTTGAGCGTCGTAACTTTGCAGATGTTCAAACAGCAACATTACACACTAACTAAAGTTAAAAAAGTTAAATAATAATCAAGGACCCCTTTAAAAGTTCGTAATTTTGACAAGTAAACCGGATATCATATTGCTGCATAAATATAACCTCATTCTCATAATGTCACCTTCACTGTGTGTTGCAGGAGCCCAGATATAATGAGGCCGCCGATTGCTTTGACAGTGGTGTGGATGGCCTCACTGCAGACACCAGCTCTCCCTCTCAGGTCTCCAGCCTTATGCTCAAACCCCGCTCTCACTCTCTGTCACTAAATACCTGCAGCGGCTCTGCTGGTGCCCTTCATTCAGGTACTGATGTTTTGCGACAAAACATCTACAAGAACTTCATGAGGGAGTTGAAGACTGGTCGGCCTCCAGCAGAAGGTGGACGAGAAGACTGGCGTGAGAGCTCCTCAGAGGAAACTGAGAGCAGTAGTCAGGAAGTCCTAGGGTCTCTGGAGCAGCTGGACTTGCTATTTGAGAAAGAGCAAGGTCTAGTTAGGCGAGCCGGATGGCTCTCCTTCAAGCCCTTACTCACTGTACACAAGGACCACAAACTAGAGCTAGTGGGCCGTCGAAAATGGAAGCAATTCTGGGTCACTCTAAAGGGTAAGTATGCCATGATTGCTGTAACTACCACTGTGATTTACAGTACCACTCACATTTGTGCAGTAAGAGCATATCAAAACTGCTTAAAATGATCAATCATGCCCAGGTTGTTTTTTTCTTGCAGGTTGCACACTGCTGTTCTATGAGACCTATGGAAAAGCCTCTTCAGCCCCAGAGTCTCCATGCTATGCCTTGTTAGCAGAGGATGGTGTAGTCCAGACTGTTCCTGAGCACCCCAAGAAAGAGAACGTGTTCTGCCTCAGTAACACTTATGGTGATGTCTACCTATTTCAGGTCAGTTAAAAACCTGAGCTTGCAAACCCACACACTCACCCCATATAACAATATAACATGTTAAACCAGATATAACATGCTGTGTAGAGCAGTTTTATATGGTAAAAATACTTTTTGTTTTAGCATGCTTTTTGTTTGCAACTCATCTGGGAATAGTGTGTTTTTGTGGTAACACTTTACAGTCTCATTCAGTAATGTATTAACTAACATGAACTAACAATGAGTAATACATTTGTTACAGTATTTATTATTCTTTGTTAATAGTAGTTAATAAAAATACAGTTGTTCATTGTCCATGTTAGTTCACATGTTAACAAACACAACTTTTGCTTGTAATAATGTATGAGTAAATGTGAAATTAACATTAAGTAAGATTTGTAAAGTGTTACCATTTATTTTATGCTACTAACTATGAAATGTATGGAAGCTTGTTTCCAACACTGAATAAAAAATTTAAAAGATAATTGCAACTTTTTATCTCACAACACAGCAAAATCTCCAGAGTTAAATCAACTCTGCTCAGAGTACATATGGTCCCTCTCTAAATAGTGTTAAAATAACACTGAAGCAGAGTTAAAGTTAATGAGATAATTAAACAATTAATTAAGTGATGATTGTGCATTAGTGATGAACACCTGCTGTTAACAAGCAGAATCACTGAAGAAAAGAGAAACACAAGAACTACAACTGACTTCAGTCACAGCCTTATTAATTGCTTAATTATCTCATTAACTTAAACTCTGCTTCAGTGTTACTTTAACATTATTTAGAGAGGGACCATATGTACTCTGAGCAGAGTTGATTTAACTCTGGGGATTTTACTGTGAATTCTGACTTTTTTTCTCAGAATTGCGTGATATAAACTTGCATTTGCATGTTATAAAGATATAAACACAGTTGTGAGAAATAAATTCAGAATTGCAAGTTATAATGTTAGAATTAAAAGTCAGTCTTTTTTTCCTCAGAATTGGACTTAATAACACGCAATTGAGTTTATATCTCGCAATTCTGCCTTTATTTCTCGCAATTGTGACTTTATTTCTCATAATTGTTTATATCTCGCAATTTTGACATTACTCGCAATTCTGACTTTATTTCTCACAAAAAAAGAGAAAAAAGTCATAATTGTGAGATGAAAAAAGTCGCAGTTTCCTTTTTTATTTTTTATTTAGTGGTGGAAACAAGCTTTGTAGAAATGAGAGTATAGAGTCCAGTCCAAAAATGAATGATAATTTTTGATGGAAATGAATGGATAGGACATTTTGTCAGTGTAAGCCCTGGCATTTGTATATTATCAAGCCAATAACATTGCAACATTTTCTGGCTTATTCAGCCAGACAGTCTCTGGCTATTCCATATGCTGATTAATGCAGTGGCTGAATTTAGTAGTAAATAACACTGCGCACACACATTACCTGTCAGTAATGTTTCTGGTGGCATTAAAGACCTTATTATATCACGCATAAACTTAAATGCTTGAAATCTATTTTGCAGACAAACACAAAGTAGGGTCCAAAAGTCTGAGACACTGACAATCTAAGCCTCATAATATAATTTAAACCTGAAAATACATACATTTTTAGGAATTTGAACAAATGTAAAACAAAGTAATGTTATTATATAAAGTGATGCAAAATTCTGCAAAGATTTCTAGGTCACTAATGAAATAACCTTATTTGTGACATTGACCGTATTTACAGTAATTTCTATGTATAAAAGGTCACATTTCCTTCCTTGTATTTTTTTCCCACACTAGGCCTCCAACCAAACTGACCTGGAGAACTGGGTAACTGCCATTCATTCGGCTAGTGCATCTTTGTTTGCGAAACGCTACGGGAAGGAGGACACACTGCGTTTGTTACGTGGACAGATCCGTGGTCTTCTCCAGAAGATTGACATGGACGGCAAGATGAGGAAAATGGCAGAGCTGCAGTTGTCCATCGTTGGTGACCCCAAAAATAGAAAGGCTATTGAAAACCAGGTAAGCAACCAATCAAATTCATTTGGTGTAATGCTGTTATGTAGTCCTTTTTTGTTTCAGCTATGCATTGTTTTAGGGAGTATTCACACTTGGTTCGATTTAATCGAACCCTGGTGCGATCACTCTGTTAGTGTGGTTCATTTGAAAAAGTGTGAACGCTGCCATCCCAACACTGGTGCGCACCAAACATGTGGACTGAGACCTCTCTTTTACCAGGTTATTGTGTTTAAGGCTTTGTAGTGAGGTGTGTTTGTGTTGACAAGGTTAAGAATTTACTAAGTTCCTCATTTTGTCTGAAACATTGGGATAAATCATTGGCTTTGTCATGTTAACAGAAGGCATGTTAATCTTACCGCCACATTCCGCTTTAGAGGTTGCATGACCCACATAGCTTTAGTTGACCAATGGTATTAGTAGTTTTCCCCCCAGTGCCTGATAACAATCAAGTTAATGCTTCATGGGAACTTCTGAAGTTGATGCAAAGGTCAATGGGGGAGTCAGAGGGGTGCCAGGCAGGATGAGAGATTTGGGGAAGGCGAAGAGGTTAGAATGGCCTGAGAAACTTGACTACTTTGAAGTCTTGTCTCCACAAGTCAGTGCCAGCTGGGCAGTTTGAAGTCTCCACTGACCTCCCCTCACCCTTCCTCCCAAACTTAAGTATAACTGCCTTGCATCTACTACAATTAAACATATGCCTTTTATATGAATCAGGGAAAACAAATGAAAGATACATGTGTAGAACTACACATTTACAACTGCATTCAGAAATGCAGCAATAAGTAGTAAGAATTGATTATTTCAAATACGTATAGTTTTTCTTAAACCAAAAATGTTCATCAGTGATTGTATATCCAAGAGCATTTTGTTTTGTGATTTCACCGGAACAAATAGAGTCTCCGCTCTCCACAACAACGATAGATTGAAGCGCCCGTCTATGTGAAGTCAAGAGAGCAGTGACAACAAGCACATGATTTCAAAAACAACACATTCCAGTGCCAGATTGCCTCTTTTAGTGACATGTGACCAGAAGCAGCCTTTGCTATGTTTCACAGAAGGGCCTCCACTTGCGCTCGAAAAAAGAGCCCCGCCCCCTGCCATCATGCCGTGGACATACCAGGGTTGAAAATTATCTTGGGGCAAAAATGCTACCGAAATTAATAAAATGCTCTGATAATTCAAGATATATAGGGCAAAAAAATGTCCCTGTATGAGTTATTATTTTTAATAGCTAGTTTATGATAACCTATATTTATATGTTTATAACTCAGGATATAGAGTGCTGTTTGCCCAAACATCAGCACTATGATAGTCTATTGATTTACAACAGTGCAGAGCTTATATATATATATATTATATATATTGCCAAAAGATTTGGGACGCCTGCCTTTACGTGCAAATTGTCCAAAATGTCTTGGTATGCTGAAGCATTAAGAGTTCCTTTCACTGGAACTAAGGGGCCAAGCCCAACCCCTGAAAAACAACCTCACACCATAATCCCCCTCCACCAAACTTTACACTTGGCACAATGCAGTCAGGCAAGTATCGTTCTCCTGGCAACCGCCAAACCCAGACTCGTCCATCGGATTGCCAGACAGAGAAGCGTGATTCGTCACTCCAGAGAACACGTCTCCACTGCTCTAGAGTCCAGTGGCGGTGTGCTTTACACCACTGCATCTGACGCTTTGCGTTGAACTTGGTGATGTAAGGCTTGGATGCAGCTGCTCGGCCATGGAAACCCATTCCATGAAGCTCTCTACGCACTGTTCTTGAGCTAATCTGAAGGTCACACAAAGTTTGGAGGTCTGTAGCTATTGACTATGCAGAAAGTTGGCGACTTCTGCGCGCTGTGCGCCTCAGCATACGCTGACCCCACTCTGTGATTTTACGTGGCTGACCACTTCGTGGCTGTGGAATACACTAATAGTTGAGGGTGGAATATTTAGTAGTGAGGAAATTTCACAAATGGACTTATAGCAAAGGTGGCAACCTATCACGGTACCATGCTTGATTTCACTGAGCTCCTGGGAGAGAACTATTCTTTCACAAATGTTTGTAGAAGCAGTCTGCATTCCTAGGTACTTGATTTTATACACTACACTATACACACACACACACACACACACACATATATATATATATATATATATATATATGTATGTACATTGCATCTGAAAGTTGTGTGTAAACGTACATTTTTTTAAATCAACTTTTTTTGCTTTTGATTTTATTTCTAACGAAACATCATCACCAAAGCTCACTCTATTTTGTTGTAAGTCATTAAACTGTTATGCTGTCTCAGAAGTCTGTCTGAAATCAGTTTAATGAGGAACCTTTGTGCGCAAATGCAAATGAGGCAACAAGTCACAGCCTAAGCTTTCAGATGCAGTCACTTGTTTTGTCCCTGAATGAATCAGCTGTTTTGAATGGATTTTTTTGACAATTACTGAATGACTCACTCATAAAGACAATGATTTTCCGTCACATACTGGCAGTTTTAGGTTTTTCATTTCCCCCCCATCATTTCATTTTTCTATATTTTTATCTCACACCTGCGGCTAAAAAAAAATCATTCCTGTGGTCCACCATGCTGCAAGAAAGACTTCCGACTGTTGAAATGGGCCTCCGAATTGCAAAGGCCATACTCAGTATTTGCCCTTTTCATTTAACCCATCCAAGTTAGTGAACACACATTAGGAGTAGTGAGTAGTGAACACACACACACACACACACACACACTGCAAACCATGGACACACACACCCGGAGCAGTAGGCAGCCATTTTTCAGTCTGACTCTCAAACCATTAGGCCACGACTGCCCCTTATATAACAAAAACACACGTGATTAATGCTCTACTAGTCAAATGGAGATGTTTCCTTTGTATTAGTTACATTCATGCTGCAAGATGTTAAAAAAAAGTGGTGAGCACAATATGGACCCTGGCGAAAAGTGGTGGGGACATGTCCCACCCGTCAGTTATGCCAATGTGCATCAGACAAACTGTGTGAGAACTTTCAACTAGTATTTTTAGGGGCTTTCGCACCAGAGGAACCTTTTCATATTTCCTAGAACTATTTGCTGAATTCTAAACTGGGGTCTAAACCAGCTCTATAGGAACTATCAGTGACGTAAATGTACTCATGTACGCATGTCAAACACCGGCACCCGGCATTTTTAAAAAGCTGTGTAAACATATTTACTTCACGATCATGGAAAACAGCGATAACGGCATTTACCTGTTGTCTGCAGGGTTGTGTTCTTTTCTCGATGAATTGTAATACTAAAAAGTTGTCATATGAGATTTCATCTCTTAGCCCCAATTTTTCCTCTTTCAGTTGCGTAAATCATGCGTTTACATTCCGTCTCCGTTATCACGAAACCCACAACACATTAGAAACACAGCTCTGATCACAGCGTCTTCCATCCACCGGTTTTTAGTGTTTGTGAATGCTGTGCATAAAGACGCAGCTGTCGTACGCTTCAGAGTTGTGTGAATGCAACCAGTAACATGGCCTGGGGGAGAAATTAGTTCTCGGGGAACTATCCTAGTGGCTAGTTCCTATAACTGAGTTCCTAGAACTATTCGGTGCAAAAGCCCCTTTTCTCACCTATTCAACACAGGTAGCTATCAGTTGACTCTGTATCAAATGCCCTGGGACACAATTAGAGCAAATTTCTCAAACAGGTTCCAAAGACTAGCCAGTGTGTTCTTAATGGGCTCTGAGCTACAGCAAACAGGCCTCTCTTTTTGTAGTAATGGGAGGACGCCAGTGTCCAGTGTCACACTCTTAAAACTGCACTGCTGGGTTAGGGTAAGGTTCCCATGAGTTAACAGCACAGTGTCTGTCCAGCCTCATTATACTTGTTTTAATGGTGTGGGGTTGAGTTGGTAGGATTTAATACACTGTGTTCCAAATTATTATGCAAGTGACGTATCAGTGGGATTTCAGTACAATAAACATTCAGATTTTAGTTTTTCTAAGAAAGTGTTAGTTTGTTTGTTTTATTTCTCCGTATCTTTTTAGATAACTGGTATCAATCTCAGACAGGTTTGTTAAATAGTTTGCCAGGTCTACTTGGGTAAATAGAAACCCTACTTAAAAATGTTGTTCCACATTAAGCAAGTCACAGTTCTCATGCAATATGGGGAGGAAGTAAGATCTTTCTGAAGATGAAAAGCATGAAATGGTGCAATGTTGTGCAAAAGGCATGAAAACAACTAATATTGTATGAAAAGTGAATGGAGATTTTGGAACTATCATAAGATTTGTGAGTGATTTAGAGCACAACAGAACTCGGTCAGATAAAGGATTGAAGTTTCTGTCAAACAAGTTTATTATATTAAAAGGACAGCTGTAAAAAAAAAAAAAAAAGCCAGTGTTGAGCAGCAAACAGGTATTTGAAGCTCCTGGTGTCTCTGGAGTCTTAAGAAGCTCTCCATGCAGGCTGGCAGTTGTGTGTAAAGATGCATTTTAGACACCACTAACCAAACCTCACAAAGAGAAACTATTACAGTGGGTGTAGAAATACATTTTCAAACAGTTTTATTGCTGTGGTGTTTTTTTGCAGCATGGGATAGTGCATAGTGCATTGTATTTCAGAAGGCGTTATCCTTCTTTTTATACCAAAGCTGGCCAGTTATGAACTCCAAATATTTTGCAGAAGTTATTTCGACACCCTCAGAGACCCTAAAGCAGGGATGGACAACTCCGGTCCTGGAGGGCCAGTGTCCTGCAGAGTTTATCTCCATCCCTGATAAAAACTCACTTGCCTATAACTTTCTACTAATCCTAAAGACCTTGATTAGCTGGTTCAGGTGTGTTTGATTAGGGTTGGAGCTAAACTCTGCTGGACACTGGCCCTCCAGGACCGGAGTTGTCCATCCCTGCCCTAAAGGGACCTTCCATCTCACTTCCCAATATTCCAGCCCAAATCATCACCCACCAGCTCCCTGCTGTTGGAACGTGGTGGCCATTCACCATCCATCTAGACCATCCATTGTAGTACAGCATTCGTCAGTGAATAAAACTATTTAAAAATGAGTCTTCATGTATTTCTAAACCAACTGAAAATGTTTCTCTTTGTGAGGTTTGGTTAGAGGTAGCTGAAATGCAACTTTACGCACAACTGCCAGCCTGCATGGAGAGCTTCTTTAGATGCCAGCAGCTTCTAATACCTGTTTGCTGCTCAACACCAGCTTTTGTTTATAGCTGTCCTTTTAATACAACTAATTTTTTTTGACAAACTTTCTTTAAAAGTTCTGCTGTGCTCTAAGTCACTCACAAATCTTGTGATATAGTTTGATAATTTACATTCACTTTTCACACAATATTAGTTGTTTTCATGCCTTTTGCACAACATTGCACAATTTCATACTTTTCATCTTCAGAAAGATCTTTCTTCCTCCCCATATTGCATGAGAACTGTGACTTGCTTAATAATGTGGAACAACATCTTTAAGTAGGGTTTCCATTTACCTGGCAAACTATTTAACAAACCTGTCTGAGATTGATACAGTTATCTAAAAAGATTTGGAGTAATAAAACAAACAAACACTTTCTTTGAAAAACTCAAATCTGAATGTGTATTGTAGTGAAATTCATAATAATTTGGAACACAGTGTAAACCAAAAGCCAAGAAACTTTAATGACACATTGTCTCTAAACCCATTGCCAGTGGTATGAATTGATGCTGAAACCCCAATTCAAAGCATACAGGCTACACACAAAAGCAACGTCAAGTGCCATAGTGCCATTATTGATTAGTTGTGTAAATATCTATTGTCGTCAATTATCTATCACTAAATTAAATACTTAAATTAAATTAAATATATATATAAAAGTGAACAATATAAAATAATGTTAATTATTGGTGTAGATAGACTTTTCAGATGGTGTAGAAAGGGCCTATGGTAGATTAAAACAAAACAAACCCTTGTCATGTTACGTCAGTCTTCCTGTTTAAGTGGGTGTTTCTTGGCTTCAATATTGACCAGAAATGTCAATTGTCTTGTTATGTGCAAACTGATAATGTTCATAGAACTGTGACTAATGTCCCTGGCATGTTTTTATTCCTTCATCTGTTTTGTTAAAAGAGCAAAGCATTCAATCAATTTGTTTCCCTTATGATTTTTTATTACAAAGTATAATAAAAAAACTCCCTTCTAAAAAATGCCCTTCTCACATCTGAATGCAATTACAGCTACAGAGATCATTCCTCATGCTGTTTGTGCCACCATAGACCACAAACGATCATTTTGCAAGGAAGTTTGTTAACTGGTGGATGAGATGCTCTTCCTCACAAACCATTGTTTTAATTTGCGGACAGATCCAGCAGTGGGAACAGAATCTTGAGCGCTTCAACATGGACCTTTTCCGCATGCGCTGCTACTTGGCCAGTCTGCAAGGCAGCGAGTTACCCAACCCCAAGAGCCTCCTCGCCACGGCCAGCCGCCCAACCAAAGCTGCACTCGCCCGTCTGGGAATCTTCTCCGTCTCCTCCTTCCACGCACTGGTTAGTAGCCTTGAACACTACAGTTACAGCCCACTATTTTAGTGCTTCCGGAAATATTTTTTCTAACTCATTTTCTCCATAAAGATCTCAAAGTTGAATCACAACTTTGCAAACTTTGTTTTGAAGCAATGCCATTGGAAGACTAAGGTACATATATTGTGAACTACAGTACTAAGCATTTACTATTCATCCCATGAAGCATTGCAAATTGTTCCGAACATAAGAAGACCCTGATTATAAGACGCCCCCTCCCGCCTTTTCAATATGTACTTTTTGAAGACCAAAATTTTCATCTGATATTTTTCATATTTAAATTTTTGTATTGAAAGTATGTTAAATACTAGTAAACTGTACCAATGATCACATTTAAAATGAACACTTTTTGGCATACCATAAAAATAACCTGTAGCCCATCTAAATTATATAACAATTAGGCTATCATCTCATAGTGAAAAACCATGTAGCCTTCCAAAATTTCATTAACAGTAGAAGTGAAATTTATTGTGTTTTGAAATCTGGGTACCGTCTTATGTTTCAAATCACATACGGGGAAAGTTTGGTCCCGTCAGCGAAGCACGCAAACATGACGGTCACACGGCTCATAGGGCTGGTTCATACAGAACGTGTTTACAGAACCAACCGATCAACTTTGGCCTTTCCGTTGTGGTGAGAAATCGCATCCCCCCCAGGAATCGTGTCTCCTTTAGGATCCAGAGCGATCTTATTAGTTCAACGGGCTTTTAATGGGTAGTATTTTTAGCACCTGATTATAATTCCTGCAAAATCATGTTATGATTTATATAGTTTAAAACGCTTTATAATGACCATTAATGTCTTTTAAATTACATGGTTCATATACTAGTATATAACTGAAGCTATAGATTGTGAAATCAAGCATTTCTCATTCTTAGTGTTTTTTTAGTTAGCTTACGTACTAGCATAGCATACATCTACCCAATTAGCCTGATAGCTTAGCTTATATTGCATTAGGTATGTTTTTTGCTTCCAATATAGTTCCCAATTACATGTTTCAAATGAATAATGTTTGTGTGTACTTAGCATGACAATTAATTTAATAAAAATTTATAATAGTAATATTAAATACTATACCACATTGCTATTATTGTGCAAAATTAAAATTACTTTTACAGAACATAGTATGTTGCAACAATCATCCTTATAAAACATAAATTTTTAGGCATGGTTGTGTTTCCAGTTTGTTTTATTATACAATACATAGACATTAATTTTATATTTCAAGCATGTTGTTTGTACACTTAATGTAATAAACATCATACGGTAGTGAAATATGTTATAAGAAGTCAAAACATCACAATAACAACTTCTTATTAGGCATTACCACCTTGGTCCTAAAGGAGACCCGATTCCTGGGGGGAACTCGATTTCTCATGATATGTAACAACATTGAAAGCTCAGCTATGATGGGTGAATAGCTGATCATAGCTAGCTGTACAGGGCAGGGTTTTATTTCTCATCTCCATATATCTAGTAGTAGAGCTAATGCAAAGGCTGGAAATTCATTTATCCTTTGCTGAAACATCTTCACAGAGAACGCGGCTTAGCGCTTTTGAAAAGAGGAGAAAGCGGCACAGCGGTTTTTCCACGCGTTTCTAGACGCGACATGTGAAGGGCCCCATACACGTCCATCTAACGTGTGTTAACATAGAAAAACAATGGAAAAGTAGAGCATTGAAATGGAAAGCGCGTTCTGTGTGAACGGCCCCATAAACAGTAAGCTTTTGTTTGACTGTTAGTGTTTTCTTTTTTGCGCTTGTTTTACGCATATTTGGTGCCACCTATTGTTGCGGATGTATTATTGACATATAAAAGTCTAGACCCTGAATCTAAAGGCAGGAACACACCAAGCCGACGGTCGGCCGTCTGGTTTTCTCAGTGTGTTCCGCACCGTCGGCTGAAGTTGGTCTTCGTCGCCTTTTTTTTTCGGTCGATTCGAAATGTTGAATCGCCATTGGAGCTCGTCGGTCCGTCGGGCCATCTGATCATTCTGATCAGTGTTGCCAGATCTCGCGAGACAAATAAGCAACCAGGCCTGTGAAAACAAGCCCAAAACAAGCGACTTTTTCTACGGAGCCCCCCTAGGTTCCGGGAAGAGACAAATAAATTAACTGTGTGCACAGTTTTACAATCCGTGGGGACGGATTTTAAACTGTGGGTACAGATTGTCAATTTACATCCATGTGGACAGATTGGTAAACTGTGCGCAGTTTTACAAAACTGCACACACGGTACAGTTTATTTATTTTTCTCCCCTCTGAGCTTCAGGACAATGACCACAAGAGGGAGTTAAACCACCTTTTAACATTATTTAACATTTTGAGTCATCCCCCACGATGGGTTGAATCAATTCTTTTACTCCTTTCTCTTTCTCCCAGTCTTTGTTATATTTCTTCCCGTATTTCGCCCACTTTGTCCCAGGCATTTGTTCCTCCAAAAAACTCTCCTACAGTCCAGTCAGTCACCATCAGTCGCAACTCGCATGCGCATTCATTTAAAGTTTACGTCACTCACTGATGACGTTTTCCTAACCAGAAAAAAAACAGATTGCCCTGCTCTGCCTCTGATTGGCTAGTACTCGTTGCCATCTGAGTCAGAGCCAATTAGAAGCAGGATGTGGGTGGGAAAAAACTCTGCTGTCTCCTGTGTGTATGGGGAAAGGGGAGGGACAAAGAGAACAGGCTAGACAAACTCCTACGTTTAAATAACATATAGAAAATATCTGATTGACAACTTATTATGGAGCTGGGATCAAGCCCAAATAAGCAACTACACTTTAGAAACAAGCCCAAAAAAACGCGACCCGCGACTACCAATATTTGTAAGCGACTTTACAGAAAAACAAGCCCGAAGTCGCTTATAATAAGCGGACTTGGCAACACTGATTCTGATTGGCTG
Source organism: Ancherythroculter nigrocauda (assembly GCA_036281575.1). Taxonomy (NCBI): domain Eukaryota; kingdom Metazoa; phylum Chordata; class Actinopteri; order Cypriniformes; family Xenocyprididae; genus Ancherythroculter; species Ancherythroculter nigrocauda. The sequence continues at coordinate 3,975,251 of VTFQ01000019.1, forward strand.
TTCAGCTACTGCCACCTGCTGGTTCGGAAAGGCATTTCATCTCACGCAGGCGCAGAACGGACGTGCTACTTGGCCGTCGGCTGTCTAGCGTTGGTTTGGTGTGTCAGGCCAACTTAGGACACAGACGCTGCCGACGTGAACCAACCCCGCAGTCTGCTTTCGCCACTAGTTCGTAGGCGTCGGCTTGGTGTGTTCCTGCCTTATGAGATCCCGTTTTTTCAGATGTGTTTCTAAGAAAAAAGCCTTGTCTTATATTAACAATAAGTAACAATACGGTACATGATTTGAAGCAAAACAACAGTTTAATATAAAACCATTGATTTATAGACATTTATAATAAGATTAAAATACATAATATATATATTTGCAGCTTTATTGCAAAATATTCACATATTGAGTTGGTTGAGTGTAGGGAGAGTGACATGGTTGACATTTGCAATGCTTCTTGGGAGTCTGTGGTTGCTGCTGAGCTCTTTTGGCATGATTCTCATTTCCATGGAGACGGTGACTTCTCTGATGGATCAGGACTGTGGGTAGTCTAGTTCTTTTTTAAATGATGTTGTGACAGATTTATACGCTTTTGTTAAAAATTCATTTCTCAGAGGACAATTAATGGGATTTTTATTTTTGAAACTTTTGTGCTCTACTCCCAATGCATTTTTGAAATTTTGAAATTATTGCAAGAGGATGCCATTTCCTCCGTTTAATTTGCAACATTGCCATTTCCAAAACTGAAATATTTGCCTAGTTACCATTCCCGCCAATCTCTCTGTTGTGATACAGATCTGTTCCAGAGACGAGGCCACAATGCGAAAGCGTTCTCTGTCTCTCTCTCAGCGAGGTCGCAGTAAGAAAGGGGTCTTTTCATCCCTCAAGGGCCTGGATACTCTTACCAAGCGAGGACATGAAAAAAAGCCTTCTGTCTCTCAGGTACTGCACTCACTCTGTCTGATTTAACCAGTCGTGACTGTGTGCCGTGACACAAACGCTTGGGAAGTACATTTGCATATCAATTTTTCCTACCTTTCATGTTTCAAAACTCATGCATCATGCTGGTGGGAAATTCCTCCCACAGGTGCAAAATAACAGGACTTTGATAAATAAAGACTCTCTAAAGGTAGTAATTACCGAGCTGACAGGATTAAAAATGTTGTTCGTTCTTCCATCTCCACCTCCTTTCTCAGAAATGCAGCAAGATAATAAGAGGGCTATTTTAGGATGTAGGGTTTCATATCTGGTTACCAAGTGTGAAGCCTTGAGACCTTGATGAAGCTGATGAAGTTGCTCCCTGTTGAGATGTTATCGCACTGTGCTAATAATGGTGGTACATTGGCAGTTAAGGAACTGCACTGGGCCGTTTGTTTAAAGCCAAAGAGGGGTGACCCATGAGCCGGAGAATTTTATAGATTTCCTGTCACGACCGTGCCCTTGAGCAAGACATTTAATAGCAGGTTGTTGCAGGGGGACTGTCTCTACAATTAGAGTACTGTGTGTTGTTTGGAATAAAAAGTGGCAGCAAAATAAGCAACTAATGCTTGGTTTGTTGAGTCTGTTGCACTTCTTTACTATCCAGTAAACCATTTTAGTCTGTATAAAAATGGAAATCCCTCATTTTTGTCTTTTCATTTTGTCCCTGTGAAAAGGAATTCGTTGATTTGAGCTGCTGTTCTTACAGTGGTCTTCCTCAGGTAAGGGATACGAGTTTGCTGGATCACAGCTAGTATAGCATGGCTCCTCGTAGAAATATAGATGCTTCTGAAGATCAACCCCTTGCTGACCTGCATGCAATAGCTATATTCCTAAACCTAGTGAGCTGCCTAGCTAGAACACATTTCAAGGAAGAGCTGTTGCAAGGGCTGTGCCAAGTGTGCGACCTCACAGGGCCTCGCGCCAAAGTGACTGCTGACTTGATGATGTAAAGCCAATGTTCAAGTTCATGTTTTTGTCCTTCAGAATACTATCATAGTTAAAAGACATATTGTAGCTAAAAGTGAGACTTTGTGTATCGTGATACTGTATGATTCTGCTTGTTAAAAATGTATTATGCAGTAACTTACGATATTGCTCTGAGCGTGTGACCATAATTCATGCACGTGTCGGTCAGCACGGCATCTCACGTCATGTTCATAGAGAGCTTTATTCACTCCATTTTAAATTTTGATTTTGGCTGCCTCTGAAGTGTATGGAAGCTTGTTTCCGCCACTGAATATAAAATAAAAAAGGTAATTGCGACTTTTTAGCTCATAATTCTGACTTTATTTCTCACAATTGTGAGTTTATGTCTTGCAGTTCTGACTTTTTATTCCGCAATTGTGAGTTTCTCACAATAATTCATAATTTAGAACATAAAAAATAGATGTGGCTCATTTTGGCCAACTTCTAAAGCAAAATCGCCTATATGCTTCTCAGATAAATCAATTTCAGAATTTATTGCATTGAGCTCAGTGGGGGGGAAAAAATGTTATTCAAAAACAAAAAATCAATATTAAAAAATATCATTGAAAATGATCAAATAAAAGTGCATTAGGAGTACCTTGGTGAACCAAACTGGCTCTACATCGACTAGGATCTCCAAATAACATGATAATATATTTGAATGTTCCTATAAATGTCTTAATTGCTTTTTATGGAGCAATGACCTGGAATGTTCGTAAAGATAGTAACTGGAAGGTTGTTTGGGATAAGATTGCTGCAGCCTCTAGAAATCAAAATCATCAAATTATTACTTATGATCTTATTCACAGATTGTATTGCATATTTAGAAGCAATGATCTTCCTCTCCAAACTGCCAGATGTGTTAAATAATTATATGTTTTCTGACATTTAATAAATTTGTAATACTTTAATTTATGGTCCAATTCTTACGGAAGAGGATTAGGGCCAAGCAATAATAAAAAAATAAAACCATCTCTAGATTAAAGTTGTTAAATTTCGAGAAAAAACTCGTTAAATTTCGAGAAAATGGTCGAGATAAAATGTTGAGAATACAGTCATTAAATTACGAGAAAAAAGTCGTTAAATTACGAGAACAAATTCGTTAAATTATGAAAAAAAAGTCGTTACATTTCGAGAAAAAAGTCGAGATAAAATGTTGAGAATAAACTCATTAAATTATGAGAAAAATGTCGTTAAATTACGAGAACAAATTCGGTAAATTATGAGAACAAATTCGTTAAATTACGAGAACAAATTCATTATATTATGAGAAAAAAGTCATTAAATTTCGAGAATAATGTCGAGATAAAATGTTGAGAATAAAATAACTAAATTACGAGAAAAAAGACGTTAAATTTCGAGAAAAAAAGTCGTTAAATTTCGAGAATAAACTCATTAAATTTCGAGAACACTGTGAGATGTAAATCATATTATAGCCTTGGCTACATTCATTAGCATCTGCTGCATGTGTTTCAGCGGTCCATCAATGCCCTTTCTGAACGAGGAGTGAGTGAACTTTGACTTAATTCATGTATCTTATTGAATGAGGACTTTGTATAATGTGTGCGGCAATAATGCAGTTTAAAATAATGCTTCACTAAGTCATCCAACTCTGTCATGTCCTCTATGCAACGAACACGACACTACCTCTTCCGTATGACACACATCGAGTGTGTTATTCTCAACATTTTATTTGTCCTTTTTTTCACATAATTTAACGTCTTTTTTCTCGGAATTGAACGAGTTTTTTTTTTCCCTCATAATTTAACGACTTTTTTTCATAATTTAACTAATTTATTCTCGTAATTTAACGAATTTGTTCTCGTAATTTAACGACTTTTTTCTCGTAATTTAATGACTTTATTCTCAACATTTTATCTCGACTTTTTTCTCGAAATTTAATGAGTTTTTTCTTGTAATTTAATGAGTTTATTCTTGTAATTTAATGAGTTTATTCTCAACATTTTATGTCGACCTTTTTCTCAAAATTTAACGAGTTTATTCTCAACATTTTATTTCGACTTTTTTCTCGAAATTTAACGGGTTTTTTCTCGAAATTTAACAAGTTTAATCTCAAGATGGTATTATTTTTTTTATTATTGCTTGGCCCTAATCCTCTTCTGTAAATTCTCTCTATTAACTAGTTGCTTTTTATCATGCATATTACTAGGATATTGGCTGTTTATTAGTACTTATAAAGCACATATTAATGCCTTATTCTGCATGACCATATTCTACATCCCTTAATCCTACCCAATACCTAAACTTCACAACTACCTTACTATTAATAAGCAGTAATTAGGAGTTTATTGAAGCATAAGTTGGACCCTAAACCGAAGACAAATATATTTCAGAATATTTTTGCATATAATTAAGGGTTGACCCACTGCAGTGACCATTTAAAAATGATTCAACTGAAGTAATTGACATAAATGAACAACATGTTGTTATATGTTCAACCTTACAGTAAAAAAATGCCACTGAAAACCAATTCCAGGAGGCAAATTTCAAACCTTATTATTATTATTATTATTATTATTATTATTATTAAAAAGTCAAATTTCTCATTCGTGTCAGTAAATGAATCCCAGTAATCTCAGTAGCATCCAGTAGAGAAATGTAAAAAAAAAAGAAAAGTGTCCAATCACTTGGAGTCCCTGTCCCTCCCTGACATGTGTCGTGTAATGGGAGATCCAGCCAGCTTGGCTAACGAGCCCCAATTTAATTTCACAGCACAGAAGGCAGAGGTGTGGAGACAGACAGAGGGAGAAATGTATTATGAATTATTAAAAGCCATATGTGGTAAATTGCAGCCTGCTATACTCTTCCCCGCAGCGACACACAGATGGTTGCTATAAGAGCCCTATGCTAGTTGCTAAATATTAAACAGGTCAACCTTTTGCTAAGGACGCTGTGGTAGACATCAAGTCAAAGTGTCTTTTTTGTCTCTTTTCCCCCTCTGTGTCTCTCACATAGTTCTGAGAACATCAATCAATCGTTTAGCCCACGATTGTTTTCACTAATTAGCAAATAATTAGTTACTTGTCCTTGACATTAATCCTGTTTAACCTTGGGTTTGACAGTTATATATTTGTATATATACACTACCTTTCAAAAGTTTAGACAGTAGTTTAGTTTAGTTTAATTAGTTTTTTGTTTTTTGTTTAATTTTATTAAAAGAAATAAATACCTACATTAAGTTGATCAAAAGTGACATAATGTTACAAAAGATTTCTATTTCATATAAATGCTGTTCTTTGAATCCTGAAAAAAAAAAAAAAAATGTACCATGGTTTACACAGTAATATTTAGCAGCACAACAGTTTTCAACATGGATGATGAAAATGTTGTTTCATGATCACCAAATCAGCATATTAGAATGATTTCTGAAGGATCATGTGACACTGAAGACTGGAGTAATGGTGCTGAAAATTCAGCTTTGATCACAGAAATAAATCACATTTTTTAAAAAACGTATTAAAATAGATGATGGTGCTGAGCACCCACAATCATCTCTTGTCTTTGGCACAATAAGCTGATTGGACGGGAGAGTTCAAGATACAGAAAAATAAAAAATATACATAAAATAGTGTACACTTATTGATGTTTATCCTTGATGTGAGTTTTTTTTTTTTTTTTTTATTAGTTTAATGATTACGAGCAAATTGTTATCCATGGAAAAACAAATAATATCAATTGCCTTAATATAACAGCATTGAAATACAAAACTGGCACAAAGGTATGTATAATTATAATGTAAAGTTACCATGACTGTTATTTTTTTTCTAAAGTAAGCTACAAAAATAAATGTAGCATATGTGACAGTTGTTTCTGCGACAGCTCCAGATCTCTGACACACGGTGTAATACATCAGTGTCCAAATTCCTCGCTCCATTTCGATCACTCCTTGCAGATATAGTGCATTTGTAACAATCATGTTCTTTTTAGTTTCATTTACCGTTTTCTGTTTGCCTGAGTTCTCATTGCCAGTTTGTTTCCATGGTTACTAATTAAGTTACACACCTGTTTCATGTTATGTTGATATTATCCCTGTATATTTAAGCCCTCAGTTCCTTCTGTTCCTTGTTCGGTGTGTCGTTTATGTTGTTGTGGTTGTGTTTCTACGTTTTTACTTTTTATTGTTAAACTCTTTGTGTTGAATTCTCTGTCGTCATGCGCTTACTACAGCCACAGACCCTGACAGCATTTAACTGCCGTGCACTATTTAGGGATTAGAGAATGAGTGAATACTTGAGCAATACTTCGGACACTTCAGATAACAGTGTCAACAACGAGGATCACAGTTCCTGTGCTCAAAACACCCCCCCAACTCTAGGGCTGTTCACTAGTGAGCATTCTTTCAAAAACATTACATTTTGAACTGTAGTGTATGTCTTGAGGGATCACATTTTGCGTTGGTATTTTTAAGATTTTCAACCTGTGTGAGACATCAGTTTATCCTCTCTTCTCTTCACACTTAAAGGGATAGTTCACCAAAAAATGAATATTATCCCATGATTTACTCATCCTCAAGCCATCCTAGGTGTATATGACTATCTTCTTTCAGTCAAACACAATCTGAGTTAAAAAATATTCCAAGCTTTATAATGGGAGTGAATAGTAACCAATATTTTGAAGCCCAAAAAAGTGATTCTAGTTTATAAAGTTATAAATATAGATAATTTTCTTACAAAAACGCATCTTCTTCAGAAGGCCTTTATTAATCCCCTGGAGCTGTATGGATTACTTTTATGGTGGATGCACTTTTTTGTGCTTCAAAATCTCATGCCCTTTATAAAGCTTGGAAGAGCCAGAATATTTTTGATATAACTTGGAAAAAAGATAGTTCTAGGATAGCTTGAGGGTGAGTAAATCATTTTCATTTTTGGGTGAACTACATTCATTTGCTCCATCAACATTTTCATCACGCTTGATGTGAAAGAGCCTCAAAAGTTTCTCATTTCACATGCAGAGAGGTTGTTTACAGGTCTGCAAGGCAAATCAGCAAGGCAAAACACCCTGTCTGTTTCTAAGGCTCGAGGAGAGGAAAAAGATTCAGAAAAACTAACATTATAAATGGGCCTCAGGGGAAAAATCTAAAATGTATATAACCACATGTCAGGGAGGGATGCTTTTATCCAAAGAAACTTAAATGAGGAACATCACAAGTAATCTATTATAAAGGCTAACAATATTTTTGTCCACCAAAGTGGACAAAGTTAGATTGATGGAGGTTGAAGAACTGTTCCACTGCAGAGGGTGAATATTTTAAAAAGCAACCTTGTACCTGTAAAACAATGACCTGAACTGTAAGAGACTGCATGACTGTTCATCATACTAACCATTCTAATGCTCTTTATTTCCAGTGAGGCCTCAAAGCTTTTGTTCAAGATCAAAATAGATTCACTAGAGGAAATTTGCTTTGCTGAGGTTTTATTTAGCAACGAAATGATAGTTTGTCTGCTGCAGTGTTTGTAACCATGGCTCTGTTCTGTCTCACAAAATATGACTAAGAGTTTAATGACACTGTGAGTGATACATTTTTTTCCTTCTTGTTTTTAGGTCTTTGACAGTGATGGTGGAGGACATCTCAGTACCATTCCTCCTTGTAATTTTAAGGTATGTCAAAACTCTGGCACTAGAAAAAGCTCAATTTTACTGGGTTAAATGTTAAAAATACAGTTATACTTATATTAGTAATGTCTTTTTGTTCACTGTATAATATATATCTAAAAAAAAAAAAAAGAGTGTAGCCAGAACTTGACATTAATTCCCACCAACCTGCCAAATGTGGTGGATTTCATACATAATATATACATTTTTCAATTGTAGTCTTTTAAAAAGGCACCTGAAATAATAAACTAGGTGCAATGTAGTGTTGTCAAAAAAAATTCGATACATATCGATATTGACATATATGAAACACTCCCAATATTCATTTTGCGCAGAATAGATGCACGATACCAGCTGCTCTTTCTCTCTCTCTCATCTCTCCGACAGCGAGTTGACACACAGACCCGTCTCCCCTCACATTTGCTCTGGATGAATATTGTTGCTGTTACAAGGCTTGAATTTCAACATTAATGCACATATTGCAAATAATTTTACTAGGGCTGCCCTTGACTAAATATTTTTCTAGTTGACTAGTAGTCGTTTGTTCAAGCGTTTAATCAACTAATCGTACGTTTATATTAATAAACCATATAAATCATTATAATGAGCCTTTAAGCACACCGGCAAACATAATTATAAATGTGGTGTGAAAAAACAAAAGGAGACTGTCTGTGAGGCAAGAATATGCTGAGTTTGTTCATTTTTGTGATGGACTCAAGTTCACTTTAGACGGAGACAGCAGAAAGCACACCCATTTTGCTTTCGTTGTTTTACAAAAGCACAATGTTTTGTTGTTATTGTGAGTTTACAGAAATAAAAGCAAACCATTTACAGTTTCGAATGTTGGATTATTCTTATCTGTATGACCAAAAATTACAGAGTATTTTAAGTTAAATGCAAGTGATCGCACCGGCGCCTATATTTCATGCCGTAAGCGCACTCTCCACACAAACACTTGGATATGTGCCAAATAAAGTTGCCAACTTGTAAAGTTGCTAATATTTACATGCTTCAAGTGATAAGCCATATTTGAGGTTGATGAATGATAGGGGAATGTTTGGATTTCCTTCTGTTCGCTGTCACAGACTGTGTGATTTCAACACTTCCCGTGGAGTTTTTTTTCTTTCTGCGACTAACCGATTAATACCAATTTTGTTCGACTAAAGTCTCTTCTCATCAACTAACTATTAGTCAAATATTAGGGAGCAGCCCTAAATTTTACTCATTCCTGCAGATCTTGTGCACACATAAAGCCGCCTCTCAGTACTAAATTATCAGTACTAATTCTTTTTAGCTGCTTATTGCACTTAAACAGTCAAATAAACAAGAAAGAGACTGTCTGAACATTTTAATAATTTATTGATAAACTAGTGTTTAGTGTGTTCATCTCCGCAGAAATGGACGCGCCTATATGTACATATCATACGGATTACGTAATCTGAGAATATTTGTCTTAGATTTGGGTCTGTTAATTTAAAAATAAGCTTTCCATAGATATATTTCTCATGTCTGTGAGGCAAGTATATGCTGAGTTTAAGTTCATTTTTGTAACGCGCTCAAGTTCACAGAGATTGAGACGGCAGAAAGCGAATCCTTTTTATTTTTATTACTTTACAAAAGCATGTTTTGTTATTTTATTTAGTTCAGAAAAGAAAGCAAACTGTAAAAAGCATTTACAGTTTTGAATGTTGGATTATTCTTATCTGTATGATCAAAAATGGCAGTATTTTAAGTTAAATGCAAGTGATCGCACCGGCGTCTCCAATGTCATGCAGTAAGTGCGCTCTCCACACAAACACTTGGATATGCACCCAATAATAGAGTGCATTTACCTAGGCCAGTGGTTCCCAAACTTTTTAGCATGGAGTACCCCCTGAAGGCATTACCATCCTTCCGCGTACCCCCTCTCTTCCACTTCGACTGCAGTCACACCTTTACTATTAAAAATTGATTTTCCAGTGCATTTTTTTACCTTTATGAATAACTTTATAAAATAAATAACGTTTTAAATAAAAATGTTCAATAGAGAAATATGCAATGATGGTAAAACTAAGTAAAACTTTTAAATATTAAACTAAAACCGCCAGTAGGTGGCAGCAAGTCACTGTTTTTATGAGTGAGTCATCGAGTCATTCATTCAGTAACGAAGCAAGTGGCTGTGAATGAATCATTGAATCGACTCTCACAATTCGTTCAAAGCCGCAGAATTGTTCGCAAAACACAGACGTTTGTTGTAGTTCTGCTGTGGTTTTCGTTATTTCGTTGCAAAATAGAGTAAATACTGGCAGTACTGTGTTTAAAATCTAAGTTTTGTTTTTTGACCTGTTGTATAATAATGTCACGTTTGCAGTCATGTGGATATTTGGGAACAATTGCATTCTTGCTCGTTATCATCATTAAATACAAGAACTCACACAAGGTATGTTTTTGTACCGGAGAAAGTTTGAGTCTTAAATCAAAATTAATCCATTATCTGTGTCTATATTTGTTCTTCATGCGAGTAAGTGCTGAATCCCCACTTTTACAAAGGTGCATTGTCGAGAACGACAGTAATATAGCGCGATTTAAGGCAGCAGATTCGGCACACAATCTATCATATGCATGCTGCTTGTGTGGATGCAGTCATTTTCGACTGCAAATGATGAGGTAATTTGATTAAATGATTTACGACATTTTGGCAGTTAGAAATACATGCTCTATTTTAATATTATTTTAAGGTAGAGTTAAATTAACTACTCAGCATTTTGTTACCCATTTTGTTATTTCTGCATACCCCAGTTTGGGAACCACTGATCTAGGCTAAGATTAGATCTTGCATGCACATAAAGCCGCCTCTCAGTACTAAATTGAATTCTTTTTAGCTGCTTATTGCACTTAAACTGTCAAATAAACAAAATAATGTAAAAATGCCAGTCTTCTTGGTGAGAATTCATGTAAACACAGTCAGTTATGTTTCAAGTGAACATAAACAGATGAGAAAGAAAACGCGTGTGTAACAGTCTAATTGATCTGTGCGTCAGGTCTTAAAGTGACAGCAGCCTAATAAACCTGTTGACAAATTATGAGATATTAAAATATGACAGTTTTTCCCCATGGTATCGATGTCAAAATTGTGGCCAGTGAAAATGCTGAGTGGCTAGTAACTTTGGAAAACCACTAGAAACATTGGCTAGTGAGCAAAAAGTTAATGTCAAGCCCTGATTGTAGCTAACTGATAGTCAAATTTTGATAGGGATTGTGTTTCACTATAAGGACACTTGTCCGGAACTGAGACAGTATGTGTCCCATGAGGAGGTAAAGTGTCTAATCTTGTTAACATCAGTTTATTTATATAGTTTCCTGTCTCTTTTCAAACGAACATGTTCTATGGAATGAGAAACGTGTAGAATTTGTGATTTCTCGTGCGGTTCTAAAGCACTGTCCATGGATCCTCACTGAATGCCACTTCAGTAATCCATGGTGACCAACACACAGATGTTGCTAAGAGACCGTGGTTATTCTCGACAGCAAGTGTCTTCATCATTCCATCTTTAGCATGTTCCGGGTGGAGGTTAGCCTCCATAAATGATTTTTCCCATTTTGTAGAGGAAAGTCTGAATTCAAGGCTCTGGTGCTGAGAGCCACACACACTGAGGAGTGTACACTGGGCGGTTGCCCTTGGCTGCTCTGTTGGAAAGTTGACCGTTACTGTGTTAAATGAATGCACACTCATTCTGCTGCTGGTCAGGGCTTCATTCACACCCCTCGCTGGATAAACAGAGGCTTATACAACTGGTAACTGTCTTTCCCTTGCTAAAAAAGACCATTACTTCATTGAGTGGGATGTGTGGACGGTCTGTACCTGTGGAACTGAGACATGACACGTTTTCTCTGGAGTTTTCTCATGTTTGTTTCCGACTTAATCCCCAATGAAAGAACCATGGTGTGTTTTGTTTTTTAGTGACACATCCTTGAACAAGCACAGAACGAAGCCACTGAACGTCATGCTTATGAGTCATGGAACAGTGTCGTGCTTTAGTTTTAGACAGTCTTTGAATTTATAAGTGCTTATGCTTGCCTATAAATCCCTTGGTTACTAAAAAGCTATAAATGTATCTAGATCAGATAATTTTATAGTGTAGGATTTATAAGGAAATCCTATAAAATGCATCTTTAAACACTCAACTATACAAATAAAGTTTATTATTAATAGGTAACTAATTGACTAACCAGGGAATAAAGTGATATTCAGAAAGTCTTTGTATTGACCTGATGAAAATTGTTCATCATTGTCACCCTCCTCTTTGTTTTCTTTCACAGCGGTTGGGTAGTTTGGCTAATGTTTACTCAATCATGCCACCTGAAGGCAGCCAGTGGGATTGCAGCCAGGAAAACACAACATGCGTCTATATGCCAAATTACCAGAGTGTTATGGTTCTTCTGAAAAGTCATCACACTGTCATGGATGTCTTGGCTGAGACCTGCAGGGTAAGATCAGTGCATTCAAAAAGAAAAATAAACATGGTGTTCAGATTAATTACCTTGATTTACCATCACACCCATTTTGATTTGTTTGAATCGCACGCAGACACACTATTGTGGTTGTATACTTTACTCCTTTATCTGATGCTTTGGGTGGCATTATGAAAGACAACATCAAGGGAAATTCATTAATAGATGACATTATGCCCTCTGCATGACAGCTGTCTTAGTCTGAAATCTGTGACAGCTGGCTGACATTTCTTCTGACTTTTCTCACACAGTTTCATTTCACACAGTCAGTTTATTTCTATGAATACACATGCATTACCATTAAAAATTGTCTGTAAGATGTTTTACCTTTTCTTTGAAAGAAGTCTCTTAAACTTTGATTAAACATACAGTAAAAACAGTAATATTGGGAAATACTGTTAAAAATTTAAAACCCACTTTATATTGTCTTTTGTTTTATTGTACCTATGTACTAACATTTAAATTAATAATTTGATACAGTGCACTTTTTTTGTGTACGTGTTTTTACATTTTACTTCTATTTAAAAAAACCTACATGTAATTACATTATTATTAATTTCTGTAATTACAGCTATTGACACTGTCGACCCTTTCCTTACTCATTAACCTACCCCTAAACTTACCCAAACCACTAAACCTGTCCCTAACCTTACCTGTATCCCACCTCAATAGCGGCAAGGGTTTTTCAATACAACATGAACACAATGTCACAAAAATGAAGAAGGTGAAAGTCCACAGGTTCCAATACGAAATGTCTTTTAATAATAAAGTAAACTCAGATAAATACATAAGGGGTAAAGAAACGCAAACACGAACCACGAGTTCATCAGATCTATCTGTACAGTCAATCGCACAGCTCTTTCCAGTTTTAGATGTGTTTTGTGTTTTCCTGGCATTTACACTGAAAACCAATGTTGTATTTTTGCCACTGGGCGTAACTGCAGTCCATGAAAACTAAGAACACATCTGAATACGTGTAACAAACAATACATTTTTTTGACATTAAGTACATAAAAGTTAAAGACACATAAGTGTGATCTTTTAAAATAACTGATTTATATTGTAATATATTTTAAAATGTAATATATTCCTGTGATCAAAGCTGAATTTTCAGCATCATTACTCGAGTCTTCAGTGCCACATGATCCTTCAGAAATCATTCTAATAGAGGGTATGCATCGACGTCACTTTCCCGCCGAAAGCACGCTCCCTCAGCTGGACTGAGTGGCAAAAGAAGTGCTGCATGACTGGATTTAATAGAGGAAACTGCGAAAACGCGAATAAAACAAACAATTACACTAAAGGTTGGGCTCAAAAGTGTTCCTTATGACATGTCAAAGAAACCTAATCCATGGATATTGGCATGCAGCCAGGAATCATGTTTCCTGACATTTATATGTGCCTGATTTCGACGCCGGGGAAATACATAAAGCAAATCGGCCTGTGAACGCTTTATATAACTACAATATAGGTCGGTCTAAATCGGAGTGATCACTTATATCAATGTTATATCGTCATAACGTCCAGTCCTAAAACTTGTATAGTTTTTGTCAGTGTTTATTTAAAAACACCCAATTATGCATAATATAAGATGGTAAATATTTAATTGATGATTTGTCAACACAATACAACAATACAATACATAGGGTATGATTTTACCCCAATATCCAACATATTGACACAAAATGACAACTGCAAATCCATGTTTCTCTGCTGGAGTCCAGCTGTTTCTGTGAATTGCAGTGATCCATTTGCTTCTCTTTCTGTAGCTTTCGGCAGTCTGTAAAAATATACCTCAGATTTTTTGTCAAATCTATCTGTACATTCAATCTTGCAGCTCTTTCCAGTTTTGGATGTGTTTTGTGTTTTCCGCGGAATTCACACTGATAACCAATGCTGTATTTTTGCCACTCAGTGGGCGTAACCGCAGTCGCTCCGGCCAACAGTGATGTCACGTGCACACCCTCTATATGCTGATTTGCTGCTCAAAAAACATTTCTTATACTCATCAGTATTAAAAAACAGTTGTGCTGCTTAAAATTTGTGGAATCCATAATAACTTTACTGTCACTTTTGTTCAAATGAATGCAATCTTGCTAAATAAAAGTATTATTATTATTTTAAATCTTACAGACCCCAAATTTTTAAACGGTAGTGTAGTTGATCCATTCACTGAAAAAAGTAGATGTTCTGAAGAGTGTTCACACTAGAGGTCTTCACGTGTTCTCTTGGGTCCAAAAACCCGAGACCCGAGCGGGTTCGGGTCCAAAAAACTTTGCGTGCCTCTGACACGGGTCGGGTTCGGTATCAGTGGCCTCAGGTCTTGGGTAATTTAAAATAAAATAAATGTGGTGTTTCTGAATGGAACCGAGAAGACTGTCAGGCATTTAACAAAATTGTATCATTTATAACATTTCTATGATAATGTTATCTCACTTTTTTAAGTATTCTCTGAATCCGCACTTCTACATGCAATAGACTCTACACAGGGTTGCTTCCGCATTAGACTCAGCTGCTCCATTTTTGCCTACCGTTTCAGCGAGTGCCGTCAGCATGGATTAAAATCAACTTTAATCATCTGTTGGTCAGGTAAATAACATTATGCCAAAAGTTATAGGGCGTATTGAGGTTACAGTGACGAGTGATTGGCAATGAGGTTTCAGCACTTCAGCACATACTTATGCATTCATGTCAAGTGCATTTTTGAGAAACGCACTTAGCAAAGGAACAAACATTTGTAACCTTGCACACAGAAATCCTGTAGTATAAGATCCATCAGGAAAAGCAACTTGCTTCATTACACTGCGTGTTCATGCAGGGGTGTGCGTGTATGTGTGTGTGTTTCTATGCAGAAGTCCTTCGCCGGAGATGAGGTAAATAGTGTTGCAGACAACACTAGCAAATCCAAATCCACTGGTCATAATTGAAAGCAGAACTCAGAAATAACTTGTATCCAACGGGCAGACAGTAATATAAAGTAATAAAAAATAAGTAATGAAAGTAATGGAGCAGCGGTCAAATCATTTAGCAGGACACCAGGATTTTTCTGACTGACTGCGGGGCTGCAGGCTGTGGACAATGCCATCGGTGCCGTTTATGTTCGGGTCCAGTTGGGTCAGACTCGGGTATAATTTCATCAGGTCTGCCTTAGATTGGGTTTTTCTTTTTTTTTTTAAATCATTTATGCACGTTGGGTTCGGGTCAGAAGTGGTTCGGGTTAATTTGGCTCAGCTACAGATTTTAGGACCCGAAAAGACCTCTAGTTCACACTGCTCTTTTTATTTTTTTATAACAAAAAACATACCTACATTTCAGCGCTATATTCCAACTGTTCTGAAATCAAATTATTTAGTTGTTATGAACATAAAATGTTGCCCTCCTCACATTTGCATAATTGCCAGACGCTTTTATCCAAAAACTTACACTGCATTGAAGGCACACATCTTATCAGTTTGCTTTCCATGGGAATCGAACCCATGACCTTGGTGTTGCTAGTGCCATCCTCATACTGAACAACTTGGTGCAGTATGTCTTGATGCTGTATGTTTTAAATGTTGTATGTGGAAAAGGCTGAAACTTAAGATAGATTTCCCTCTCTTAGCTCATGGGCCTGGACCCCAGCCTGCACTGTTTAAGGCTGAGAAGATGTGATGGAGACATGATGGAGATATCGACACCATCAGCTGTTGAGCTTCTGCAGAACTTGGTAAGATATTGATGGCAAAGCTTAATGTTCAATAGCTGGAAAACGGCCCAGTTCTTAAAAGTCTAAAGTTGGTGAAATGCATGATTGTGCACTTACCTACACGTCTTTGTCACCCTAGTCATATGACGAATTGGAGGTCTGCCAACTGAACGTCTACACTCTGCACATGTCTAGACCCAGTCTAACAGGTGACTTTGGTAAGTGGCTGTTTTTAAGCTCATGGGGATTGATGGCACTTTATGATACGTACCGTTTCTCACAGTTTTTTTTTTTTTTTTCTTGTCCTCAAGGCTTTGCTGTTACAGGCTATGTAGACAACCTCAAAAACAGCCGTATCGTTGTCAGTGAAGTTCTCCCTGATGGGCTTGCTTTCAGCGAAGGTACATTTGCTTTTATCTCTGAGTTTATGTAGGTTATGCTGATTGGATATGTTAGAAAAATATTTTTGATATTTGAACAAAGAACAAAGGATCCTCTGTAGTGAAGACACCGGTTTTTTCACGTATCACTTTTGAAGATCACATTTCCTTCATTCCTGTTGTTTTATATCATTGATAGGTCTGAGGCCCGGTGACGAGATTCTGGTTCTGAACGGTTGTGAGGTGTCTTCTCTGGACCTGGCTCTGATACAGACTTTATTCAACGATCAGAGTCTGCAACTGACCGTGAAACGCCATCCGCCCTCCATCCGCCGCGGTTCAGACACTGTAAACAGAAAGTCTCTGCGTAGGGATAACCTCCAAAACCACCAAAGAGCCAAGTCCTCAACAGGTAGAGAAGAACACATATGTACACATGTTCCAGAAAAATGTTTGATGTCTGAGTGCAGCTCAATTTTTGTGTCAGCACATTAATGCATTCACACACTGTGATTCAGTGCTCAATAACAAAACTTTGAAAGGCTAGACAGAGTGGAACGTGTGAAGTGAAGTAAATACATGGACTTAACATAGGTTTAGGGTTAGGTCATGGTTAGTACCAAGGTATTACCCAGTTATTGTAATTAAGTACCTAGCATGTACATGCAGAACAGGAATATGAAATTAAGTGCTGCCAACATCATTAATAACCTCCACACAAATCTGTCATATAGAGACCACTTTACATGATTCAGTCCATTTTCAATGGTTAAAGTCAAGTCCCAACCTACATTTATACTTTTATCTCCCTCTAGTTTTGCTCAGACATACATCACATTTAAAAAATAAATTGGGTTGTAAACTCGTGTTAACTTGAAGCTATCACGTGTACTTTGTAAAAACAAATTTCGGTAACACTTTAGGGTCCTAATTTCACTATTAACTAGTTGCTTATTAGTATGCATATTACTAGGATATTGGCTGTTTATTAGTACTTATTTAGCAGATATTTATGCCTTATTCTGCATGACCATATTCTACATCTCTTAATCTTACTCAATAACCTTAACAACTACAACAACTACCTTACTAAATATTAACCCCTTAAGTGTACCACCGGAGGTACACCACCCCCGCGAAAAACATTCATAATCAAATGACTAAGCACTGACACGAATAACACATATAATTATATAATATAATTTTAAAGCTTAGAAACTCAGCTTTTTAATGCATTCCACCATTTTGATCAATTCTTAACAAGTGCTGAGTTGTCCCTCTAAATCTGAGTGTACTGCCCGTGGGCGCCACCTAGCTACAAAAAAATTTATAATCATATTTTTCAAAACTCCTGCCTTAATCAACACAAAATAGGTGTCATTTGAAAGTCTGAATTTTACAATGAATACAATTTTATTACAATTTTATTAACTTCTAAGTAGGGCCGAGTTATTTGCTGATAAATGTTTTTTTGTTTGTTTGTTTTTTTTCACAATTTAGTGAATACTTTTTTGTACTGTGTGCTGCAATGTGTCAAAAACATCATACAGCTCAGCTAATCATGTGTTATATGTCATATGAAAGGTCTCATGGTGTAGAATACAACAAGCATTATTGTTTTGGGCTTTGACTAAACAACAAATGACTGACTATATATGGATGCTGCATTTATGTCCCATTTTAACTTCATGAAACATGCTCCGATTGTGGAAAATAGCATCATTATTTACAGCAGATTCTCACAATTAAAATGAGTCCAAAATCAGCATAATCCAAAGCGTTGATAAAGAGATATGCCTCATGAAGTTAAGACAGAGAAAACCCCACAGGCGCTAACTAAAATCAGATGTAGCTTTCATGTGGCGTTTTCACTTATAACTTCATGAAGCATGCATAGATCATAGAAAATGGCACATCATTACTTACAGTGGATACTTCTGATTAAAATGAGTTCAAAATCAACATGGGCCCTGTTTCCACCTGGTATTAAGATGAGTTTTGGTGAATCAGATCACAAGTGGACGACACTAAATACAGGTGTAAATGGGGTGTAAAATGTTTTGAGCTTGTCTACTTTCAACCACTTCCAGAGGTAGTCGAAAACATATTCGACCGTATTGTGTTCGTAGTGTAGATGCTCATGTGGCCGAATATGTTCAAACAGACACAAAAGACCACCTCCTCTCCGCCTACTGACACAATAAACATTATGGGAAACGCGCTAGCCAGACGGGATTTAAACTTTGCCGACTGAAGCCATAAATTTGGTTTGAAGACAAAAAATGTACTAAGCACAATGTTCTCTAAACATTTCTGTTTTCTTTACTTACTGTTTTCAATGCAGTCTTGCGGTTTGTCAGAGCAGAAATGAAAGCTGATGCTCTCTGTATGTTTGACTGTAGTCCCCGGTCACGTTCACATGCAAATTGCACTTGGTTATTTCGCCTATTAAATCAAAACTTCTGAAGAAGCCCATACATTTACCCACCCAGACCCTCCCCTCAAAGAAATCAGGACAGAAGTGGTTGAAAGTGGACAAAAGAGATGGATTAAAACACCAGGTGTAAACTGGTATGTGTCTGACTCGTCTACTTGTGATCCGATCGACCAAAACACATCTTAATACCAGGTGTAAACGGGGCCATAATCTCTTGCATCGAGCACGAGATATTTCTCATGGAGGAACGATTTAAAAAATGCCCATTAGGGGGCGTCAAGGGCTAAACAAAAAAAGCTACCTTGGTTCCAAATGCTGTAACTTTTGATTTCTTTATGCTATCACCACAAAATTTGATCCAGATGCAGCTCACATGTAGGAGAGCTTCATCAAAAAATTTGTTGTCCTCCTATGTAAAATTATAATAAAAAATTGTCTCTTTTGTATTTTATCAGCAGTTTCTCAGTATGAGAATGTCTAAATGTAATCTTTTTTTATCTCTAAAAATTTAAAAAGATTTCTATCAAATGATTACTACCTTTTGACTGTCTTTGCTATAGTTTTGCTATAGTTCTCTCATTGCTAAAAAACAACTCTAAAAATGCCTTCAGGGCTTAAAAGGGTTAAAAGTGGTAAATTAGGAGTTTGAGGTAAAAGCCATGTTCCCCAAACTAAAGTGTGACTTAAGTTTCTAAGAAAACGTAGTTTGTTAACCACTTTCTAATTTACATAAGCAGCCCAGTTCACTGCTCACACGTGAGTTCACTGCTCATATATATCTGTGCTGCTCTTAAGGTTTTTGTAGTTGCAACGGATGCAAATAGAAGCACGCCGCAAACATCTACATGACAGCTGGTAAGAAAAGAGTACCACTTTGTGTGAGTGTTATACTTATTTCAACACACTGCTAGATCCTAGCAGATTCTCTCTGTTCAGGTCCACAATCCAGCACTAAAGCTAACATGCTGCAAAATTAATATAAAAAGTATTAAAAATTGTATTTATTCTTGGTTTGTCATCTCTTCAGTGCTGCTGTATTGAACATCAGATGATATCTGTTTCTAAAAATAAGAGTCTGATGTTGTGTAGGCAGTGTTTTTTCTTTTAATCAAACATGACCTAAATATATCATGTAAATACACATACAACAACTTTCTCTTTATTTGTTATGCGTTCACACTTACTGTTGTAGACATTTGACACTTGTCACACCTCACCCGTAAACTTCCTTCCCCCTGACTTCCTCAAACTGGACGGTTGTCTGTACTGTCTCAGTCATTTATAAAAGTGATCAACAGAAAGCAGTGTGAATGCTATTCAGAGGGAGTTGCATGCTGGATTTGAACCCTGGTTGCTTCTGCGCTTGCCTGGTAGGTTTTTGATAGAAAGAACATCACAGCACATGCATTGCTACATTTATTTATGATGTTGGGTCAAATTTGATGTTATAAAGTTGAAGTCAAAACTAATTTTCAACCACTATAAAGACACTAAGGTTTAAAGTAATCATTCTGCAGTGTCATTGAAACAGCTCAGCTTATTGTTGGTTTTCTTCTTTTGTCTAATTCGAAGCATCTTTTATGATCAGTGAGCAACATGGTTTCATGTACAGAGCACTGGTTACACAAGAGAGTTTTGCAAGTCAGACTGTTTTTTCCCATAATATTTGTTGAAGGTTTATGTGCCACTTTATATTAGGTGTCTTTAACTGCTAAGCAATTACATTATAAAAGTAAGCATTTGATACAATGTACGTATTGTGTACATACATGTTGTTCTTCAAAATTATTTCACATTTTCTGCTGTTGAGGTTGAGATATGGGTAGGGTTAGAGCTAGAGGAAAGTTTAGGAGTAGGTTTAGGGTTGGGGCAACACTGTAAATACATTTTGTAATTAGTCGCCTCTGGGTTGTTAGTTGGGGACACCTGCTATTCAACAGTATTATATAGATGAATGTATATAGATGAAATGCTCTAAATTAATAACTAATGATTTTAACAATAGAACTAAATCAACATCGAGCTACTCAAGCTGACCAGTGACATTATTTTCTTCTAGAGCTGCTGTACAGCCAAAACAAACTTTGTTGCGTAATTTTCCTTTTATCACTGTAAAGCTGCTTTGAAACAATCTGTACTGTAAAAAGTGCTATATAAATGAAGGTGACTTGACTTAATTACATACAGCTACTTTAAATATAACAACATGACATATATTACAACTATTTTGTGTAAGTACAAAGTATAAGTAACTTATAAAAAGTGGGTCTAAGAAAATACATTTCGGCATTATAGTATGGATAAATATCAATATGGCTAATGCATTAGTTTTGGGTCCATTTCTCACTATTAAAGTTGCTTATTAGCATGCATATTACTAGAATATTGGCTGTTTATTAGTACTTATAAAGCACATATTAAAGCCTGGTTCGGGGCTTTCGTAGTTTATTTGTTGTTTGGCTGCAAAGTGCGAAAGAAACTTTGAGGATGTTTTTTTCCAAACCGAAAAGTAAAGTGGATGAGGAACACAGTTTAAAGAAAGACGGACATTGCAGTATTTTTTCATGGAGTTTAATGGAAACACTACCTGTCTGATATGCAAAGAAAAAAGTCGCCGTTCTAAGGGGCCATTCACATATCGCGTCACATAAGCGGCCGTGCTGCTTTCTCCTTCTTTCCAAAGAAAAAATTGCATTGCAGTCCTTGCATTAGCTCTACTACTAGATATATTTATGGAGATGAGATATAAAAACCACCCTGTACAGCTATGATCAGCTGTTTGGCTGAGCTTTCAATGTTGTTAAGGAAAGGCTGAAGCTTGCGGCATTCTGAAAAGTTGAGATGTTTTCATCTCGCCGCGGCATAGGTGCGCCTGGAAAAATGAGCACACCGCATGCACGTTACAACCGTGTGGCTTTCTATTATAAAAAAGCACAGTAAAAGCACTCACGCAAGTCGCAAGCGTTTATTTAAACCACCGAAATGTGTCCGATGCTATACGTTACCGATGCTCAAATGGCATCTTGGACAAATGTGGCTCAGCTGTGTGAGCAGAAGCGCTGCAGGTGTCTGGAAAGAAATAGAATAGTGTACAGATGTATTCAGGGATTGCTTTTGTTCAGTACAGTGTTGTTCAGTGCCAGATTTTGATGTTATTTAAGCTAAAATAAAGTAAGGCAAAATATTTGCACTAACTGTTAAAAACTAACACTGTATGTAACAATGATAGAGACACTGCTGTTTACATTTTTTGTTAAGTATGGCAAAAATATTTTAGTAATGAAATTTGAAGTAAATGTGAAATAATGCAAAGGAAAGTACATTTTCAGAAATTTAGTGCTTTCTTGTGCTTGAATGTTAAAATGGCCCTTCAAGAGGTGTCAATCACAGGAACGGACCCCAGCCAATTTGAGTTTGAGACCCCTGACTTAATCCAATACCTAAACTTAACAACTACCTTAACTATTAATAAGCAGTAAATAGGAGGTTAGTGAGGCAAAAGTCGTAGTTAATATTGAGAAATGGACTCTAAATTAAAGTGTGACCGGAATCTGTTTTTCAGTTATTATAACTGGTTCACGTCCAATATTTCTAATTTAGTTAATACACATTAATAAAGTAGTAGAGCTAGTATTTTTCTATAATTTTTACTATACAAAAACATGCAAAATGTTTTATTTGGAAACACATGATTGGTAAATGAATTGTGTGTAACATTGCAAGACACCTCAGTGTGATTGTTAATTATGCGATCATGTGTTTAACAAACTTTGCAAAGCTTAAAATAATGGTTGTGTCGGCTCTTAAGCTATTAGATGAGAGGTTGGATGAGATGAAGCTAAATTTACTCTGACTTATATACAGGCATATGAATGTATACATATCTAATTCCCATATTTTACTTGAAGATACAATTCCAATTGTACGATTTCACTCAATAGGTCTAATAATGGTCTACCAATAAGTTTAATGAATACCAAAGATGTCTAAAATGTATGTCTAACACATGGATTTATTGAATAATCCCATCAATTATATAAGTATTAAATAATTATAATAAAAAAACAATAGCAAAATGGATTCCACTCGTGGTCTTCTGTGCCAATTCTGGTGGGGTCATCTTACCTCAAGGGTCTAAATTTACTTTTTCACTTAAAAAAAAAAACCCACAAATCTAAAAACATGAATGTGTCCTCATTAACAAATAGACACATAAACCTTTGGTATTCAGCATAACTCACTGTCACAGATAATTATATTCCAGAAACACAAAACTAGATCGATTAACCTTGAAACATTTCTGTCTGACAAAAAAATTCAGATGAAATTACAAAATCAATAAGAGCACAGCCATTCATTAAATTTGAGATTTTGTGCCATCAATGCTTGTGACTCAGCCTTAGCCAGGTGCCAAAAACATTTCTTTTGTTTCCAGGAAACACGTTTTAAAATGAAGTCTTCCTTGAATCAAACCACCTTTGTACACAAGGAAATATGTGTATATTCATGCTTTATTTTGTCACCTGTGTATTAATGACATTAAGAGTCCACTAACTAGTTATTAGACATTGGAAATTGTTTGAAGGTGGGTTTAGATAGCAGAATGAAAGAGAACGTGTTTAAAATACCAATTGAAAAGGAAGGTTAGGTATGTCAATTACAAGAGCATTCAGTAAAGATGTCTAGAATACAATCTCACAAACACAGCAACAGGAAAGATTGTTTTTGCCAACATGGCCACATGAATGAGCGTGCAGGTGTGTGTGATTTATTCTCACATAACAAAAAAAAAGGAAGAAAAAGAGAGGGGCAGCTGGGACAGTGAGCAAACCATAAGACAAGTCCGCTGGATTTCAACCAATTTGATTTCTGTTATAGTGTTGGCAACTATAGCAGGAGTGATCTCTTGCCGCATAAAACGTCAAAGCCAGCGGTCTTCAGTCTTCAGTAGTATGCACTTGGCTTTAAGGGCTTCAAACCAAGATCATTGATGCTGTCAGACAGCACAATGCATCATTGTTTTTCATACAGCAAGCTGAAAAAAAGAAGCTGAAATATTCAATCTTTTATATCAACACGCTTGTGAAGAACAAAGTTGTAGTTGATTGTATTGTAGTTTAGTTTACTGTAGATATGTGAAATTCATCCCGGTGGCTTAAACTAAAGCTCATTTCCCCTTACGTGACGCTTTAACTCAGACAAACAGGCCTGTGCTTGGGTGCATCTTCATTGTAGTGTGGGTTATAACTCATACTTTCTTATTATCAGGGCATTCATTAGATATAGCAGCACACATGACCTCTATATTTTCTATAATGACAAGAAAGATAAGTGCTAAAGAGAATGAGTACGTACTATGGTTTTCCTGTGTAGCTGTGCAGTGTCATTGAAACCACCCTTCAGACTTCATTTAGCAACACAGGGGTGCAACCATGGTAAAGCAACAACTTGCATAACCAAGAATTTGAAGCATCAGGAAGCTGAAAATGGCATGAATTACACTGTGAAAAGCAGAGACTGCAGTTTGTTATAGATTTTAGTCTCCACAGTTTCATTTAGGACTAAAATAATCAAGTATTGGAATAAAAATGCTCTCTTGTTGTGCATCTGGGTCGTCCACTTCTCGCTCTGTCCTGATTAGATCCAGTTTGTTTTCTTCTTTCAAGACAGTATTGTGTGGAATAGCCTTCTTTTTGCAAAAAACAGTAAATGAGTTGCTAGAGGAATGTGTTAGTTAGCCAAATGTAACTTACAAGAAATTCAAGCGTGCTAAATACAACTGTGCTTCAGCAACTGTAAAAAAAAAAAAAAAAAAAGCTGAGGTGCTACAGCAATCTGTCACGACACATTAAAGAGCAACAAAACAGTTTTTATTGTTTGAATTTCTTAAAAAACTACACAGTTTGAAAGCTGGGACTTTGTTTAATATCATAAGTAACCTGCTTTGTCTTGTCTATCGACGTGTTGTCAGATGTATTTTTCACTGCGTGTGGCGTGACAGCGCCAGGGCTTGTCGGACAAAGCAACAGTAACTAAGGGGGGCGGGTCTTTGCGAAGGGTCAATTGGGGGCTCGCCTTGCTCAAGGACACCTCAGTCATTTTCTGCCAGTATTGAGAATCGATCCCGCAACCTTCTGGTGCCATTTTTTTAAAGTAATCTGATTGGATTTTGGCTATCGGATTGAATTAAATCTTGAAAATGGGTTGTTCAAAAGGAAAAAAAGATTCTGAAATCAGATTAGATCACAAAATCCAATCTTGGTTTTGATTTGGATAAAATCAGATTGAGTTGTTCAACAGCTTTTTATCACTGTTTGTAAACTACATTGGCACAATCATAAGAGATGAACTAGCCAAAAGTTCTTTGGGGGCGAACACAAATTTTCTCGGGTGAGCACTACGCTGAACTTTTATGAGAGAATGCAAAGCATTGAAATATATATTTTTTTCATCTCATATTCTTTCTATCACCGTGTCCCTTTACCATCTCCACAGTGTACTATGAATCCAGATTTGGTAATCTGAAAAAATAAGATTGATTACTTGATCCTGGATAGCAAAATATGCAATTTCCAAATCCAGATCATTCCGATCCAGATTAAACTTTTTGAACAACTGGTTACCAGTCTGACCAGTCTGACCAGTCTAGTGAAAGATTTTAGTAAACTGCACAGACGTGAGAAAAGGACTGTACTGAGAGAATCTGCTCTGCTTGATTTCCACCAAAATATGTGACACTTGACACTAACAAAAACAATTATATAGAGATCCCATGTATTTTCTAAGTCAATTGTTTTGAGTGAGAGAATTTCTAGTTTGGGCCCATGTTCTGCTTTTATTTTAAGCATCAATACTTTTTTTCTTCATTGTATTTTACAACTTATTGTTCACTCTCTGCCAAATGTGAATTGAATGTGCTAAATTACTTACCAACAATGAATCTCTACAATTCTGATGCAGTTTTTTAGTATTGGCAGCTTCGCTTGTGTATGTGATATCTCTCAAAGATACGGATTTGTGCTGCACAGTGACCAAAAAAGACTGAAAATGAATGTTTAACCTGTTTTTACTAACAGTGAATAATGTTTTCTTTCTCCTCAGATGTGTCCTGTGTGACAGAACTCTTAGGCTCGGCTGTAGATGATGGTCTTCAGGATCCATTCAACAACCACCGAACAGTTCAGCACAGCAAGGTAAAGAATATACAAGTTTGTTTCCATCTAGTTCATCAGTTTCACAAACACTGATGTCACACTGCAGAATTTAATTTCTGTTTTATTGATTTGCAGTGTAGAGTAAACATTTGTCCATGTCCTTTTGTGTGTTTGTCAAGGTTTTACGTGCTCTGCGAGGTGCGAGGTGTCTCCACAATTAGAATATTAAACATACTAAATGTTTTATACATGTTTTTTTGTGAGGGTTAGGCGGTAGGAACTATCAGTACCTCAGTATAAAACAATAGAAGTCAATGAAAAAAACCTACCAAAAGAAGTGTGTGTGTACTTGTACTTTGAGCAGCAGCTGCATTGTCAAAGCTTGTCTGTCACTGTTCATTATCACTTAGTAATTACACCCTTCGAGGAGCTTTGGCCTTCACACTGCTCGCTTATTACTGTCACCAACACAAGAGCTTGTGTTTATGCTAAAGGCTGAACGCTCAAAGACAAGAGTTACAGAAAAACTTGATCTTGATAAGTCCTCATGCTGGGCTGAAGGATGTCATAAGCCTCTCAGAGAGCCATGCTTTTGTCTATGGACATTGCTTTAACACTGCACAGGAAGTATGAGTTGCGTTCCTCTGTAATTCCATCCATCTAGCCCAGGAGGCCTATTTTTATTTGTCAGACCAGAGCCCCGCTTTTGTGCGTTCTTTTAATACAGCAGATTTTAATAGTACAATGCTTAAGATCAAATCAGAACAGATTATTGAGGTTTGTATAAGGTGTGGCAATCCTCTTTATTTATTTACTACTAATTTGCATTTGATTCTACAAATTGGTGCACTTGATTCTAATTTTATTGCAAACTTCTCAGGTAATTGAATTTATTCATGGTGGTCACATCGGCACGTGTCTGAATAACTTTTGTGGTCACTTATTTATTTGCTTATTAATTAAAACATCCATTTAATGAATTATAGTTTAACAGATTAAGTTCTACTGCGCTAAATCAATCATACATCAGTCCCCGAACCCCCTGTAGTTCATACCATGCCAATAATAATATCACAGAAAATCTTATCACATCATATTTCCCAATGAACTACTGATCTTCTTGCTGCAACACAATTATCTGATTAGATATTTACATTACAGTCAGGTGTGCAGGTGTGTCTGATAAAAGTGTTTAAATCTGTTTTTGTGTTTGCTTTGCACTACAGACTCATGTGGAATTTCAGAATGTGTTTGTTTATATTTTCATAGGAAAAGATGGGTTGCTTTTATAGATTTGAAAGTGAAGAGTCCCTTGAAGATTTTTATTTAATGTCTGCTTGTTTCTGAAGCCGTAATCTGCACAGTAAACAAGGGGGTCTCCCCATCTATAGAGATTTAGTTCTCTTTGAGGTGCAAGCCTGCTCCACTCTTGATGTGCAAATGTATTAATTAAAGGCTCACGCTGAGGAGTTGCACTGCTTATTGCCGTCCCACAGAATAAATAACATTGAAAAACTTGTTTTAAGATGTTTAGGTTTTGATCCAGTTTTCCAGTTGGCGAGTCCAAATTCAAGCAGACATTGGGACCTCTGGGTGCATTTATGTGCTAGTGCACTGCGCTGCAGGATATGATGTTATTTTATATATTAAACATTGTAGGCTGTCTTTCTGGGTTCATGTTAATGAAGTCTCCTCTGTTGCAAAGCTTTTTATCTGTGGATGTAAGAAACTTCATTTGCCCTTCTATAATTGATCGGCTGAGGAGGTGGATTAGAAGGGGAGGGATTTTTTATTGTTTGCAGAGGAAGAACTCTGAGTCTCTGTGCAGATCTATCTGCACTTGAATTCATAGAGTTGCTGACTTCAGCAGCTAACAGAAAGAGAGCCATGCCTGAATTAGGGCTGGGCGATGTATCGAATGCTTTTGTCACGCGCATTTCTTCAGTAAAGCCGGTTCCCTGATTACCGCTAAATCGCCATCACCTGCTTTCAAATGGAGCGGCATTTAATAGACAGAGCCGTAGATCACTGATAAGACACGCAATATTGCGTTCAATATCGATATGTATCGCCGTCGATATTGAACGCAATATTGCGGGTCTTATCAGTGATCTACGGCTCTGTCTATTAAATGCCGCTTCATTTGAAAGCAGGTGATGGCGATTTAGCGGTAATCAGGGAACCAGCTTTACTGAAGAAATGCGCGTGACAAAAGCATGCGATATATCGCCCAGCCCTAGCCTGAATACCGCCATCTTCAGAATCAGTGTAACTGACTAAGAAGTAATGGAGAGCTCTTCCTTATCTTGACATTATTTGAGTCTTTGGTACCACTTTTCAGATTTCTCCAACCTTCTGATTTATTGAGTTTTGATTGTTACCTGACTGGGAAATGGCACTACATTTCATAACCACCAAAGACAACTTTCTAAAATTTGTCCATTTGTCTTTTTTAAAATAAAGATGAACGTGGTGATGAACATTGGTTTGGCAATGAAGCTAAAATAGCTATTTTGTGAATATTGTAATTTCTTGACAATTCAGTGCTATACTTCAGCAAGAAGCCAGTGGCATAAACACAGTCATTATGTTAAGGGTGGTTTCACACCTATGGATCATTTGTTTTGTTCTGGAACAGGGACTAAATTTGTTACAAAGTTGCATTTTCTTTGTGGTTCAAAAGCAGGCTCAAAGGTGCGTGTTCGCGCTGCAGTGAGATAACTCTGATCAAAGCCGTGTGTTTGAGAGGTGCATTTAGTGCAGTTCTCTCACTGCAGAGGACACGCTGTAAGAAATATGGTGGTGAGCGAATAAGACTACTAATTAATTATATACATCATGCATTCGGAGCTTTTAAGCGCTAAGTTCCCGTACGAACTGAAAAGACCAATTATCAGCGCAACTGAAGCCGGTTTATTTAAAGGTGCTCTAAGCGATGTCACGCGTTTTTAGGCCAAAACATTTTTTGTCACATACAGCAAACATCTCCTCACTATCCGCTAACTGCCTGTCCCCTGAACACACTGTAAAAAAAAACACGGTCACTGTAGTCGCCACAAGCTCCGAAAATGGCAATAAAAACAAACTGGTGCGTTCATGACTGTTTCAGGAAGCACGGAGGGGAGGGGGAGGAGGAGGAGGAGGGAGGGTCTAGCTAGCCTCTGTTTTGTTTGACAACACTTCCACGAGCCATTCCTATCGTGACACTGATGATAAAATCCTATCTATTTGAATACTTTTGAGAGTTAAACACTTTGAAATGCTATAGAGAAAGAACAAATGATGAACAAAATGAACAAACGACATCTTGCATCAACTTTTATTAGAAAGCTTTTCAAACTATATTCATGAATCATGACCCACCCATACTAGAATTTACCACATTTTATTTTATTAATTGTGGTCTACTTGTAGAATTTATAATCTATTGAGGGAATATATTTTCACTATAGATTTATATTACAACTGTGATACAAACAACTGTGTTGTTTCTGTGTAGACTGCTACTTTTCATAACAAATGCTATGATGAAAAAGAAAAATGTTTGACTTCTTATGGCACACTGAAGTAGAAAATTCTGTCAAACTGATAAGCTTTTACTTGAGAAGTTCTTTTGGGTTTTTTTTTTTTTCATCTTCTCTCCATGTAACGCGTCGTGTTTATAAGTTGGTTACCGGGGAAACAGCTCTATTTCTGCTGTTCCATAAGCGCCATCTATTGACAGAGAATGGATTTAAATTTTCATTCAGCCTGGTTGCGGTTTTTGTTGGTGAAACTCAATGCGCAATTGTAAATTTTTACCTAATATTCACACCAAAACTAAACAACTTTACCACCCACTTGAATAAAATGAAACCTTAATTTCAGATGTATCACATTTCTCAATGAATATATAATTCCAAAGCAACATTTTTAAATTATATTCATATTGTAATGCAGTCAAAAATAATCTGCATAATATCAACAATGCACTGTATTCATTTGTGTTTAGTGAAACAAATGTTACTAGTGAACAACAACATAAAACACATTTACATTTACTGTTTTTTTTTTTTTGTTTGTTTTTTTGTTTTTTTTGGGTTATAGTACACCACTTCCTTTGTTAGTACTACACCACTGCTTGCAAGTACAACTGTCATCTTATTGGTCTGAGTTTTCTCAGCATCATACATTAAAATGATTGACAAGTTCACTCCATGAGCTTATTGTGGCTTTATTTGTAACTGTTGAGACACAGGCATTAGGACAGCATTCTTGCATGAAGCACAATTAAACAACATTTTAAGACCAAGAGGCGCTCTTTGTTTTTCAACTAAGGTAACTAATGTGCTCACTCACAGAATCAGACACTATTGCTTTTTATATAACACGTTTCCCATTATGAATTATATAATTTGGTTTGTTAGTCCAATGGGTTGGATTGCTTTCACATCTCAAGACACATTTCACAACTGCTCCAGAATACATTTGAAAGCGTACCAAGACCACCTCTTCAAAGAGGACTTGGTACGCTTGTTTGCTTCGCTTTTGGTGCGCACCCGAGCGCGATTGCTGCATTCACACCTGCCCAAACGAACCGCACCAACGGGGGACAACGAACTCTAGTGCGAATCAACCGAACTAAGTGTGGCAGGTGTGAAAGCACCTTAAAAGTTTATCTCAAACATGGTTTGTCAAAACACTTTTGCTAATAAAGCTGGGATGTCTTGATCATTCAAAAAAATGCACTGCCCTGCCAAACAAAATCCTGTTTGGATTTAAATAGCCAAATACTTAAGAATCTATGATTGGATCCTTATAGCATGTTATATGTTTGGCAACAGTTCTTCTAACCCTAATTGATGCTTCATTTCTACAACAACCATGTAGGAAGATGCATCATGGCCATATTCCAGGATGAAAATGTCAAGATTCATCAGGCTCAAATTGTGAAAGAATGGTTGGAAGGGAGCATGAAGAATCATTTTCACACATGAATTGGCACCTCTGAGTCCAGACCTTAAATTCATTGAAAGTCTTTGGGATGTGCTGGAGTCAACTTTACAGAGACTTTATATATTGTCAATACAAGATATTGACCAAAATTGATGCACCTCTTGATGGAAATAACATCACAACATTTATTTCCTTTAAAAGATGCATCAATATTTGGTCAAAATCTTGCATTGACACTGCAAAAGGTGAGCACTCTGTAAAGTCTCCTCCAGAGAAGGAAATGAAAAGAAAGACATTTTCAAGAAATGAAAAGCTACACACTTAAAAGAACTATTCCCAAACATATAACATGCTAGAAACATAATAATCGCTGTAATAATGATCCAGTCATAGATTCTTTAGTATTTGCCTATTTAAATCCAAACACGTCTTTTTTTTGGGTCGGGCAGTGTATATCTTTGGCAAAGTGATCTCAAAAGCCAGTTTGGGAGCTACTCCATAATGTCCAGCTACCAGACCCCCTAGTGTTTAGCATTGAACTAGGGGGATGGGAATGACTAAGCCAGTCAGTCAGCATATGGCTGTGAGCTGACTAATAATCTGGGCTTATTTACCAGTCCTGTACACAGCCAGAGGTCGGGAAGAGATCCGAAGGAGAGGAACAACTAACTCTACCAGTGCTGCCCATGGGACGGGGTCGGCTCCAATGGCTGAGCAGACCAAACGGGATGCCAGGCCATGCATCTACCTCACGGCGCTCATTGAGCTCTGCCTCTGTGAGCACTCGCCGGTCGAGTTCCTCTGTTCGTTCCTCACCATGTGCTGGTTCTGGCCAGACTGTGTCAAGGAAGGCAAGGACATCTTCCTCAACTCGACTCTTCTCACTCTACATCGGCTGCTTCAGAACAAGCTGGCCCGACTGCTAGAGGAGATTGCTGCCTGCGTGGCCTGCCAGAAGGTTGCTGAAGGACCGGTTTTCATGGTATCAAATGCTGTTGTGTTTATAGGAGGGGGGATTGATGCCTATTCAATATCTACCGCAGGAATCATAGAAACGGCTATTTTAGCTGTAATTGAACACATTATTCAACTGTGATATTTCAATAGTTGTCAATATCACAATGGTATATTTGTTTTTCTGAACCACTTGGGCAAAGCTTAGATTTGCTTTTGACACACTGGGCTTCATTAATAAAGCTTGCTTAAAAAAACTGAATGAAGAATTGCTGCTGAAGAATAATAATAGCCTAAAATGTGCACTAGAGCATATAAGTGCAAGTGTCGTTTGGATTGCATGGCTATCCACTTTGATTTATGTGTGTGTGTCTTTATTTATCGGGCTTTAAAAAGAAGATGGCTACATGGCACAATTGCTGTAACCTCAGGGATGAATCACAGCCTGTCAGAGCTCTACTACGCTGTGACAGGACATTTTCCTCTGAGCAATGGCCAATGCTTTCTCCAGGGACACTATATCCTCTTGGCTTGCCATATTTTTATTTTATTTTGTTGTATGAGCAGCACCCTATGCAAGCTCTTGTTGTTAGTTGGAAATGTCTTGGCTTTCAGAAATTAACACAATAAAATGAGTATGTCCGACTGCAAGAGTTACTAGCTGTTTGTTGGTGGTGACTTGTTGAGGAGGGGAGTTAGCATTAGTTAACACCTTGCCCACAGAATATGCCAAATGAGGATAATCCTTTTCTTGGCAGACGTACAAGAGCAATAATCCTTCTGCCTCCCACAGTCTTTATCCTGTGACCTCAGAGAAGTCACCACTTTTTGTTATTTGTTACTGCTTCATTCAGCTAATAAAGTGGCAGAAGTTTGAACTGCTCTGTGAGTGTATTTGTACTCTAAAAATGCTGTTTTAAAACAACCCAAGTTGGGTTGAAAATGGACAAACCCAGTGATTGGGTTGTTTTAACCCAGCGGTTGGGTTAAATGTTTGCCCAAAGTGCTGGGCAGTTTTATTTAACCCAACTATTGTTTAAAAATGACTATATGGCTGGCTTAAAATAAACCCAAAATAGGTTGGAAATTAAAAATCAGACACATAATTACTAGAGGCAACAATAATAATCAAACAATGAACATTTATTAATAAGTCATTTAATAAATGGATATTGTTTAATTATTATTCATTAAACTTGAATGTTAATTTATTAAACATATTGATAAATGTTCATTTCCAACATACTTTGTGTTCATTTTAAGCAAGCAATACAGTAATTTTTTAAAAATAGTTGAGTTAAATAAAACTACCCAGCAGGTTCAGCAAACATTCAACCCAGTTGCTGGGTTTGTCCATTTTCAACCCAACCTGGGTTGTTTTTAACCCAACATTTTTTAGAATGTAGAATTTCCTTTTGTTACATATTCAAGTCTGATTGGGTAGTGTCCATTTATTTAGTCTAATAGTATGTTGGGCAGCCCTGAAAAACCCCGACTGGCCACATTGAGCTCTCTTTCGTGCTTGAACTGATAAAAACACACAAAATTATGCCAAAATGCCCACTTTGTCAAGTATCCTCATAAGAACAGTCTTTAATGAGTTAAATAAAGTCTTAAATGACCGTAAAGAGTTATAAGGACTTCAGATTTGTGTCAGATCCATGTCACGTTCATCAGATCTTAAAGTGACAGCAGCCTAATAAACCTGCTGCTGTAATGTTTGTCTTTATTAATCATTGTAAATCAAAAAACAAAAGACAAAGAGAAAATCACTCACTGCTCTTGATTGAATACTTTTTGTAGCTTTAATAATCGTTAATCTACAGTGGCATGAAAAAGTATGTGAACTGATGCTCCAGAAGGAAACACGATGCATTAAGAGTTGGGGGTGAAAACTTTTGAACAGGATGAAGATGTCACAATTTTTCTTATTTTGTTTAAATATCATTGTTTTTCATTTAGTACTGCCCTTCGGAAGCAACAGAAGATACTTACATGTTTCCCGGCAGAAAAATTAAGTACAATTTACCTTGATATTTGAATTCAAAAGTTTTCACCCCTCGGCTCTTAATGCATCGTGTTTCCTTCTGGAGCATCAGTGAATGTTTGAACCTTTTTTAATAGTTGTGTTTGAGTCCCTCAATTGTCCTCAGTGTGAAAAGATGAATCTCAAAATCATACAGTCACTGCTGGAAAGGGTTCAAATATGCAGAAATGCTTGAAAACTGAAGAATCTGCAGGAGCTGGAGGATTTTTCTAAAGAACAGAGCTCAGTTTAACTGCTCAGGACAAACAAGAGACTCATGAACAACCATCACAAAACATAAAAACAGTCGTAGATCATCAGGTAACCACACACAGTATTGAGAATCAATGGTTCACATACTTATGAATGGGGTTATTTTAATAAATTCAGCTATTGTTTTGTCTTGTGAACTAAATGCAAACATCTTTTATGTAAAATATCTTACTCAGGACAGTACTAAACAAAAAATAACATGCATTTTTTATTATCCCTCTTATTTTATTAAAATAATTCTCATTTTAATAGATACTGCAAGGGGTTCACATACTTTTTCATGCCACTGTATATTTAATTCTTAATTTCTGCTGTGAAGTGTTTGATAAGTTTCTTCAGTTTCTGTATATTTCCTACCTGTTAGATAATTTTTTTTAAATACACTGTCTTTGTTGTTTATACATTCATTTGGAGATTAAATGCAGAATTATTACAATATGAATATACATTAAAAATTTTAGGTGCGATTAAAGGTGAAAGACAGAATACAAACCGACATGGCTTAATTTATGGTCTCACCTCATTTGCTATGAATCCAACATATTTGCCTATTGGCAATGTAAAATATTTGGTTGCTAACTGGGTTTGCTGCATGACATTGACTTTGCTGTCCGTGTCACTCTACCTCTTGCTCGAGGCTTGTATCTGAGCCGTTTGCCAAATATGTTAGGAACAGCAAGGGAATTTCCTATGGGCAACAAAACCAATAAAATACTGTTTCGTGGCTAGGCTGGTAAGAAATGTTGATTATATTATTAGATTTTCTCAATTCTCACCATTGACAGAAGTGGGGAAAGTTTGTTTTGAACTTTAAATCGAAGGATCTGACTGGCAAGTGTTTGTTTGTGCTGTTGAGATCCTGCCAGGTTTTAGTGCTACACGACCTGCATGTGAAATAAACAACTCTCTGAGAGGCCACGGGCATCATATTGGTTCGTTTTGTCTGCTGCGTAGAACCAGGCAGCACATGTAATTTTGTATGTTTTGACATTAATACTTCTAGGAATATGATATTTGCCTGGGAGCAAAATGAGGAGAGTTCGGCTCTGTGTTTATGGAAAATTTCAGACAATTTTGAGACCACTTTAAAAGCAGATTATATTTTAAAAGAATAAAATAAAATGGTTGTTTTTTTTTCTTCCTCGTCTGTGACTGTGTGGTTCTGGTTAATATTTTCAGACAATTCTCCTTTCAGCATTCATGGTAATGTTAGCCTTAGTGTTCACAGGCCATCCAGAAACGTTTCCATTGTGTTGATGTTATTGAAAGGCCAGGCCACTGGTAGTGTTTGCAAGCTGTCTGAGCACTTCATTATGCTCTCTGGAAACTGCAGCGGGGTCATATTAGCCAGCAATTGATATGCAGATTTCAGTGGACAGCAGCAGTTTCAGTCTAGCTCGTACGTGTGCAAAACCTGCTAGTGATCGATTGTTAGAAAGCACTCCAAGCTTAAAAAAGAAAACTAGCCTAACGCTCAGAACTTTTGGAAATGCTTGATTGTTTATTAGCAGTTGGAGGAAGGAAACATGTCTTGAGTTAATGTGGAACAAGTGTTTGAGTGTGACACAACCAGAGCTGAAGAGTAACTCAACAACCATGCCAACTTTCAGGGTGGGAAAGATTAGAAGGAAAAGCTGTTCTCTGGCCAGAAGGACAAAGTACCAGGCTATAGCTGCCTGGAGGATCCTTTATAGGCTGCTTTTCATGGTGAGTGTATTTATGGGTCAGAACATGAGGATGGAGAGACAAAGCATCTCTAAGGTGTCTCTATTGACCACTTGATTGCATTTCTTTTAGAGCGGATCAATCTTGAAATCCTGATATTGGTGTTTGAGAGGATTGATCCTCACATAAAAATAGCTGCAGGATCGATATTTTTTAAATATTCATGGGGTTATTTAATTAAGGGGTTATTTAAATTAATTATTTCATTGTTTATTTAGCAAGTAAATTGTGTGTTATTTTAGATTGGACATATTTCATGCTAATAATGGCTTATTAATGTTTGATATAAATAAATTTCCGGGTTATAGGCGGATGGGACACCTTACAGCGTAAACAAGCAAATAATAACGCTGTAATACTTTTGTATCTCTATATTATGAAATGTATTTATTTAAAAACTTAAATAATTTATGCATTTTTAAACATTGTTTCAAAAATGTAACAATAAATAATAATTAGTACCGTAAAACTGCCTTATATTATAAATATTATTAAAATTCACTTTCTTTTGAGCCCTCTGTAAACACTGCAGGTGTGATGATGGTCACAGACAGGGATGTACACAAAGAGTTAGCCCTTTAAGCCCTGGGTATACTTTGTTTTTTACGCGTACGCTAGTGTACACACAGTTGAACGCACAGCCTTGGAAAGTATACTTCACTTGATTCATACACATACACAGGCGTTCGATGCATGTACAGTTTTGAGCAATCTCTCGCCATGAGTTACAACCCATGTAAATATATTTGTATTCTTTCATGCTGGAGTTGTACAAATGAGGGTACTTTCTAACCTCTTCACACAATCTCTCATCTATGTTTGTCGCTGTAGCTTGCATGTGTTCCGGTCTGTTCAGTTTGTGCAGGTTTTCTTTGACTACCTTGTGAATCGACGCCCCCAGTTGCCACCTTGTGGATAAACTAATTACTGCAAAAACAATTAAATACACATGTGCGACAGTGCGTGCAGTTACAAAAATCCGGCGGTGTGCGTACAGTACATGCATAATCTTCTGACGATTAAATTCATGTCACGCGCACTGTACGCTGACCCTCGTGTACTCATAAAAAGTGAAGTTTACTTTGGGCTTTAGCGGTTGAGGCATTACTCGCGAATACGTCGAGCAAAAAGGCCAGCTCTGGGTCTGTTTTAAATCCTTTGTTGTCGCCATCTCTGAAAAGCTAGTCTGATGTTGATATGTGTTTTATTATAGGCTCGGTCACGTTTCCTTTTTTTGCTGGTAAACTCTTCTCTGAACAGACTTTCTTTCTTTTAACAATGGATGTTCCCTCATATGGTTGACTTTTGAGTGATCCAATGCGATAAAGTTACTTATTGTTTCAGTAGAAAAAATCCTTAGCGTTGAGACCTGTATGTACTACGTATTTGTTCATTTTTTAGCAAACAATGTAGAGCACATTTAACAAAGCTGCATGCTCACTAAAAACCAGTTGACTCACAAATCATTTGAGTGTGCCAAGTTTATTTCATTTGGACATGTCTGAAAATGGTCATATATAAGTGGATAAGTTGCATATCCATTTCCACCAGTTTAAGCCTATTCAGGGAAATGAGCGAATCATAGTTTAGTAGAGGCACTGCCATGGTTTTTCGCCTGTACTTTGCAGTTATCCTTTTCAAATTCGTGGTGGTTTAGTAGCTCAATAAGAATCTTGTGAAACCAAGGGATGTCAATGAGGCGCTGCATCCTTCTGAATCTTTATCCGCTGTGGGACCATGACCCCGTTTACGTGCACTTCAGAAAACTGCTTATTCCCGGGTTTTTGCAGGAAGCAGCGCTCTGAAACTCATGTAGACTTGAACACCATATCGCTTACGCTGTTAAATGGATTTAAAACGGCGGTTTAAAACGACCGTTTCCACTGGAGAACTCAGCATACATGTACTTTAAACATAAGCAGCATTCTTACAGATTTTTTGTGTTGAGAAGATGGGATACTAGGCAGAGGTGGGAAAGGCGGTGCATTTAAATACGAGTGCTTTAGAAAATGAGTGATTTTAAAAACGATTCAAACCCCTATTAATGTTTTCATGTACTGTTGATATTTTTTTGGAAGAAGGATCTGCTTCCACGCCCCTGCAGCAAATGCATTTGTGACCAGATGTGGCCTGACCACCTCCAGAGGAGTCTTTGATGATTGGATAGTAATGCATTTTCAAAATGCGTCTTTATTTAGTGTTGTCCATCGCATTCAGATAACATGAAACAGATGGTAATTAGGTCTGAGTGGGGCCGGTTGTGTCATTCGGATCACAAGATTTCAAAAACGTGCGCTGCCAAGCAGTTTTATTCCTCTGCAAACCGGGAGCTGTGAGAATTTTCTGTCAAAGAGGAAAGATTGTCAGACTGAAGCTTTTTGACAGCTGGTGTCACAGCATTGGAAGAGCCGTCATCTGGGGACTTGAGAGGAGGAAAACGAGAACCGAAGCTTTCAACTATGTTATGTCTTGCGCTGCTGTCTTTTTCACCTTCACATAGTTCATTTATTATATCTTAATTAGATATTTAGAACACCTGGCATGCAAGCAAAGAGATTTTATGATACCACTATGCGGTACCGTATCTATATTTGGAGGTTTGCCCTGTTAACTGGTCAGATTCTCGCAGTGACTTGGCATGAATTTAAACAGCCAGTTCACACTCTGTGCAAGTGTATGTGTGTAGTGAAGAGAGCCTCACAGATCATTTTCAGGTGCTTTCGTGAGGCTAACAGGAACCTGTATGGAGTCTTCACAACCTGCAGAGCTTCTCTTAACCTCCTGGAGACTGCAGCAAAACAAACGACACAAGCACTAGCCACAATTACTGTTATCTGTCTGTGCCAGACTGGGGCTTCCCACCGATTCTCCTACAGGGCGCTCAATTAATGCGTCAGCATGAAGTGTCCTGCTTCCCTCTGCCGCTTATTTATGTGTTTGGAGTTTTTATTATATCCCAAAATCTTGCTGTTTGAAAGTATAACACATTGTTGGGAAGAGTAAGGTAACTTTTTACTTAAAGGGATAGTTTCATCCAAAAATTCTGTTATAATTTAGATCCCAAAACGGTTTGCATTACCTTCTTCTGTGGAACACAGGTATACAGTGAAAGTCAATGTTAATTTAGACACATTAGACCACTTTGACTTTTAAAATATCCACTGAAGAAAGATCATCATACATTAGGATGAGTAAATGATGACAGAATAATAAAAATCCGTAAAAAATACTAGTCCTGATTAGGTGTGTAATGATACGTTGTTATATCAAGATATAAAATGTAAACAATATGACTCTCGATATGAAGTTAGTTTAATCCAAGACTTAGCCTACTGTATTTATAAAGTATAATTCAGCCAAAAATGTCAATTCTGTCATCATGTTCTCACCCTCATATCATTTCAAACCTCTAGGATTTTTGTTCATCTTCCAAACACAAATGAAGATATTTTTATGAAATCTGGGAGATTTCTGTCCTTCCTTTTAAAGTCAATTCCCCTAAAACATAAAAGATCTAAAAATAGGTCATAAAGGCATCGTAAAAATAATAAATCTAATCTAAACATAAGTCTTCTAAGGAGACAAGATGGCTTTATATGATGAACAGATTTACAATGCACATACAAAGCATAATTTAACTCACTATATAGTTTTGGTAGTATGCTAATTTATTCTTATCATGTAAGTGTATAATCTGCGCAGATGGCTTGCCTGTCAAAGAGATTCAACGAATGCCTGCATTGAAAGCGATTATACTGCTTTAAAAAAAGGAGTTTCAATAACTGCTACATTAAACAACTATATTTAATGTTGAATGTAATGTATAATAATTTATTATACATTATATTCATGCAATGGGGCTATTTTGTGGGTCCTGATAATGCCAGATGTCTGATTTAGATTTTTGCTGGCCTGATTGGCCAGTAAAAAGGGTCTTACATTATTTATATGTATAGTATAATTCTGTATTTTCAGGTTCAGAATCATGCATATTTTTATTCTGCATGGTGTCACCATTGTTTTACTGCTTTAAAGTCCCCCTGTAGTCAATCATTTTATTCCTTAAAACTCATCTTTGATCACCAAAATGACATATTTAAAAGTTTTTTCCTGTGAAAAAAAAAAAATATTCATGCCTTAAAATATCTTGAATGTAACTCTACACCCTTGCCTCATTTAGTATACAGGGATCTATGAATATGCTAATTAGCCCCGCCTCCACTCACTCGCACGAGCTCAGAGATCCACTCGGTCAACTTACTGAGGTAAACTCTGCACAATAGTATCGCTTTTTACAACATCGGATACATAACGGTAACCTCATAATCAAACTAGGGCTGGGCGATATATCGAATGCTTTTGTCACGCGCATTTTGTCAGTAAAGCCGGTTCCCTGATTGCCGCTAAATCGCCATCACCTGCTTTCAAATGGAGCGCCATTTAATAGACAGAGCCGTAGATCACTGATAAGACACGCAATATCGCGTTCATTATCGAAGGCGATACATCTGCGATATGAATGTGATATTGCGTGGCTTATCAGTGATCTACGGCTCTGTCTATTAAATGCCGCTCCAATAATGTGTTGATGTTACACAAACCATGTGCCCATTCGCCATCTCAAAGTCAGACAGCTGCCTTCTTACAGTCATGCTTTGAACAACTCAGAACGTCAGTGGAGAAAAGCATATAGTTCATCATAATATACATAAAACACCCACTATATTGCTAAATCTATTTTTCATATCAACAGAAAAATATACCGGGATATATTCTCTTGAGACTCCTGCTTCAGAGCAGTCATGGTTAATGATACGCTAAAGTTGACGTGATTGGTTACAAGGTAGTTTGTGACGTCACAAACACCAGCGATTTCAAACCGTGTTTTTGAAACTGTCTTTAGATCACTTCAGGTTTAAAGAGAAAATACTCAGCAGTGGTGTTGACATATGAATTTGGTTTGTCTTAAAGCATATTAAAAACACCACATAGACATATAAACAACATTAAAAGCCAGTATCGCGATACGAGTGTATCGTTACACCACTAGTCCTAATTAAATTTCTGGTTGTCTCTTATAAACTGAAATTACAAGAAAGTGTCTACAGGGGCTTTCACACCGGAGGAACCTTATCATAGTTTCTAGAACTATTGGCTGAAGTACCCGGATTTTGCCGAATTCGCACCGCAGGAACTAGGAACGATTTTAGCTCTAGGAACTCCTTTTGGAGGAACTAAATTAGCTCCTACTTCAGAGTCGGGTCTAAACCAGCACTATAGGAACTATCAGTGACGTGAGTGTATGTTGATTGGTTAAACTCATGTCAAACACCGGCACCCGGCATTTTTAAGAAGCTGTGTAAACATATTTACTTCATGAACATGGAAAACAGTGATAACAGCATTTACCTGTTGTCTGCAGGGTTGTTCTTTTCTCCGCCTCGATGATATGTAATACTGAAAGTTGTCATGTTTTTTTGCTCTTTCAGTCATGTAAATTATGTGTTTACATTCCATCTCTGCTATCATGAAACCCACAACAAACACAGCTCCGATCACGGCATCCTTCATCCACTCAAGACGCCGCTGTCAGCCGCTTCAGAGTTCCTATTCCCGGTGCGAATGCAACCACATGGCCAGTGGAGAGATTAGTTCTCGGGAAACTATTCTAGTGGCTAGTTCCTATAACTGAGTTCCTAGAACTATTCAGTGCGAAAGCCCCTTACAAAATAGGACTGTGGTTCTTCAGTGGCACAACTAATTTTCAGTATATTTGAAGATAGTGAAACTATTTCATAATAGTATGTTGTCTTGCGTTTGTTGGCAAAGCTTAGTTGAGCCACTGACACAACTTACCCCAAAGCAAACACCAGACGCTTCATTTGATAATTCATTGCCAAACAATTGGCATGTTTTATAAAGTACATTGGCAATTCACCAACACGTATGATAGACATTTGTAAACCTGGACAAGTTTGCTATTAAAAAAATTTTATTGACCTGCCATGAAGAAAAATAACACATTACTGGCTGTATATGCTGCATATGAGGACCCTTTCTAAATAGGGTGACAAAATTTTGTGACAAAAATTACTCACTGACACATTTTACCCCACTCTGCCTATAATTTGCACGCTCGCTGCCGTGAACATATTTAATTTTTTTTTCTTGTGTGCATACAGTTCATGCTATTTATATTTCACGTCAGTGCAAAATGTGTCCGCACTGCATATTTCATGCAACCTACATGCTAAAGCATACTTTATTTTTCACTGCAGTGTTTTTGAGGCTCCTTAATCTCTGTTTAACTAATGTCTTAGAAGATGTCCCGGGAGCTCCAGTGTTTACTTTGGGTGGTCCTACCACAGCTAAGCTTTCTGTCAGAAGATTGCGGCTGAGCTTACCTATTCCTCTCGTTCTTTCTCTCGCGGCACACTAAACTGACTTTGAAGCCACATGGTCTCTAGAGTGGGAGAGCTGTAATTAGTAAACCAAACTGCAATCTGCTTCTTCCTTGTGAGATCCCATTTTCTCTTTGTGCTCTTCTGTCTGAGTCACCAAACACAAACACACACACTTTGCAGTGTAACGTGCTCTCTGACTCCTGTACATCGATCAGTTGTTGTAAGGTCTGTGGTCAACAGGACTCAAGTTAGCATACATGTTAAGACAGGTCAAAGTGCTGAGTTCATATATATTTCTGCAGCAGCAGGATGTGTTCTGTTCAATACGGAGTTTGTCTGGCTGGTTTAAAGCCAGAAAAGGGCTTTGGTGGTGTTTTTGTCCCCTGTGGTCACAGATCCGTCCTTGTCAGCTGTTTCGCTTGTTCACAGCTCTCTGAGAGCTGAAACTGAGATGCTGAAGCCTTTATTTTGAGACATTCATTGTAAGCGATATTGCTGTTTGTATTGATGTACGACCTTAATAAGAACTTGGATGGAATCCTAACCACTGTAAATGCTGACAGAGCTGTACACATGAGATGTGACCCTCCAAATCATCTGTGTTTTATTATTCTGAAACCGCTCACAGTGTTTAAGAAGATGTGATGCAGCTACTGTCTCTGGGGTGTAGATCCAGCGTAAATTATGTAATACTTGCACACACATCGTATATGGACCAGTTCTGTCACAGTGAATCTTTGCTCATCTGTTTCTTCACAACAGCTAGGAAAAGCTTTCAAATGTATGTTTTCCCAAAATGCACTGATATGGCATTATATTACCATCAAATGTCGAGAGTGTATTATTGTGACACAAGAGCTCATCAATGTAATGCTCGAGCGCAAATCTGTCCTCTCATGCGCGGACATCCAAGCGCCCCATTCCAAGCCATTTCTAAGATATGGACTACATTTTGATTAATATTATTAAATATTGTAAAATTGTAAAGAAATTAAATATCCATTTTTGTCGAAAGAATTCTATGTGCAGTTCACTCTCAGCCAATAAGATTCCACGTTGCATTTTTATGGATCAGTCGTCTCTTCTGATTGGTTGATAACTTTTGACAGCGTTTAATCCAGAAGCAAATTAATTTTTTTATTAATTTTTTGAGCGAGCACGCGCAATATCTGAGCGAGAGGAGAGGCAGTTCATAATATTTGAGAGCACGCTGTCCGTTTTGTGCGAGAGCAAAGGAAATCTGCGCGCGAGCGGACAGATTTGCGCTCGAGCATTACATTGATGTGCTCTCGCGTCACAATAATACACTCTCGACATTTGACAGTAAAATAACGCCATACACTGACAACAGTGGAGAAGTGGAGTGTTTTCTATTTACGAACAGTCAATTTGTATAGTACAGCACAGTGTTGTGGACAGTTACTTTTAAAAATAATGCATTACAATATTATGTTATTCCCT
Organism: Ancherythroculter nigrocauda; assembly: GCA_036281575.1. Lineage (NCBI taxonomy): Eukaryota > Metazoa > Chordata > Actinopteri > Cypriniformes > Xenocyprididae > Ancherythroculter > Ancherythroculter nigrocauda. The sequence continues at coordinate 4,018,724 of VTFQ01000019.1, forward strand.
AAAAAAAAAAGTAACTAATTGCATTACTTAGTTACTTTTTATGGAAAGTTATGTGTTACATTACTTTTGCGTTACTTTTTCTCACCTTGGCTGGGCTGTTTGTTTTTATAACAACAAAAAAGTTCTATTTTTGGCAAATGTAAAGGCCTTTTCACACCAAAAGTTGACTGAATAAGCCTCAGGCTGAAGGAAATGCAAATTCACTCCTGTACAGTAGAGGGCGCAGCTAAAAACAAACATTTGAGCTGTTCTGGACTGCAGAAGAACAGGACACCGAAGAAGTAAATGAGTAAATGCATGTTCACATTTAGTCTAGAACTACAATAACCGTCATGTTCACACACAGCACACACAACGCTTCGGCACTTAGGATTCTCTCAACATGGGGACAGGAGAGCTCTCAGTCAATAAATTAGAAAACAAAGTAACTTGCGTTACTTATTTGAAAAAGTAACTCAGATATTTTGTTGTAAATTTAAAAGTAATGTGTTTACTAGTTACGTGAAAAAAAAATCTCATTTTTTATGTTACCCCCAACACTGGTACAGTGTACATTCGTTTCAGATTTAATAAAACACATGACATTTGATAGACTTCAGAACTTAAAAGATACTAATTTGGACATGATTGTTGTGTTCAGAATGACACTGGCATGTTTATTGTTTTCTTTTAGTCCAGTAGTTTCCTGTCTATACAATTGTCATTAGGTCTACTCACACTAAAGCACTGGATTCAGACTATTCGTTTTCTAATCATTGGCTTAAGCCCTATTCGGACGGTAATTGTTTCTCAGAGGGACATAAGCTATTTTCTACATTTGCAGGGGCTAGTCTGTGATTTTGTTGGGCGTCTGCATGGGCATCTTGTCTATCAGTACAAAGGGTGTGGGGCAAAGACATTAGCATTAGCTACTTCAGGAATTGACAAAAAAGATGCTGCTTTATTTTTTAATGCACTAAAAAGCAAAAGATAAAGGATTAGTCCACTTTCAAATAAAGTTTTCCTGATAATTTACTCAGCCCCATGTCATCCAAGATGTTCATGTCTTTCTTTCTTCAGTTGAAAAGAAATTAAGGTTTTTGATGAAAACATTCCAGGATTTATTCTCCTTATAGTGGACTTCAATGGCCTCCAAACGGTCAAAATTACAGTTTCAGTGCAGCTTCAAAGGCTTTAAATAATACCAGATGAGGAATAAGGGTCTTATCTAGAGAAACCATCACTCATTTTCTAAAAAAATTACAAATGTATATGCTTGATAGACACAAATGATCGCCTTCTAAGTGTTTTTTTTGTTTGAAAGTGGACTAATCCTTTAATTGCACAGCCTTTTCCCCAGCCATAATTATAGTATAATTATGTATATAACTGATGGAAGGAATAAATTAAGGTGTTAGTCAAGTTAGCCTGAAAACAGCAGGTAATTTTGCCAGTAGGTAAATGCCTTTTGCATTTTCTCTTTCTTTGAAATGCAGAGATGTCGATTCTGAAGACATTTTGGGTGTTTATCGAAAACAGACATTTTTCTCATTTTATTTTCTCATGGGCAGAGGGGAAAAAACAGGAACATATACAAAATGGAAATGTGTTTTTTATATTTTTTTATTATATTTATATAATATATATTATATAGTTATCCTTGAGCTGCTTTCATTGTGTTGCTGAGGAGATAATTACCCTCCAGCTCCTCCTCTTGTCCACAGTCGGGATTTAGCCTCTGACATTCCCTAATGTAAATCAAAAACATGAATATATTACAGATATAATTAATATCGCTTCAGTTCTGTTCATAGGGGGATTCATCGCTGCTCTCACTGCTCTTATCCATGCAAGGCTGTTCTTACCTAGAACAGAACCATACCACCAATCCAAACTGAATGCTGTCAATTATCTTTGACAGAAGTGGCCCTGGCAGAAATACCTCTTATATTTTCATTAAACTGGGTTATACCTGGCTGTGGCTGTTTTATCTTTAAAATCATTCTAGCTGCATGAATACTATAAGTAAATATAGGCGTATTCTCTCAAAATACATTCAGTGTAAAAAAAAAAGATTATTGGATTGTTTTACAATAAATAAGATACCATTTCAGTTTTTATTTCATAAATTTGCATTTAATTCAATGTGTTGCCTGCCATTTCTTTGTGAATTACTAGCAATATCTGAGTGAAAATTGTTATGAAGATCGAAGCCATAGCCGTGTGGTCAAGTGCTCCGACATACCAAGTTCGAGTTCTTCATGCCTCCCCCTTTCCCGGCCCAATTCCTCTCTCTCCTCTCTCATGATTTCCTGTTTGTCCTCCTACTGTCTTATTTAAATTAGAAGGCAAAGACAAAAGTAACTACAAATTTCAAAGTAAATCCTATATCAATTTGTGTGTGTATGTCCTCTATTGTTTTCCTAAATATTTGATGGATTGGTTGACATTGGAACCTAATTGAATGATCTCAATTGTGTCTCCTGCAGAGTGTGGACACAGTGTGTTCGCTGTACCACTCCTTCCAGGAAGGCTCTGGAGGTCTGATGGAGGGCCAGGAGGAGCACACGGGGCCGGAGGTCCCCATGCTCAGGCCCTGTCCGCGTCATATGTCTGCCACAGAGAGACTGCGCAAGGTCATCCAGGAATTAGTGGACACAGAGAAATCCTACGTAAAGGTGAGAACTGACTCCGTAATCCCCTATTAACATAGTTCAACAGAAAGAAATGAGCTCACGTCGAGTAGAAATCCATGTCTGTACGCCACTTTGACTTCATTAAAACTGAACTGTTTAACCTATTTATCCAGAGCAGTGCTGATCTGGATGACACATCGGTTCAGTTTTAAACCTCAGTTTTTAATGATACACCCATGAGGTGAAAATGGCTGTTTTAGCAAAACACATTTGATGGATTGAGTCCCGACGGACCGCCTATTAATTAACTCCTGCTGGTGAAAAAGAAACGCCTCCCCTCTTATCTGTTTCCCGGGTAATACTGAGGCTTGCGTATGATCGGTGATGTGCTGCCTGTGAATTAAAACTGTTCTGTTGTAATGTGCTGCACATGGTTAATAGGTGTCAGATTATTCCAGCGGTCTGTGATTTGTAGGATGGGGGGGAAGCATCATCCCAGAGTCCTGCGCAGGAGCTATTTGTCTGTGATATGCTGCATCGGCACTGGCAGACTGCTATAAATCAGCCTAATGAGAATATTCAGGTTGATGCACTGACAGTCTGCCGGTGCCTTAACATGGCCACAGTGCACAGTGCAGGGTTGGGAGCTGTCAGGGCGCGGCTTTGGCTGTTTAAACTTGTCTGCAACAGGAATCTCCCTGATTAATGGCTTTGCTTTAAACCATCACATTTAATTACTTTTGATATGAAATAAAATCAGAGATTTCAAATTCAGTCAATTTCATAACAAAATTCAAACAAATCTCGTTTTTGACACCTTTAATATAACAGTAGCGAACCGTGACTCTTGAACCTTGGCCCTTGGCCCTCACACCAACTTCCCTCTGGGAAAAAGTAAACTCTATAATACTGCATGTTATCTTTGACAAGAAATGCCACAAGCAAACAGTGTGAGGGTTAATAAAATGCAAATCATCCTTACAAAAAATTGCATCATCACACAATCTGTGTGTCATTTCAGCAGAATATGTTGAAAACTGGCCACAAAACCAAAAAATGTAATGCAAGCTGACACATCATGACAGCACTCAGACCAAAGCACATTAGGGACAGACACTTCTGCATATGTTGATAATAAATCATATCATTAGGCTGGCAGAGAGCCGCCGATTAAATGTATGTAACAGACTGTAATAAACTTATGATTTGGGGAAAAAACTATTATGCAGAATTACAGTAAATGTGCATGGTCACTAAGTTATTAAATTTACCGACTGACCAGTAATTCTGCAAAATAACTGTTTTCTCAACTAAAGCTTAATATATAACAGTGCAAGCGGCGGCCAGAATAAAATCAGTGATGTAACCTATTTGATTTTAAATAACTTGCCCAAACAGCATCTCCACCCCGTCTCCTCCCCGAAATCACCATATATGGAGCTTACGACGCCTAGTTTTACTATGCATAACCTCATCTGCATATCATTCCCATGCATATTCCCATCCACGTGACACCATGTTAATGCCGTCAAATACAAGATATTGGAAAATATTAGATATGGACTATAAATGCCATCTGTGCAATACAAATAAAAATTATCCAATATCTTATTTGTTTTAGAATAAATATATCAAAATATCCATAAAAACAAAATTGTATTAAAAAATTAAAGATTTAGAATAGAGTTGATTCATTCACTTCCACTGGCCAAATAGTTTTTTTTTTTTTTTTTTTTTTTTTTTTTTAACAATTCAAATTCAAAGTAGGCTATTTTAAAAAGGAAACGTGCAAATCTTACCGTTTTCCTCAAATTGTATCCTTCAAATACAGTGGTATTTTCATAATTGTTTGAAGATGCCTTCGCACGACATCAACACCTCCTGAAGCTGTGGTTGTACAGTAAGCTATTATCATTGGACTTCTTCAAACTGGACGGGCCACTCAGCCACCGAATCCAGCAGTGTCTTCCATAATATCGAAGTTAAGTGCATCACTGATCTTCGTTCTCACTAAAATATTTTGTCATAACATCTGCAGTTTAGTTTAAAGACGAATTATTGTGCTCCTAGCACTCCTCGTTGTCATTATATTACAGGAAAAGTGATTGAAATTCATATAATTTTTGTTTAACTTTTGTGTAATGTAATTCCAGTGCTTTAATATTAATGTAACTGCCTATATCAAAATGAAAACGTGAGTTTCCACGCGAGTTTAAATCATTCTTTTATTTATTTAAACTGTTATTTTGAAAATGCACTGTATTTATGATTAGGACTCATAATTTGGATTTAAAGTGGTTTCCCTTCATCTGCCATCAGTCCCTCAACTCACAATCGGTGTCGCCAAACTGCTCTGTCTCCAAAATGTTTGTACGCATAGTTTGTGTGGAGGTGCGCAAATTTTCCCATCAAGTTTGTTTTATAAATCACAACTTATATGTCGGAAATGGCAAATTTTTATGAATGGGGCTCCAGGTGTAGGTCTTTGCTGATTAACTCCAGCTTTTCTTTAAAAGTTAATCTCTAGCAACAATATCCTCAACATTAACGCTGCTTGCAGTTTCCATAGCGAATAGCGTTAGCTGTTTTTTTTTCTTTTCTGATTGAGTTCCCCACAGTGGGTGGAATGCATCTTAAACCTACTGATAACAAGTCCCACCCATTAAAAGGGACAATATGATTGGTCAGTTTTCCTGTTAATTGAAATTCATCTCTCATTGACTTGCTATGGCTTGACCCTCTGTAATTTCACAGCTGGACCACTAATCATAGAGCTGAAAGCAGAAACGGACGTCAACTGAATAGGCAGATTTGAAGGGTTTATTTCCTCAAAACGATTTAGATGTTTATTGTCAAATCACCCCAATCATTCTAGAATGATTCATTCTTTCCAAATAGAGCTATTCAAGTCATCTGGTGAATTTTTTTCATATCGCAATATATATCGAAATGTCAGTTTTTATTTCAAGCAAAGAAATAAAGAAAAGAAATCACATGTATTAGTGACATCAGTGTAATATACAGCACCTACTGCATGCTGTTAATATGAACCAAACAACAAAAGAAAAACAGAAAATCACTCTCTGACTGAATAACTTTAGTAGCTTTAATAAGAATACATTTCTTTCTTGAATGCTGTTGTTAAACGCTCGAACTGTGTACAGCTCACTGAGGGCGGGGTCTATGCTATTAGGGCAGACTCTGTCAGCAGTCGTAGGCGGGGCCTGTGTAGTGTGACATCACATGCTACAATCTGCAAACAGCTTGTTCTGAGACACTGCTCATGATTATGGGGATTAAAAAAAGAGGAGTGGGTGGATTTTTACCATTGTAGGGTGGTTGTGTACATACCATGTAAAAGTGAATTTTGCATAATAGGTCGTCTTTAAAAGATTTTAATGCACAACGTGGAGGCAAAGCAAAGTGGTTGCCTCCGTGGAGTGCGTTCAAACTGTTTAATGCACAGCTAGCTGTGGATTATCCCACTCATAAAATGGTCATTTACCAGCATTGACAAGTTAAAGCTATTAATGTTTGCAGCACAATATTTGACTTGAAGGGTAAAAATGACAGTTATTTTCATCAGCTATGATTCTTTAGATCTAGCATTCTGTCTGCTTTAAATCAAACACAGAGATATAGTGCGGTAAGATTACATTTATTTCATTTAATTAGTCTAGAGAGAGAGAGAGAGAGAGAGAGAGAGGTGTGTGAGAGAGAATTAACTGAGTCTGTGCAGAGTTTCTCTACTAGCAATGAAGCCGTGAGTTTAATTACTTAAAAACCAGAGAAGCTACAACCTCCTTGCAGAGTAATATAATGTAGCGAATCAGTAGCAGATCTAATTTATTAATAAAAGTCACAGGGCACCGTTAATACGTTTTTGGTCTCCTGAATGTCTCCGATCTCTATGTGCAAGTGGTGTGTGTGTGTGTGTGTGTGTGTGTGTGTATGTGTGTGTGTGTGCAAAACAGTGCATTAATACAGAACTGTAACTGACTTGGGACGACTTGTGCATTAAAGGTGCCCTAGAACATTTTTTTACAAGATGTAATATAAGTCTAAGGTGTCCCCTGAATGTGTCTGTGAAGTTTCAGCTCAAAATACCCCATAGATTTTTTTAAATTAAATTTTTTAACTGCCTATTTTGGAGCATCATTAGAAATGCGCCGATTCAGGCTGCGGCCCCTTTAAATCTCTCGCTCCCCCACCCCCGAGCTCGCGACTCTATATACATTGCATAAACAAAGTTCACACAGCTAATATAACCCTCAAAATGGATCTTTACAAAGTGTTCGTCATGCATGCTGCATGCACGCATCAGATCATGTGAGTATAGTATTTATTTGGATGTTTACATTTGATTCTGAATGAGTTTGAGGCTATGCTCCGTGGCTAACGGGCTAAAGCTAACATTACACACTGTTGGAGAGATTTATAAAGAATGAAGTTGTGTTTAGGAATTATACAGACTGCAAGTGTTTAAAAATGAAAATAACAACAGTCTTGTCTCTGTGAATACAGTAAGAAATGATTGTAACTTTAACCCCATTTAACAGTACATTAGCAACATGCTAACGAAACATTTAGAAAGACAATTTACAAATATCACTAAAAATATCATGATATCATGGATCATGTCAGTTATTATTGCTCCATCTGCCATTTTTTCGCTGTTGTCCTTGCTTGCTTACCTAGTCTGATGATTCAGCTGTGCACATGCAGACGTTAATACTGGCTTGTGTAATGTCTTGAACATGGGCTGGCATATGCAAATATTGGGGGCGTACATATTAATGATCCCGACTTTTACATAACAGTCGGTGTTATGTTGAGATTCACCTGTTCTTCGGAGGTCTTTTAAACAAATGAGATTTACACAAGAAGGAGGAAACAATGGAGTTTGAGACTCACTGTATGTCATTTCCATGTACTGAACTCTTGTTATTCAACTGTGCCAAGGTAAATTAAATTTTCAATTCTATGGCACCTTTAAACAGTTTAATGCACACCTTCCAGCCAATCAGAATCGAGTATTCAGACAGACCATGGAATAAATGTAATTAATTATTTATTAAATAAACATTATTTATGGTTTCATTTTTCAGCTAAAAAAAATATTAGCCAGATACAACTGGATTATACCATGTGGTAAAAAAACAATTCTGGAGATGTGAAAAGCTAATTCAAAGAGTGTTTTTCTCCTCTGTTTCTTCTATACAGGACCTTAACTGCCTGTTTGAGATTTACCTGAAGCCCCTACAAAAGGAGACCTTTCTCAGCCAAGACGAGGTAAAGCTGAACACATACTGGAGCTGGATTCAAGGGCTCAGTGTTGGATTGAGTTGTCACAGATAACACAGTGATAAATCGTGGCTCATTTGCCATAAGCTTGCATGTCCCCACTTTCCCTTCTGCTGTGACTGATGCCAAAGACTCACGTTTAACTTGCTAGTCTCCAGACTGACGCCCAGTGAACTGGATATGACCCTGACATGTCTCAGGATGTCCCTGAGGAAAGATCAGTCAATATGTGCTGAGAAGTGGGCCATATTAAAGCCCCGTTTATGGACGCTGGAGCATGGTCTCGCACAAATTAGACAAGGACTAAACATAAAGTGGCTTTAGCACTGGTTCTTAAGTTACTAGTGACAGTGTGGGTGGCAATAACAATTTAGAAAGAGGCCTGTGCTAGAAAGTCTGCTAGCGCAGCTGAAACAAAATCTGCAGATTTAAATGGAGTCCATTTTCTGTGAAGTACTAAATTGTACCCTGTTATGTAATTTTCGCTTTTATATAATTTTTTTTGGTAAGATAGCCTTCCACACTGAAATCCCTTGCTTGCATGCTGTTTTTAATGAATGTTTTTAATATTTGAAAGTTCTGTTTAACGGATGTGGGTTTTCTTTCCCCAGATGGAAAGTCTTTTTGGCAGCCTTCCAGAGATGCTGGACTTCCAGAAAGTTTTCCTGCAGACCCTGGAGGAGAAGATTAGTTCCTCCCCCAACTTCAACACGCTCGAGACCCCTGTGCAATTCAAGGTGGACATGCCAAATGCATTCATTGCAAACATGGCTTTCATTCATACTCATATCTGTAATATAGGAGACCAGTGGTGTGTGAAGGTCTTTTAAAATGAGGAGACACAGAGATGTACCTTTAATTTCCCCCAAACTGATTCTCACTAAACCCCCCCACAGTCATCATGTTTTCAGACCATTTCAGGTTTGATTTTGACGTGACAAATCAGTAACCGTTGTTTACTTACTTTTCAGTTAGTATTCCCATTAACACCATTACTGTCTTCATTCAGACCAATGAGAACACACACGAAAACAAGAGGCGTGAATTATCGCGTCAACCAATCATATCCAATCATAACTGATCATATCCAGTCATAGCGTGATGGAGGCATTGCCTCCTCTCATGTGACTTTCCCACATTCATTCTCAGTTACCCCCCCACTAAACCCAGCGCACACATTGGGGGTCTGTTTTAACTCAATGGGGACGCTGTAACTTCACCTGCGGGTGTCGCTGTTGGACAGTGACTTTTACAATTTTTTAAGGTCACATTTTGTAATATTTGCATTGTTTTTTGTAATATCGATTCTTTTCTCAATCAGTGTTTTTGAGGAGGCACTGCCTCCCTTGCCTCCTCGGCGGAAATGTCCCTGTATGAGACACAGACAGCATTTTAGTTGAGAGCTCTCAGTTTTGCGAATAATTTTTTTTATACGTAAAAGAAAAGGATCACCTAAAAATTTAAATTATGACATTTACTCATGTTTTTTTTCTTCCATGGAACACAAGGATGTATTTAATTAGTGACATGTGAAAAGTTTGAATGTGCAAATGCAAATGAGGGAAAGATTTTCAATTAAAAAGCTTGGTACAACTTTATATATAGCGCATGAGTCATATGGGCTTTGTTTATTGTTTTTAATGAATTTACATCAGTTTTGGAGCCCTGTATGGTTTCATTATGCTAAAGAGCAGCTTGAGCATATTCACTGCAAAATATTTCCTTTTGCGCTTCATGGAAGAAAATCACAGATGTTTGGAATGACATGTGCGGTGGCTAAGATTAAATGGTTCATTTTTGTTTGAACTGTTTCTGACTCAAGCGAAAGGCTTGTGTCATACCTGCTTCTCAACTCATGAAGCATCATTGCTGTCTTTCTTTTTTCCCTTACCTAGAAGCTGCTCTTCTCACTGGGTGGTTCTTTTCTGTATTATGCAGAGCACTTCAAACTTTACAGCGGCTTTTGCGCCAACCACATTAAAGTGCAGAAGGTTCTGGAACGAGGTACGGCACTGCACATTACCCCTTCACATCTGGGAGCAAGAAAATAGAATAGATTATTTCTATTAAATATAGAATCATTTAAGCGATTTAATGTCTTGCATTCTGTGTGGGTCCTGTTTTATGCTGGCAATGTCACAACACCAAGAGCCGTTGTTGGTTTATCTTTTCATCATAATCTACCGAGTATTAATGATTCGCGACTATAAATGTTGAGCTTAATTTATGCGTGCAACATTAGCCTTGTTTTCCATCTCGGGCAGCCTGCCCGGTAACAAATGAATGAGAAGCTGCCCTGCCCACAGTCAAAGTGGAAAACTGTACCTCGTCCTCCTTTTTAATTCATCCCATTACAAGATGAGAGCAACCCTCAGAGCAGCCACAGAAATTGTACTGTAATGGCTATAAAAAAAACAACATGCTGTTTAACCACTGCAGGGTAAGGACATAAAGCGCAGCGCTTGCACTGCAGACGCAACAACAGGAGTGTGCGTAGCTGTCTGTCAGCAGTGCTTGTAATTATACATTCTCACACACTGCTTCTGTTGTGCCAAGGTTTCCGTTCGCAAAGTGAAAACGACTTTTTTGTGTCGGCGTGTTAATTGCCTGCCAATTGCTCCCTGAAGTGTCAATCCATCTGGGGCGAGGAGTGCCTCAATTACTGCTCTAATAGCTCCTCTTGATTTGAACGACAGTGCGGGTGATACATTTATCATTCTGTGTGCCGCAGAGGTGGTGGTGTTGAACTCCCCTCACAAACTCCTGCCAAGACATGTCACAAGGCTTCATGACATACAAAATCTAGCTCCTCCATACTCACCTTGGTGTTGTCCATTGTCTGCAGTGTTGCATTTATACTGCAGTGTTTCTAACGAGGTGTCGGACAGCCTGTGCTGCCTCCTTGTGGATGGGTTTTGTTCCCTGTGTGCATTGCCTAAAGCCACTTTACCTGCAGTGGCCATCGAGAAAACACTATTTCTAGCTCAGTGAGTGGCGCTAATTTATGATTTGTCTTTTCTCTCCAGCCAAAACAGATCGATCCTTTAAGGAGTTCCTCGATGCAAAGAATCCAACCAAGCAGCACTCAACCACACTGGAGTCCTACCTGATCAAGCCGGTGCAAAGAGTGCTGAAGTACCCCCTGCTGCTCCGCGAGCTGGTGTCTCTCACGGACACGGACAGTGAGGAACACTACCACCTCACAGGTACATCAGACGCACAGACGGGGGCTGCTTTTGTGCAGTTTCCAGATGTCTGGTTGCGTTTTTGTGGGTGGGTTGTTGAGAAGGGTTAGTTCATCCAAAATGAAAATTCTTTATTCATTAATTATTGATTACTCACCCTTATGACGTTCCACACCTGTAAGACCTTCGTTCATCTTCAGAACATGAAGATCTTTTTGATGAAATCTGAGCCCTTTCTGTTCCTCCATAGACAGCTATGCAACTGACACTTTGACACTTCAAAAAGGTCATCTCTTTCAAGAGATCATAAAACTATTCCATATGAATCGGTTTAGTCAATATTTTCTGTAGAGACTCGATCAATAAACAGATTTAATTCAGGCTTTTAAGCATTTAAACATTGATCAGCGAACATAAACAGAAGCTCAACCGAACCTGCTTGATGCGTGAGAACAAACCTCTTACAGAAGCTTAAACGTGCTGCGTAACACGAGATTGAACCTCATTAGTTCTTGTGGAAGCTCAAACATGCTGCGTAACATGAGAATGAACCTCATTGGTTCTTGCGGAAGCTCAAATGTGATGCGTAACGAGAATGAACCTCAGTGGTTCTTGCGGAAGCTCAAACATCATGCGTAACACGAGAATGAACCTCATTGGTTCTTGCGGAAGCTCAAACATGATGCGTAACACGAGAGTGAACCTCACTGGTTCTTGCGGAAGCTCAAACGTGCTACGTAACATGAGAATGAACCTCATTGGTTCTTGCTGAAGCTCAAACGTGATGCGTAACATGAGAATGAACCTCATTGGTTCTTGCTGAAGCTCAAACGTGCTACGTAACATGAGAATGAACCTCATTGGTTCTTGCTGAAGCTCAAACGTGATGCGTAACATGAGAATGAACCTCATTGGTTCTTGCTGAAGCTCAAACGTGCTGCGTAAAACGAGAATGAACCTCACTGGTTCTTGCGGAAGCTCAAATGTGATGCGTAACGAGAATAAACCTCATTGGTTCTTGCTGAAGCTCAAACGTGCTGCGTAAAACGAGAATGAACCTCACTGGTTCTTGCGGAAGCTCAAATGTGATGCGTAACGAGAATAAACCTCATTGGTTCTTGTGGAAGCTCAAACATGCTGCGTAACATGAGAATGAACCTCATTGGTTCTTGCGGAAGCTCAAATGTGATGCGTAACGAGAATGAACCTCAGTGGTTCTTGCGGAAGCTCAAACAGCATGCGTAACACGAGAATGAACCTCATTGGTTCTTGCGGAAGCTCAAACATGATGCGTAACACGAGAGTGAACCTCACTGGTTCTTGCGGAAGCTCAAACGTGCTGCGTAACACGAGAATGAACCTCATTGGTTCTTGCGGAAGCTCAAACATGATGCGTAACACGAGAGTGAACCTCACTGGTTCTTGCAGAAGCTCAAACGTGCTACGTAACATGAGAATGAACCTCATTGGTTCTTGCTGAAGCTCAAACGTGCTGCGTAACACGAGAATGAACCTCACTGGTTCTTGCTGAAGCTCAAACGTGCTGCGTAACATGAGAATGAACCTCATTGGTTCTTGCTGAAGCTCAAACGTGCTGCGTAACACGAGAATGAACCTCATTGGTTCTTGCGGAAGCTCAAATGTGATGCGTAACGAGAATGAACCTCATTGGTTCTTGTGGAAGCTCAAACATGCTGCGTAACATGAGAATGAACCTCATTGGTTCTTGCGGAAGCTCAAACATCATGCGTAACACGAGAATGAACCTCATTGGTTCTTGCGGAAGCTCAAATGCGATGCGTAACATGAGAATGAACCTCAGTGGTTCTTGCGGAAGCTCAAACATCATGCGTAACACGAGAATGAACCTCATTGGTTCTTGCGGAAGCTCAAACATGATGCGTAACACGAGAGTGAACCTCACTGGTTCTTGCGGAAGCTCAAACGTGCTACGTAACATGAGAATGAACCTCATTGGTTCTTGCTGAAGCTCAAACGTGATGCGTAACATGAGAATGAACCTCATTAGTTCTTGCAGAAACTCAAACATGCTGCGTAACACGAGAATGAACCTCATTGGTTCTTGCTGAAGCTCAAACATGCTGTGTAACATGAGAATGAACCTCATTGGATCTTGTGGAAGCTCAAATGTGATGCGTAACGAGAATGAACCTCATTGGTTCTTGCAGAATCTCAAACTTGATGAGTAACACGAGAATGAACCTCACTGGTTCTTGCGGAAGCTCAAACGTGCTACGTAACACGAGAATGAACCTCATTGGTTCTTGCTGAAGCTCAAACGTGATGCGTAACATGAGAATGAACCTCATTGGTTCTTGCGGAAGCTCAAATGTGATGCGTAACGAGAATGAACCTCATTGGTTCTTGTGGAAGCTCAAACATGCTGCGTAACATGAGAATGAACCTCATTGGTTCTTGCAGAAGCTCAAACATGATGCGTAACACGAGAGTGAACCTCACTGGTTCTTGCGGAAGCTCAAACGTGCTACGTAACATGAGAATGAACCTCATTGGTTCTTGCTGAAGCTCAAACGTGATGCGTAACATGAGAATGAACCTCATTAGTTCTTGCAGAAGCTCAAATGTGATGCGTAACGAGAATGAACCTCATTGGTTCTTGCAGAAGCTCAAACATGCTGTGTAACATGAGAATGAACCTCATTGGTTCTTGCTGAAGCTCAAACATGCTGCGTAACACGAGAATGAACCTCATTGGTTCTTGCAGAAGCTCAAACATGCTGTGTAACATGAGAATGAACCTCATTGGTTCTTGCTGAAGCTCAAACATGCTGCGTAACATGAGAATGAACCTCATTGGTTCTTGCTGAAGCTCAAACATGCTGTGTAACACGAGAATGAACCTCATTGGTTCTTGTGGAAGCTCAAATGTGATGCGTAACGAGAATGAACCTCATTGGTTCTTGCAGAATCTCAAACTTGATGAGTAACACGAGAATGAACCTCATTGGTTCTTGTGGAAGCTCAAATGTGATGCGTAACGAGAATGAACCTCATTGGTTCTTGTTGAAGCTCAAATGTGATGCGTAACATGAGAATGAACCCCATTGGTTCTTGTGGAAGCTCAAACATGCTGCGTAACATGAGAATGAACATCATTGGTTCTTGCGGAAGCTCAAACATGCTGCGTAACGAGAATGAACCTCATTGGTTCTTGCAGAAGCTCAAACATCATGCGTAACACGAGAATGAACCTCATTGGTTCTTGTGGAAGCTCAAACATGCTGCGTAACATGAGAATGAACCTCATTGGTTCTTGCGGAAGCTCAAACGTGCTACGTAACACGAGAATGAACCTCATTGGTTCTTGCTGAAGCTCAAACGTGATGCGTAACATGAGAATGAACCTCATTGGTTCTTGCAGAAGCTCAAACGTGCTACGTAACACGAGAATGAACCTCATTGGTTCTTGCTGAAGCTCAAACGTGATGCGTAACATGAGAATGAACCTCATTGGTTCTTGCAGAAGCTCAAATGTGATGCGTAACGAGAATGAACCTCATTGGTTCTTGCAGAAGCTCAAACATGCTGTGTAACATGAGAATGAACCTCATTGGTTCTTGCTGAAGCTCAAACATGCTGTGTAACATGAGAATGAACCTCATTGGTTTTTGCTGAAGCTCAAACATGCGGTGTAACACGAGAATGAACCTCATTGGTTCTTGTGGAAGCTCAAATGTGATGCGTAACGAGAATGAACCTCATTGGTTCTTGTGGAAGCTCAAATGTGATGCGTAACGAGAATTAACCTCATTGGTTCTTGTTGAAGCTCAAATGTGATGCGTAATGAGAATGAACCTCATTGGTTCTTGCAGAAGCTCAAATGTGATGCGTAACGAGAATGAACCTCATTGGTTCTTGCAGAAGCTCAAACATGCTGTGTAACATGAGAATGAACCTCATTGGTTCTTGCTGAAGCTCACACGTGCTGCGTAACACGAGAATGAACCTCATTGGTTCTTGCTGAAGCTCAAACGTGATGCGTAACACGAGAATGAACCTCATTGGTTCTTGCAGAAGCTCAAATGTGATGCGTAACGAGAATGAACCTCATTGGTTCTTGCAGAAGCTCAAACATGCTGCGTAACACGAGAATGAACCTCATTGGTTCTTGCTGAAGCTCACACGTGCTGCGTAACACAAGAATGAACCTCAATGGTTCTTGCTGAAGCTCAAACGTGATGCGTAACACGAGAATGAACCTCAATGGTTCTTGCAGAAGCTCAAATGTGATGCGTAACGAGAATGAACCTCATTGGTTCTTGTAGAATCTCAAACTTGATGAGTAACTCGAGAATGAACCTCACTGGTTCTTGTGGAAGCTCAAATGTGATTCGTAACACAAGAATTATCCTCATTGGTTCTTGTAGAATCTCAAACGTGATGCGTAACACAAGAATGAACCTCATTGGTTCTTGCTGAAGCTCAAACGTGATGCGTAACATGAGAATGAACCTCATTGGTTCTTGTGGAAGCTCAAACGACATGAAGGTGAGTAATTAATAACTAACCCTTTAAAGACCGTGTTTCGAGGAAATCTCCAACCTGGCCTTTTCATGCTTTTGTGACCAGGAACCACTGAGGAAATTTTTTAAAAATAGCTAAATTGTTCAAAATAAATAATAATAATTCTGTTCTGCGAAAGGGTCAGAATGACATGAGGGTAATTCATCAATGTCAGTTGTAATTTTTGGGTGAACTAAATTCCAGGATTGTTCCCACTAATGTTACCAAGGGTGTTTTGGGGCATTCCGGCTCTGGATTGATGTCAAACTGCAGTCAACATTTCAGTGTGAACTCAGTTTTCTGGAATCAAAGCCAGTGTGAATGTATCTTAAAACAGTTTTTTCTTATTACAGAGGCACTTAAGGAAATGGAAAAAGTTGCGAGCCACATCAATGAGATGCAGAAGATCTATGAGGACTATGGTGCAGTATTTGACCAGCTGGTAGCAGAGCAAAGTGGCTCTGAGAAAGAGGTACAGCTGCATAAACAGTCTGAACGCACCAGGGTAATACCCTGATTTAACTCCATATTCAGTTATCATCTGTCTCTCTCTTCCTCTTTTTCTCCCAGGTCACAGAGATTTCTATGGGACAGTTCCTCATGCATTCCTCTGTGATCTGGCTCAACCCGCTCCCGTCGCTGGGCCGTATGAAAAAGGACCCTGAGCTGACTGTTTTTGGTGAGGCTTTGCTCTTTTCCCATGAAACCATTACATTCTTAGTTATATTTTCATGTGCCAAAACAAATATTTTATACCTTAATATATTAGTAGTTTTTTAACTTTTTAAACAAATGCACGAATCTTCTACTTTCCCATATATTGCCTGAGTTCTGTCGTCATGCAACACTCAGCTTGAACTATCCTCAGAGCTTTTTATAGCTTTGTGAAAGTATGTTGGGCTTGTTTTGGCAGCAGTCCTGTATCCTCAAAGACAAAGAATTCTGTCGTTTTCTAAAATTAACATATCTCCCTGACTCTCTGATTTGTCTCATTAGTTTTTAAGAGAGCTGTGATACTGCTGTACAGGGAGAACAACAAAGTGAAAAAGAAGATGGTGAGTCTTGTTTTCACTTCGGGTCTAATTACTTTAGCAGCTCTTTAAAAGGGTCCCTTCATTTTGTCATTTTTTTCATGTATTATCCACCTTATTTGTAGATTTAATGTGTCCAGTTATTTTTAGCTGTACAAAAATGCTCGTTATGATGCTTAATATTGCAAACTGGTATTTTTACCATATTATTTTAAAGTATTGTCTTAATTATAAACACACTGGTTTGTAGTGCAAAACAGTTTTACAGTTCACTGCTCTTTTATATTCTTCTCGTTATTAGTGGCTAATAAATGGGAAGTCTCGCACATTCACAGAAAACACCTTACTTCTGTGTTGAAAAATAAGATGGATACTGTGACAAGTTTAGAAAACAATCCTAAATATAAATATGGGCAGTCATTTTATTAACCCTTGTAAGCTATTTGTTGGCTTAAAATAAAAAATAAAAATCCCCTTCATCCAAATGGCATTAAACTTTGTAACACTGCTAATACTCTGTAGATCTACAAAAAAGAAAAGAAAAGAAAAATGGTATCTTCTTTTATGTTAGTGTGGAAAAGAGTCGCACTCAAGCTGTTGTCGAAAATGGTTCAAATTAATTCTCAAAATCACAAAGTGGCAACACTTTAAAACATCCACAATGCAAAATGATCAGACTCTCTCTCTCTCTCTCACACACACACACGTTTGTTTTTGTGAATTGTGGGGACATTCCATAGGCGTAATGGTTTTTATACTGTACAAACTGTATTTTCTATCCCCCTACCCCTAAACCTACCCATCACAGAAAACTGTCCGCATTTTTTGAATTTCAAAAAACACAGTTTAGTATGTTTTTTAAGCCATTAGGTTTGACACCACAACATATCCAAGATGGAGAATAGTGCATGCTCTCTCACACACAAAGAGAGAGAGAGAGAGAGAGAGAGAGAGAGAGAGAGATGAAAGGATGAGACAATACAATTTAGCACAAATTTTAGTACAAAAAAATGCTAAACTTGGACAAACAGTGATTTTTTTTGTTGTTGTTTTTAATACGTAGATATGAATCCAACTGGGAAAAAAAAAAAAAGTGCAAATATGTCTTTCAGTTAGTCAAAAAGCATGTCAAATAGTACTGTAAATAGCAAATAGCAATAGTGCAGCTATAGTCATCTGGTGAAAGTGATCATTTTTTACTTTTACTTTTTTCCAAAAGATGGCAAAAATCTTATACTAAAATATGGCAAATTATCCATGATATCTCCATAATTGAAAATTTGAAATGTGGAGATTTTTTAAAGTGAATTTTGAATTTTACATAAATGGATGTTTTTTTTTTTATTATTTATATAAATTTAAAACATGCTATAAATCCCCCCCAAAACTGCACAAACGTAGAGCAAAAACATTAATAAAGTGAGAAAATGTACATTATTTTGTTACAAAATCTAATTTTATTGTCTGGAGACCCCAGTAGCCTTGAGTGTACGTTCCAAACGAACAGCTTACAAGGGTTAAGTATTCATCCTTTTGACATATAAATATGCAGATTTTGGATTAAAACATTTTTGCAGATTTATTTTCATTAATGGTGTTTGGTGATTTGAAGTTATGGACATTCACATAGTACAATTTTAATGAAAATATAAATTCCATAAATTCCTTCAATGTCATGTGCATGCTTTTGTTTTCCAGCCAACTTCAAGATCAGCCCATGCAGATCAGGATCCATTCAAGTTTCGCTGGCTCATTCCCCTGTCAGCACTGCAGGTTAGACTGGGCAATACTGCAGGTAAGACACACATCTCATAGAGACAGTTTGATTTAACAGTAATTTCCAAATGTACAAATAATCAACCTTGCCTTTTAATGTTGTCTGAAGACACAGACTGCATCTGGGAGCTGATCCACACCAAATCACAAAAAGAGGGCAGGCCGGAGACGGTGTTCCAGCTGTGCAGCAGGTGGGAATTACCTACTTGGTCATTTATAAACTTAGTGTCCCATTTTATTCCATACAGAGCTTAACATTTGACATTGTCTTGCAGCACTCCAGAGTGCAAAGTCAACATCATCCGGGTGATGCGTTCCATCCTGCGGGAGAACTTGCGTCGAAACAAGCAAAAAGTTGAGCAGCATTCGGAGAGAGTCTGTAAAAAGCGTCTTAGTCCCCTTCGGAAAACTCTGCCAGCTTCTGCTAAGCTAGGTCAGTGTGAGCTCCCCTTTACTTACATGTCTGATACTGTGTCTGAACTGGAAGTGGACAACATTGTGTTACATCACAGTGGAAGTGCTGAAGCTGAACTTTACAGAACCAACAGCTATAATCTCGAGGCAAGACTTCAAAGGATGTCCATTGGTAAACAATTACTACATCACAAGCTGCCTTTGAACTTCAGAACTTATTAAAATATATAACAAAGGTCATAGCAATCAATTGACCTTATGGCAGCGGTTAACTTTTGAAGGTGCCACTCTGTCCATCTTGTTTGATGGACAGAGTGCACCTTCAAAAGTTAACCGCTGGGGGGGTTGCAAGTTGGTCATTAAAAACAACATCTGATTAAACGCTTGCATTTTTTTTTAGATTACTGCCCAATTTCGAGAACAGAAACAAAACACCATTAACTAGCCATTCTGAATAACTAGTATTGAAAGGAAAAAGGAATTTGATGGACAAAATGGTAGACAGCAACAGCCATTTGAGTGACTCTTTGGGCTGTCTGTCATTTATCTGCCGTTGGATCAATTCAGTCTAAAGCAGAGGTTTTCAATCCTGGTTCTGGAGACCCACCTCTCTGAACATTTCATTACATTATGTCTCGCCTCTCTGACACTCAGTTCAGTTCATGGAGCTCTCACCTAATGAGCTGATGATCTCAATCAGGTGTCAGATAATAGACTAGGGTTGTCAAAAGTCCCGACATCAGTTCCAAATCAGTTCTGAAATTTAAAAATGTGACGATACCAGCATTTCCCCCTAGCATTTTGAGTGCTGTTGAGCGGATTCGTAAACACCTCTGTGTGCGATTGGCTCCAATGATCAACGCTTCAAAAACATGTTGTTAATAGACATCTTTAATTATCTTCACCGAGCGCTTACACAGATACACACGGGAGTGTTTTAAAGCAGGCATCTATCAACGGATCCATCTATCAGTGTATAAAAAACACTCCTGTGTGTATCTGTGTAAGCGCTCAGTGAAGAGCCTCAAGTCTCTTATATCATTGGAGTCCTTGGCTCAAGATGGCCAAAATGAATGCCTTGGATTCGCTTGTCATTCTGGCAAAATTTTCAGGTATTTGCGAACTAGTCCTAGGTTTTTGATCGGAACAAAACCAGTGCAGCAAGATTCTCTGGAGTCTGATTGTCAAAATATCAAAAATTCGGCAAAACATTCAAAGTGGGTGGAGCCACTTTTACTAAAATGGCTATCCGGTTGTTAAGTCTGATGTCACGTGGCAGCACTTCCAGGTCCAAACGCTCTATCTCATACCACAAGAAAACAACAAATGGTGCTAATATACACACACAATGTGGTGTAATACTTCCAAAAAATTATAATCATAACCTTTATCTCCATACCAAATTCCCAGATGAGATCCCACAGTGATTCATCTTTTATAAATCGTTAAAATATTAATGTCTGTGACGCTGTGAGCACAGAGACTGTTGTGTAGACTAAGTAAGTATTTTAAATATTTAACTTTAAAATGTTAAATGTTTAATATGAATAAATAGTGCTCATAAACGGCCGTGGAGATGCCATTCTCAAGTGAAACGAGCCGAGGCTTGGACCCAGAAACGGCGTTCCTTGCGTCACGACTTAACAATCAGATAACTTGTGAACATAATGAGATATTCTCACCAAACTGAGCACACATATGTAAGAGCTCATTCTGTGGTCGCGTGTAAAGGCAGGAACACACCAAGCCGACGCCGACGAACTAGTGGCAACAAAAGCAGACTGCGGGGTTGGCTCACGTCGGCAGCGTCTGTGTCCAAAGTTGCCCTGACACACCAAACTGACGCTCGACAGCCGTCGGCCAAGTAGCATGTCCGTTCTGCACCTGCGTGAGAAGAAATGCCTTTCTGAACCAGCAGGTGGCAGTAGCTGAACAGCCAATCAGAATGATCAGATGGCCCGACGAGCTCCGACGCCGATTCAACATGTCGAATTGGCCGGAAAAAAGCCAACGAGGACCAACTTCAGCCAACGGTGTGGAACACACTGAGAAAACCTAGTCGGCCAATGGCCGACTGTTGGCTTGGTGTGTTCCTGCCTAAAAGGATGCAGCAACTGGCCACTTGGTGGTGCTATAACATGAAACATGAAAATAAAAAAAACATGAAAATGGCTATAACTACTTCACTGTTAGTCCAATAGATTTGCATAGCAGTGTCTTTGTCCAAGGAGCCATGATTGTCTATGGCAGTGGTCTCAAACTGCCGGCCCGCGGGCCATTTACGGCCCGCCCACCCCCTCTACCCGGCCCGCAACTGATCTCAAAAATAAACATAATCCGGCCCGCTAAATTATTATTATTATTATTATTCTCTAGTTGCTACCTGTCTGATATGTTAAGAAAAGTCGCCGTTCTAAGCGGCATTCACATATCGCATCACATAAGCGGCCGCATTCTCCTTTGCACTGGCCGTGGCCGCATTCTCCTTTCCAATGCGCTTTCGCTCCAGTGGCGTCTGTCGTTGCTATGCAACCATGAGCCGCGCTCTCAATTGCTTCTATCATGAGCGCGTTTGCCTAAATTACAGTAAAACACTCGACTTTAAGTCACGAGCGCCGATTTAAACCACCGAAACGCGTCCGATGCAGCCATTAAACGTTACCGATGCTCAAACATCTTGGACAAATGTGGCCCAGCTGTGTGAGCAGAAGCGCTTCAGGTGTATTCAGGGATTGTATTTGTTCAGTACAGTGTTGTTCAGTGCAAGATTTTAATATTATTTAAGCTAACATAAAGTAAGGGAAAATACTTCCACTAGATGTTAAAAACTAATAATGTATGTAACAATGGGAGATTTTTATTTTTTTGGCAAAATAAAATTGATAGCTCCAGTTTTTTTTTTATTTCTGACCCCTCCATGCCACAAGTGTTGCTGGTTTTGTTCCTAAATTACTGATTTTTTTATTCCATATATCTTGTTGGATGTGAGAAGTCGCACCAGACTATTTCAATTAGTAGTATTATATTAGTAATAGTACTATATAATTATATTACACTCTGTAACAATGAGAGAGACACTGCTGTTTACATTTAGTATGTTAAATAAGATATTTATAGTATAGGTATAAAAATATTTTAGTAGGCCTAATGAAATTTGAAGTAAATGAGAAATAATGCAAAGGAAAGTAAATTTTCTGAAATGTTGCGCTTTCTTGCGCTTGAAGGATAATATGGCCCTCCTATGAGGTGTCAATCACAGAAACGGCCCCCCGCCAATTTGAGTTTGAGACCCCTGGTCTATGAGGACATTGACGTATCTCAAAAAACCGGCCAATGAAGTTTGAGCAGCCATCAGATAAGGTTATCGAAGGCCAATTGGAAAGAAACTCACTGGGCCTGTTTGACTCCCGGCACTAGAGGCCTGTGAGAAATTTGAAAGAAATAGGCCACCCGGGGGCGCCTTCATGTTTTTCACGTGCGTAAAGGATTGTGTGTATCGCACATGTCCATGACATTTGCACCACATGGTAGAACTTCTCAGTCTGAGCAACTTTGCCTCTAGGACTGCCGCTGTCCATCGAATCATTTGTTAAATATTGAAGATTATTTAAAAAAACAGCTTTGGTGAACTAGTCCTAGGTTTTTGGCTCAACCTCAGTAACAAAAAGCTTTAAAAACCATTTATTTCCTATGCTAAATTGCCTGTATTGGCTGTACATGGTCTTTTCCATTTATGATCGAGATGGATACAAGCTTGCTAATTTAAACATTATACCTTTTTTACACATGTGCTTAAAGGCCTTAAAGTGCTTGAACCCTGATAATTGCTTCTCGCAGCTATATTTACAACATGTTTTTGAAGTGCTGATCATTGTAGCCAATCACAGACATCTGTTGAGTGCGAGAACACAATGGCCAATCAGAGGTGTTTAAGAATCCATTCAACAGCGCTCAAAATTTCAATACTGACTTGGTTTACTTTTGGAAACACTACAAGAGATATAAAAAATGTGAGGAGCGGTGGGTCTCCTGAACAAGGACTGAAAACCACTGTTCTGAAGTGTCAAAACAAAGTGGCTTGTGTAGCTTAAGAACAAGAGTCTTGTCTACAGTCAAAATGCAATGCTTCATCACTTGCATCTAGTGTAGACATGGTGTTGAAATACTGATGATAATTGACATGGATTGTACTCTAACTCTAAGATCTTAACATCCATGACTGCGTTTATGTGTGCACCACAGGTTCTTCTCGACCGTTTTTGCTCTCCAGACTGCCTTCAAATGACAGTTCCAACCCCAACAATGATCCATTGAGGCCAGACTCGGATTCAGCCAGTTTAAGCAGTGGAACCACCAGCAGTGCCAGCGCTCCTCTGGATCAGCTGTCACAGAGTGGCCTCAAAGAATCCAACATCATCAGTGATGAGGACGAGGAGAACAACGACCAGCAGGAGTGGCGAGGCAATCCCAGTGCTATCGAAGCCCAGTTCTGCAGGCTTCAGCTGACCGAGGAAGCCTCCCAGGCTCCTGCTCCCTGTGTGCAGCCGGAGAGCGGAGAAGTGGACACTCCAGAAAGGCGGTCTTCTGTAAAGCGAGCTCACTTCGGCGCGGTCAAACGCAAGCCTGGCAGAGGCACGGGTAGCCTCAGACGCAGCCCGGCGGCCCTGCTGAACATGCGTCGACACAGCCACTCATTGGACAGCCAGACAGAGATGATGGCAAATAATGTTGACCTTAACTCACTACTGGAGAAGGAGTTCAGCGTGCAGAGCCTGACCTCTGTTGTCAACGAGGATTTCTTCTATGACAACACCACGGAGGCAAAGAACGCAGCAGCGTCATAGTACCACATTGCCACCTCAGAACAAAGCTTAGCTTGGCTTCAACACCTATATGCTTGATCTGGTGTGGAGCCACATTATCCCATGCAGCCTTTCCAAAGCTATCAGCCAATTTAAGAAAGCAACTGAAGGCCAGTCAATGCAGAGTCTTATTTCCATCTTTTGTGGAACCACAGTTTGACAGACCTTTAATAAGATGGTGTTAAGCATTGCGTCCTCCATGATCCACAGCACTAATTTACTGAACTGCCAACATAGCAACTGTTTTGCACCAGAGAACCAAATTACTGGTCTTAGTTCCGCTGTGTAAGAAGGGCAAAGGCATGTGTGTTTTCCCACACGTACACATATTAAGAGCTATGAAACCGAATTTTGTCAGGTTTTTAATTTTGCCTTGTGTTTTGGACACTACAAATATTTCTTGCTTTAAATATAAGCATTGCTTTTATCATGGATTTGCTTTGTATAAAACGTTTTATTTATTAGCAAGTTTTTATAAATATATATTTCATTTTAATAGGAATCCAAAAGTTTGGGTTGAGAATTTGATAAACCACCCATGATACTTTCTCCTTCGCTATAACAAAGTGGTCAGCTGTAAACATTCGATCAGGAATTTAAATGTGCTATGCTGGAAATGTACCTCTAAAATAAAGCCTGCAGTTGTCCTTTTTTTTTTTAGAATGTTCAAATGTGTAAATATTATTTTTTCATGGATTACTGTGACTTAATTTTAAGAGTTTATATACGTTTGACACTTCACAGTCAAAAACTGTAATAAAAGGTGTCTGATTGTTGTTATTGGATTATTTTTGTCCTAATGACTTTCTGTAATCTGCAAAAAAGCACAAACTTTGTTTTTCTGTTTGATAAACAAAGTAATAAAGTGCATACATTGAGAAATGACACAAATGAATCATGCTTGCAGCATTCGAATTGAACATTAAAGGGTTAGTTCACCCAAAAATGAGATTTGTCATTTATTACTCACCCTCATGTTGCTCTACACCTGTAAGACTTTCATTCATCTTCTGAACACAAATGAAGATATTTTTAACGAAATCTGAGAGGTTTCAGTCCCTCCATTGACAGCTACACAAATACTACTTTCAAGTCCCAGAAAGTTAGTAAAGCATCATTAAAGTAATCCATGTGACTCCAGTGATTTAACCTCAGTTATACGAAGCGACGCAAGTACTGCGTTAGCAACTTGATCTTTGACGCTTTAAAAAAGTCCATAAAGAGATCATAAAACTAATCCATATGAATCGAGCAGTTCAGTCCAAATGTTCTGAAGAGAATCAAGTGCTTTTTATGATGACCAGATTTAATGTAGAGGTTTAACATATAAACCTTGATCAGTGAACACAAGCAGATGCTCATCCGAACCTGAATGAAACGCGATAACTTTTTGGCCCCGTTTCCACCTGGTATTAAGATGAATTTTTAGTCGATCGGATCACAAGTAGACGAGGCAGACACATACCCGTTTCCACCTGCTGTTTTAATCCGCCTCTTTTGTCCTACTTTCAAACACCTCTGTCCTGATTTCTTCGGGGGAGGGTCTATGGGTGGGTACATGTTTGGGTCTTTCAGATGTTTCGATCTATTGGACAAAGTAAGCTCGCGCAATTTGCATATGAACGTGACCAGAGACAACGTAAAAACATGGGGAGCATCAGCTTGCATTTCTGCTCTGATAGCCGCAGTACCACACCGAACACTGTGAAATGGTGAGAGAACATTGTGCTTGGTACATTTTTCATCTTCAAACCAAACTTGGGTCTCCAGCCAACAAAGTATAAGTCCTGTCTGGCTAGCGCTTCCCATAATGTTTACGCATTAGGTCAGTAGGCGGAGAGTAAGTGGTCTTTTGTGGCTGTTCGAACACATTCGATCACATGAGCGTTTTCACTACAAAAGCAATCCGGTCAAATGTGTTTTCAACTACCTCTGGAAGTGGTTGAAAGTAGACAAGCTCAAAACATTTTACTCCCCATTTACACCTGTATTTACTGTCCATTTGTGACCCAATCGACCAAAATTCATCTTAATACCAGGTGGAAACTGGGCCTTTGAAGCATCAAAGTGTCAAGTCAGTCAGTTAAGGAACAGAAATCTCTTAGATTTCATCAAAGTATCTTAATTTGTGTTCTTACAGGTTTGGAACAACATAAGGGTGAGTAATTAATGACAATTTTCATTCTGGGGTGAACTAACCCTTTAAAGACAAGAGTAAGGTCACAGAGAGACAAAGAACATCAATCTTATATACACACACGTATCCAAAGAACATGTAAAATAATTTATTCAAAGTCAAATTATTTTTAGGTAACGATGGCAAATGCTTTTCTCTGACAGATGGATGTCAGCCTCTTGCTGAAAAATGATTAAAGCATTCCCAGAGCTGTTTTATGATATGACAGGTTTTCTGGGCAACCCCCGTCTCTTCCTCTAAGCAGTAGAGAGAGAGACTAGGAGCCTGATTTGATTCATGTAATCTTTCTTCCTACTTAAAAAGCAGTGAAATTTATGTGACAACTATGTTTTTAAATTATATCTCCCATGACTTTATTTTAAGCTCCTTGCATCTTTCAAAAGTTTTTTCCACCTTGCCCTTATACATACATCCATTCAAGAAGAAAAAAGTGAAAAATGCATGCCAGCTGCTGAAAATGTCACCATGAAGAGTCTGCGTTAGTGGTTTCCTATTAACATTCTCCTCTGTTGTGGTGTGAAGGTGAAGCCCTTTACGGCTACTGCCCGAGCGTCTCTTCGCCTGATGCTTGAGTTTCAGTTCCTCTCTGAATTCATAGTCGACGAGGCCTTGGTTCTCCTCACAAAGCTTGCTGTAGGCGTCTGCTAAAGCCCTGAATTCAGAAATAGAGATCTCTGTGGGCCGCAGTGTGGGATCCACATCAGCGCTGCGCAGCAACTCTTCCGTCAGTTCCTGACGCTGACACTCGGGGAACAGCATCCTGCAGCAAAGAAGAAAAGTCTTCACACGCTGACACAATGTGTTAACAGAGAAAACTTGAAAAGTGGCATGGAAGTGACGTTATGCGGTCTGTGCGGATGTTCACTTAACGCTTGTCAAACAAAAGCAGCGACACGTACGGATTATACAGCTGCTTGTATTACAGATGTTCTCCCTCACTCCAGCGACACATAATTGCTGAATTACTTCCAATCTTTTTAGTAACACTTTCCTTAAAGCCTTCGTGTTTAATGCATTGTAAAGGTATTCATAATGTACATTATAACAAAACAAAAAAATAATGACTTGTTCAACAATTTCTTCTCGTCTGCATCAGTCTCCTACGCTGTTGGCACAGTTAACGCAGTGCAGCTCTTCTGTGTTTACATCAGAACGCTGACTCATGGTAAAGAACAATGCTTAGGTAGGTGGTACGTGTCAAAGTGACATCCACATGGATGGCAGGACCCAAAGTTTCCCAGCAGAACATTGCCCAAAGCATCACACTGCCTCCGATACGCATCAAACTGTGATGCTCTGTGTATTCTGACACCTTTTTATCAGAACCAGCATTAACTTCTTGAGCAATTTGAGCTACAGGAGCTCATCTGTTGGATCAGACCACACGGGCCAGCTTTCGCTCCCCACGTGCATCAATGAGCCCATGACCCTGTCGCCGGTTCACCACTGTTCCTTCCTTGGACCACTTTTGATAGATACTGACCACTGCAGACCGGGAACACCCCACAAGAGCTGCAGTTTTGGAGATGCTCTGACAAAATTGTGATGGCTAGATGACTTGGTCAAACTCGCTCAAATCCTTACGCTTGCCCATTTTTCCTGCTTCTAACACATCAACTTTGAGGACAAAATGTTCACTTGCTTCCTAATATATCCCACACACTAACAGGTGCTGTGATGAAGAGATAATCAGTGTTATTCACTTCACCTGTCAGTGCTCATAATGTTATGCCTGAGAAATAATGTGGTTTCCACTCAAACACAAGACCACAAACTTGGTACACAATAAAGATAACATTCATTGGATCATTTTTGAGTATGAATGTGTCATTTTGAGTACAAAATTAACTCTAGGTGTCAAAAAGTAGCAAGTTACTAAAGTGAACAACAAAAGCAATGATAAAACAGTGTAAATACAGATGGAAAACAGTGAAAAAAAGCAACCTTATTAATTATTTATGTCTCAGTGCATGATGGGAACACCAGTATCAGAAAGCTGAGAAGGTTTGATATTTATGCTTTAATTTCTACAAGCTTAAATTGAGTAGTAACTTAAAGGATTAGTCCACCTTTAAATAAACTTTTCCTGATAATTTACTCAGCCCCATGTCATCCAAGATGTCCATGTCTTTCTTTCTTCAGTCGAAAAGAAATTAAAGTTTTTGATGAAAACATTCCAGGATTTTTCTCCATATAGTGGACTTCAATGGGCACCAAACAGTTGAAGGTCAAAATTAGTTTCACTGCAGCTTCAAATTGTTCTACATGATCCCAGACAATAAGGGTCTTATCTAGAGAAACCATCACTCATTTTCTAAAAAAAAAATTTAAAATTTTATACATTTTAACCATAAATGCTCATCTTGAACTAGCTCTCACAGGCCAAAGTTTGAACTAATTTTTATATGCAATATGCTAGTTCAATAGTATATAACAATTAGTTCAAACTTTGACCTGTGGAGGGCAGTAATACACTTAGCAGCGTCTACACTGCTGGAATTCTAATAGAGAAAAAGAAGAGAGCTAGTTCATGATGAGCATTTATGGTTAAAATGTATAAAATTTTAATTTTTTTTTTTTAGAAAATGAGTGATGGTTTCTCTAGTCCATTATTTCTCGTCTGGGATCAGTGTAGAACAATTTGAAGCTGCAGTGAAACTAATTTTGACCTTCAACTGTTTGGTGCCCATTGAAGTCCACTATATGGAAAAAAATCCTGGAATGTTTTCATCAAAAACCTTAATTTCTTTTCGACTGAAGAAAGAAAGACATGGACATCTTGGATGACATGGGGGTGAGTAAATTATCAGGAAAAGTTTATTTAAAAGTGGACTAATCCTTTAATATAGAACTTATTTTTCCTGTAGTATTTACTTCACCACAGAATCACTTTCATCAGTGAAGGTACACAACACGTACAAGCCATTGCACGGGCTGTACTTCTATCTCTCACAACCTTGTTTCATTCACCTCTAATAATGGTGTCCACCCTGAAAAAGGTCCATCCTTTAGTTATACCCAAACTAAACACTGAGAATAGAGGCAAAGAGAGGAGTTTTGAAAAGTAGTTGATGGAAAGAAAGCCTGATGAATGCTTACTCGAGTCCTCTGCGGCAGTGCTTCCTCCGGAACTGGAAGGCGTTTTTGACAATCTTCTCGACCAGCTTGAAGGGCTGCTGGATCTGGGGCTGAGCCAGCGGAGTGAAGTGCACCACCCCCACATCCACCTACGCACACCGCGGGGCGTTGAGATGCAAACACACACACACACAGACAACAGTGTTAGACATGGAGACCATATTCAAGAGATACTCTCACTCCAGTGAAGGGGAGAAAAGGAATGGAAACTAGCGCAAAAAAAAGGGAATATATACGCATGAAGAAAAGCAGAGGATTGGGAGAGGAGGAGGTCGTGACGCTGCGGGATGACAAGCCGGTTCCGGTTGCTACAGTAACACCTGTTTGAAGGAGCATCAAAACAAGCCTCTTCAAATGTGAATAGTGAGTCTCTTGTTACATTGTTGCATCCTAAAATGTTCTTATAGCCAAAGTCTAGTGCCGCTGTAGAGGGATGCTTGAGCTTTCTTTGATTCTTTATGCAAAACCAGTCACAGACACCTGCTGTGCCCAGACTAAAACCTGTTTCTCACATGTAATTGTGGTGTGGAGACATCATTTTGGTAGACCTGTAGCAGTGCATTATGCCTGCATTATTCACTCTTCCAGAGTGTGGATTCTGAAAATTGTGTTGGAATGCCCCTATAATGGAGATGAACAGATGAACTGCAATTAGCTGTAGGTGATTTGTGCTGTATTTCAGCTGCGTGGCTTACTGTAGTTTAACATAAACCCATCTGCTTGAGTCACAATCATAGCAGGATTCTTGACTTCGGCTAGATTCTTCCACTCCTGGGCTCAATTTAAATAAATTATGAGCATGATACAAGGATTTGAAGCTCCTTTCTGGTGTTTAAGGCTACAAAAAAAGCAATAAACTGGAGATGACAGAGAAGTGAAGATGTGACAAGAGCTTTCAGAAACCATTGGCTCATCTGCCTCGACTGTGCAGGACAAGAACCAACATTCAGGAAATCAATTTGGCCACCTGTCATTTACCCCACCAGGGACACTGGTTTTAAAATAAAACACTTGGGCCCTTTTTTTTCCCAGGGGTCTGAAATTTTGACCAAGTACATTCAAGTTCCTAACAAGTCACAAAGAAACAGGATTTAGGAGCAACCAGATAAAGTTATATATGGATATATGCCTATAATATGCCCTCGATCAACCTGATAAAATAAACTTATGAAAGAATCCTTAACCTTAAAGGGTTAGTTCACACAAAAATGAAAATTCTGTCATTAATTACTCACCCTCATGTCATTCCACACCTGTAAGACCTTCGTTCATCTTCAGAACACAAATTAAGATATTTTTAATGAAATCTGAGAGGTTTCTGTCCCTCCATTGACAGCTACACAACTACCACTTTCAAGCCCCAGAAAGTTAGTAAAGACATCATTAAAGGAATCCATGTGACTCCAGTGGTTTAACCTCAATTCTATGAAGTGATTATATGTAGGGTTGGGAATCATGAGAATTTTCCGGTTTTGATTCCATTAATATTATTAAACCACCAATAATAAAAAAATAAAAAAAAAGTAGTAAGGGGGAAAAATGCACAATACTCAACTCAAACAGTCCTTTTTGTGTTTATTATTCTTGTAAAATGAATTTAACAGACTGTTAATCAACAAATTCACTTTACAATAAGGTTCATCAGTTAACATCAGTTAACTACATTAACATGAACTAATAATGAACTGCATTTCTACAGCATTTATTAATCTTTGTTAATGTTAATTTCAACATTTACATTATTAAAATCAAGAGTTGTATTTGTTAACATCAGTTAATGCACTGTGAAGTAACATGAACAAACTATGAACGGCTGTATTTTTATTAACTAAGGTTAACAAAGATGAACAAATACAGTAACAAATGTGTCGCTCATGGTTAGTTCATGTTAGTTAATACATTAACTAATGAACCTTAATGTAAAGTGTTTCCACAAATTCAACACAAATAAGATGCTTAAACACACGTAAGATCCAGACAGGTGAAACAGAATATTTTTGTAAGTTGGATTCATAAAGACTTCACTTGTTTCTGAAAGAATGATTCAGTGATAGTTATATTTTTAACAGTAATTTGTTGCCACCTAGTGGTGTAACAATGCAATCAATACAGTCATTATTTGAAGCACCCAGTTACTTTCAAAAGGTGATTTATTCTATTTTGATTGGTAACATACGCATCAGCGTTTATATCTATATAATAAACCTTTGTATACTTCTGTGATAATTGGAATATTTGTACCACAGAAATAATGATATTGTGTTTGAAAATATTGTTTGTGAAGCTGTTTATATCTAAACATGCCAACTGCTCTCTCAAGAGCAGCAGCAGCACAAACATACATTTGAATGTTTTTTTGTCAAAAATACACGGGCGAATCATTGTCATTCAGGAATTAGATCATGTGGGCGATTAATCGAGAATGCGAACTTTTTAAGATTAATTGTGCAGATTTGTGCATCTCTCTCTCTCTGCATTGATATCTGACCTTTATGAGTAGAGCGAGGGCTTTTCAGTGCATTCATTGCTGTAATATTTATGAGATGAGAAGTCTTTAGTAAAGGATACGCTCCACGACCTTCACCCACCCATCACACCTGAACCATTTTCAGAACCAAAACTTAGAAATTTTGCAAGGTTCCAGTACTTAAAAAAAAAAAACCACAACCGGTTCTGGATAAGAACTGGTTCTCAGTTCCCACCGATAGATGTGAGTGCTTTGTTTGCGCGCAAAAAAAACAAAACAAAAAAAACAAACATAATTTACCACTTTATTTACAAAATATAAATCTCCAACACAGGTTCACAAGAGCAGCACAACATAGGCGTGTTGTGTTGATGCGAGAGCTGACATTGTTACGTGCATTGGAGATTAATAAAGTGGTATGTTTGCTTATTTATTTATTGCACAAACAAAGCACTTGCATCACTTTATAGAATTGAGGTTAAACCACTAGAGTCACATGGATTCCTTTAATGATGTCTTTACTACCTTTCTGGGGCTTGAAAGTGGTAGTTGTGTAGCTGTTAATGGAGGGACAGAAAGCTCTCAGATTTCATTAAAATATCTTAATTTGTGTTCCAAATATGACCTTTGAAGTCTTACGGGTTTGGAACGACATTAGGGTGAGTAAACAATGACAGAAATTTCATTTTGGGCAAACTAAACCCTTTAAATCAATGCAACTGACCATTGAAAATACTTTGTATTTAGTCAGTATCACAGCCTGCGATTCCATAATTCTCTCTCAGACAGTATTCCTGTTGTGGTCACCATCTTACAAGAGAAAAAAACGCATTACTGTCATTAACAACCTTCACACGTTGCGAGTAAAACGCACCACTATTTGCACTTGAACAGAAGTGCTACTTTAATATAAAGGGTGTGAAGTTTAATTTGTCATTTCTAATGGAGAATGCTCAGATTGAGGTGGCAGTCCCTCAGGGCAATCTGAGTAACCATTATTCCCTTTACATAACTGCCAGAGAACAATGGTGTGCGCGGCTGGGAATGCATACAGTGAGGGAAAGGAGAAAATAGTCCTGCAATGAGTATGGATACATTAATCATGACAGCACTTTCAAAAGACAACCACTCTTACTTCAGCTCAGATGAAGAAGCAGAAAGAGAGGATGTAACCAGTGGAGGCTGACAGGGCTTTTGCTAGAGAGGCTTGTTTTTACTGAAGGAATGGTTCGTCCCACGCTCCATGAATCGCCCAAGGCATTGATGGGAACTACTGATGTGCTTCTCGGATATGAAATGATTCTTGTGGAGTCTCACAGAGGTTTTAAGGTGTGTGGCTGAAGTCAAGGCAAGTTGGGCAGTGAGGGTAAGCCTGGTAAGAAGGCCAAACGAACAGCGGCCCTATATTTAAACACTAAGAATGACAGTTCAGTGAAAAGTATTCCTATTTCATTGAACAGTAAATTCACAAGAAAAAGCACAGAGGCAATAAATCAAGGTAGTGTGGAAACCCGTGCGCTCCCGTCTTGCACAGCAGAGAGTAATTTCCATTTATTATCATGAATTTAAACGGCCATTTCTGTAGCAGTTGCAATAAGACCATTTTGACATCTGCATTACAGGCAAACAGCTACAGCAGGGTAATGAAATGACTCCATCAGCAACTGTGAACAAACAAATGGATCTCATCTTAAACAATAAAAAAGCACACATGCAAATAGGGAAGAAAAAAACACCCCTTCCCAGAAGAAATGGCAATTTCAATGTCAACTCAAGCTTCTGCACATGAAAGCTAGAGGTGATAAAATCAAGGTACCATGCATATAATTGCTTTTGGTGTCTTCACACATCAGCGCCCAACACATCCACACTCCCTGGACACGTTAACAGCACCCTTTACACATTTATTTATTTATTTTTCAGCACAATCCAAGCATCAGCCCTTCTAGTGTGAGGACATACATGTACATTAACCCCCCACTCTATAAGGCCCAAATGCATATCAACTGAGCTGCACGATTAATCGGAAAAAGGTTGCGATCCCGATTCAAACACCCATGCAATCTTATTTTGTTAATGACAGCGATTCGCCTGTGTCTATTAAACCTTTGACAAAATCATACCGTCAAAATCATAAAAGTTTAAAGTTAGCATATAAACACTGATGTCTACAATAGTGATCAAAACAGAGCAAACCACCTTTTGAAAAACTTGGCGCTTCAAATAACGGTTTTCAAGTAATTTAAAATAAAGCAATAAGCCCCAAGAAGCGTGGTTTACAGTGAATTTATAACAGCTAAGGGCCATTGTTAGGCACAATACAAATATTAAAGCCAAAAAAATAAGTGTCAATGCAACTTTCATAAAGTAAAGTCACTAAAAGCTTTCCTTCCGCTGGAAAAACTAGTCCCTGACTGTGAACAACAACAGAAGTTACATTATTACGCCATTAGATGGCAGCAAAGACTGTCTTTATGAGTGTGTCAGTCAGTAGAGAAGACTTTTACATTGAAAGAGCCAAAACTTGTGAATACAGAACAAGACGCAACTGGCAAATTGACAAGCGCTATCAGCGTCAGGACACGGGGAAACTCATTAACTGTTAAAAGACAAGATATCGCAGCAGACATTCAAACAGATTTTGTTATTACGAACATAGGACTGACCTGAAGGAAACCGCTATACCTAAACGCAGGTACACTTGTTTACTCGATCTCTCTCACACAATACTCTACTATAATACAATAAACTTCAATTAACAATATCAAAATGTTTATGTTGCTAAGAGTGGTTGCTAAGGGTGTTGTGTAGTGATACACAGAACCGTTGGGTGAAGCAGTCATAGCCGTGATTTATCATGAATGAAACACTGCTACTGACCAATCAGAATCAAGGACTGGAACTTGCCATTTTATAAAATGTATTTTGTCATTGAATCATTCAATTCAAAAGATTAGTTCAAAAACACTGATTCATCCAGTAATGAAACAAGTATTTGAAGACTTCAGATGCAAAAGCCTCTAAATACCATCTGAAATTTTCTTCTAAAATGATCATTTTTATCAAGCTTGTATGTTTATTTTCAGTTATTTCACTTTAATGGCAATGAAAAGGACCTATTAATTGCTATTAAAGTGAAATTACTGAACCTAAACATACAAACTTGATAAAAATGCTCTCTTTAGAAGAAATGTTTTGATGGCACTTAGAGGCTTTTGCATCTGAAGTCTTCATTTATTAATGAGTCATTGAATTCATTCAAATTCAAAACCTTTAAAAAAAAGAAAAAATAATTAATTCAAATTAATTAAACACACTTCCAGCAATTGACCGTTCGCAAAGGGTCAATTAGAGTCCAGCAATTAATGTTTTGTCAGAACCTCTAGTAAATTAAACTTTTTTTTTTTGTTTAGTTTTATATTCAGAATCGTGGGAAAATCATGATCTCTATTGAAACCAAAAAAATCGTGATTCTCATTTTATCCAGAATCGTGCAGCTCTATATCCTACATCTTCAGCTTCACCTGTATACAAGTACTGATAAGAGTTAATAGAACTTGTTTACAAAAAACAGAGCTTTCATGATCTTTTTATGAGATAGGTAGATAGAGATAGATAGATAGATAGATAGATAGATAGATAGATAGATAGATAGATAGATAGATACGCTGTTTGGTCCTTCTTTGCCCTCTTTGTCATTTCTAAAGCAATGCCATATAGCCACTCCCACCCTGCAGCGAGGAGAGGACGGATGGAGGACGGCAGGGGTGGGGGTGCAGGGGTTTATAGGGGCAGCAGCTGTGAGTTCATCCTCCTGCAGTGTCAATGTTCCTGCTCACTGGATACTCATATTATGATTAGGGTGATAGTGGTGCGTTGCCAATATAGTAAATCTCGTTGTAATAGCAGGTGAAAGGGACACACATGCTCATTTAACATTACACAATTTTGTAGCTGCCAAAAGTGGGCAGTGGTCTGTGACAGAAAGGGGACATTTTGTTATACATTTGCCAAAACATCTTTTTCCCCACATCTTGTTAGAATTTTAACATTCAGTGAAAAATAAATGAATTACAAAAAGTTAAAACACAGCATATACTCTGATAAAAAAATAAAAAAAAAATGCTGTTAGAAAATAAGGGGAAAATGATGAAGTTTATGCATAAAAACACAAGAAAAAAATATCTGAAAATAGAACAAGATGACAGACTTACAAGATATAATGAAAAAAAGCTAATATAGCCATTTTGCTTCTCTAGTAAATGTCCCTTATGATTATTATCAATGGTTTTACTATGTATAAATAACAATTTTAAAAAAAGGTTGTTGTAGTTATTCCATGGTAACCACAAATTAACTATGGTTTTGTAACATTTGTGTGGTTATACAAATGGTAATCAGTACGCCCAAAAACAAACAAACAAATAAACAAACATGGTTTTACTATAATAAAGTGTGCTTGTGCAAGTAGTTATATTTTTATTAATAAAAAATGGTGGAAGCGTATGTTCTTAAAAAACATTTAAGTTTTTTTATGCATACAACACCAAAAAAAAAAATTCTGAAAATAGAACAAGATGACAGACTTACAATATACAATGAAAAAGCGTTTTGCTTCTCTAGTAAGTGTCCCTTATGAATATTATCAATGGTTTTACTATGTATAAATAAATAAAAAACATGGATATTATAGTTATTCCATGGTATAATCACAAATTAACTATGGTTTTGTCACATAAACCATAGTTTAACTATGGTATATGTGTGGTTATACAAATAGTAATCAACACGCCAAAAAAACATGGTTTTACTATAAATAAAATAAAACCATGGTTAATTTTCATAAGGGGTAATAATTACAGGACGTTTTCAATACGTTTAAGCGTGTTTACATATATTTACACACGGATTTCAATCACCTCTGATGCTAAATCAGCTATTAAAATACGAACAAGCTCTTCTTTAAGATCATATGGAGCAGATGACAGACTTTCATGCGCGTGAAGTTCAGAGCTCGACCGTTGCTGCGTGACGTAGAGCATCATTCGTGCAGCTTTGAAAACAGCATCGCTCCATCATCTCTGAGATCCTCTGATATACAACATGAACGGATCGCTAACGACACATCTAAGGGCGTTTATACTCTCTTAATGTATTTAGCAGTCTGTACGTCTGCGTACGTGTAATATATGCTCGGAAACCTGACGCGTCACAGCTCGCTCTGCACCAGCCGAGGTGAGTACAGGATTTCTGCATTCCGCTCCGTATTACCGCCTAAACACACCGTTCAGCCTCCGCTGCGAGCCATAATCTGAAAGATTTCTGTTACTGCCTCAGGAAAACGAAAGACAAAATGTGCTGACAAGTTGAAACGATACTTTAATTCATTTACCTGAAAACTGAATCGGACTTCAGTTATCAAATATCGCAACAATGCGTGTATGTAACGTTACTGCCCCCCTGCTAATAACTCTAGATGCGGGTATGAGGCATGAACAGGAAAGGCACTAAAAATCACAGTCAGGAACCTGCTTCCTCATCATCCTGTGCGCACGCTTCTCTTTGTTCCCAGTGCACTGGGGGAGGAGGACACTCGTTTAATTCTCTCACTTATTTCCTCAGGCAGGCGGCGGTGCTGAGGAGTCTCTGCCGTCGCAGTTGCAGCCGAAGGAGAGGGGACGAAGCAAGCCTGTGTGAATGTTGGCTGGGTTAAGGAACGCGGCAGGATGGCGTCCACAGGCACGCAGATCTTCGCCTTCGTGCTGGCATTGCTAGGCATCCTAGGTGCCACGGTGGCCACGTTACTGCCCAACTGGAAGGTGAGCGCGGATGTCGGTTCGAACATCATCACTGCCATCTCGCAGATGCAGGGGCTGTGGATGGACTGCACCTGGTACAGCACGGGCATGTTCAGCTGTACGCTAAAATACTCTGTGCTGGCGCTGCCCGCTTACCTGCAGACGGCACGCACCACTATGGTGCTTTCGTGCGTGTTGGCAGCGCTGGGATTGTGTTTGGCCTCTTTGGGTTTGAAGTGCACTCGGTGGGGCGGTGGACGGCGCGCTAAACGCCACGCTGCCATGGCAGCCGGCACCTGCTTTCTGGCCTCTGGCTTCCTCTGCCTCGTTCCTGCCTCCTGGTACACAAACGAGGTGATTGTTAGTTTCCTTGACGTCAATGTGCCCGAAAGCAACAAGTTTGAGCCGGGCGGCGCCGTCTACGTTGCCTTCGTCTCGTCTGGTTTCCTATTCGTGGGCGGATCCATTTTCTGTCTATCCTGCCCGGGTAAGAGACACGGCCCACAGGATTTGATACTACTCCCTCCAGACAAACTCCTCTTGCAGCAGCAACAGCAACTGCTGCAACAGCAGCAGCAACAGGAGCAGCTCCAGCACCAGTACTGCTCGCTCTCTCCGCTGGACAACAAGACCGGCTACAGCCTGCAGGACTATGTATAAGGGGAGCAAGACAAGTGCAATGCACTGCCACTCGACCTCTTGTGATTACAAAATAAAAGGGACCGCAACTTTCCCTTCTCAATTCCACCTCTTTCCTTTTTAAGATCAGCAAGCACAAATGGTGGAAGTATTCCCTGAAGCGTCGACGGATTGTGAATGCTGAGGGGCGAGTGGCAGAAACGCTGCAGTAGCGACACGCTAAGCGAGATGATAAATAAACGCACATATCCAGCATCCTAGTAAATCTTATTAAAGTGTTCCCCTGGGAACGGATTAGCAACAAGGAAATGTTTCTGCTACTTCAAATCCCGCCCCCCTTCCCTTCCCAAAGATCTGAACTCAGAAGCAATCGTTTAGCTGCTAACAATCGTTTGGTAACCTCTGTTTAAAGTAAGATGGCAATATGTCTCTAAGAGGCGATCGTGTGGGAGAGCCCTTGTTTGGGAGATTCTTTGAGTTAATGGTTGTGTTAATGAAATCTCTTGTCTTATTTTGGTAGCTGATAGGATGATTGATATTCTGCCTAAGCATGCTTTCTGGAGCCTGTGCATAATGCAGTGGAATGCCTGATGTAGACTGAATTGTAGCCATATAGCCTGTGCCTAAAGAGCTGTAGTTCATAAACCGCTGAAACTGTTTGGAGAGAAGTGGGAGGAGAGAGTGAATTGGGGTTGCTGGGTCAGGCATGTATGGGAAATCCATATGGAGGCTGAGAGGAGACTGCCCCGTCTTACGTCAAATGGACGATATAACGTTGTGCTGTTCAACACTTTAACAAAAGCAAGCTGCCTGCCGCTCCGTCACACACATTCATACACATACCGTGCTGCATGTGTGCTTTTTACTCATTCTGCTCCTCACTGCCATGGAGACAGGATTTTACACCCAAATACGTGTATTGTCTAGGGGTCGTATCTCTCTGCACACTCGGAGGATGGTGGTCCTCTCTATGATGAGTGTCATGAATCACTCCAGCCAAGAGCAGGGGATCGGTGTCTAGAGACAAAGCCTCTGCAACACCCTCTCGCTCAGACGGGAGGAGACAATATACGTGCAGCAGTTTTGTTTTAGAAAGATTGAGTTTCAGTAATTGGCAGAAATTCGCTGCAATATGTCCACTCTCAATGGAAATCTCTTTTGCCAAATGATGTTTGCTCTTCTCCAAATTTGAATACACAGCCAATATGTCTCCAAATGCCTGACAGATTGTCACCTACAAGGGGCTGTTTAAAAATCACCTTAAAGGAATATTTCAGGTTATTCTTAACATCTGTGGACATCATCTGTGGCATGTTGTCAATTATCACAGAAAGGGAAATGGTTATATGTTTACAGTGGTTTATTTGTGGTGCTGCTCGCCTTCCTTCCATTGATATTTCCGTAAATGTGTTACTAGCGTAAAAGCAATTCTTATTTGTTTTCACAGACTGGAAAATAGTAAATCGACCGCTTGCCACAATGCGGTTTTAAATGTACATTTAAGAAGTCAACATTTTTGTCAGCATGCCACAGATGCTGCCCATAGAGGGCATAGCTTAAAGGGTTAGTTCACCCAAAAATAAAAATTATCCCATGAT
Source organism: Ancherythroculter nigrocauda (assembly GCA_036281575.1). Lineage (NCBI taxonomy): Eukaryota > Metazoa > Chordata > Actinopteri > Cypriniformes > Xenocyprididae > Ancherythroculter > Ancherythroculter nigrocauda. The sequence goes on from VTFQ01000019.1 coordinate 4,058,293, forward strand.
TTACTCACCCATCCTAGGTGCATATGACTATCTTCTTTCAGACAAACACAATTGGAGATATATTTGAAAAATATCCTTAGTCCTCCAAGCTTTATAATGGTAGTGAACGGGGGGGCCGCATTTTGAAGCCCCGAAAAATGCATCCATCCATCATAAAAGATATTCACACGGCTCCAATGCATTTTTGTAAAAAAATAAATGTCCATATTTAAAACTTTATAAATTCAAGTAACTTGCTTCCGGCAGATGACCATACGCATACTGCACAAGTTGACTTGTATGCATGTATGACGCAGGGGTATCGCAAGTTTAACAAACTCAAGCTCCTCTTCTCTTATTTTAAAATAGTCTGACATTTCTCTTTAAAAATGATCATTTTAGACTTCTAATTCATGACCGGTGTTTTGTTTTGCTCTATCCTTGATGTGTCTTGTGTCTTCCGCTGCAATCGTTGGCCAGAAGCTAGTTATTATAGTTAAAGTTTTAAATATGTATATTTTTCTTACAAAAACCCATCGCTTCACTTCAGAAAGCCTTTATTAACCCCCTCAAGCTCTATTTTATGATGGATGGATGCACTTTTTTTGACTTCAAAAATGTGCTCTCCCATTCACAACCATTATAAAGCTTGGAAGAGCCAGGATATTTTTAATATATCTCTGATTGTGTTCACCTGAAAGAAGATAGTCATAATCACCTAGGATGGCTTGAGGGTGAGTAAATCATGGGATAATTTTCATTTTTGGGTGAACTGACACTTTAATATTCTTTTAAGAGCGAGAAACTTCACATTGTCATCCTCGACCTCCCTCAGTGCTTGCAATCCCTGAGCGCTTACGGATGCCGCCTCTGACAGCCAGAACAGTTGCATGTCATGTGCCAATTTGCCAATGCATGTACCCCTTATAAGCATGCCCCCCCCCCCTCCCCTGCACACATAACTTGTGCCAAGAGTGGAGTAAGTGTGTATATGCTTGGATGCAGCCGTGCGTTTCTACGCTGCTGAAGGGAGGAATGCAATTTCAGTGTTGTTCTACTCTGGCAAAAAGAGCTTTGGCAGTGATGGATGGCACAGCGCATTCTTCCTCTCAAGCAGATTCCCACAGGCGAGCAGATGGCTGGGCCCAGCTCGCCCCCTGCAGGCGGTGGCGGGCATGCTGAGTGGGCACAGCCAGGCTTTGTGCTGCCCCTCGAGGGCAGATTACGCCCTCCTCAGCAGACCGTGCCAGCTCCTGGACAATAACAACTGCCCATGCACCATTACCGAATGCAATAAGCACTCCTCCTACCCTCCAAAAGTGACGATGCACTGAAATGTTACAATTGTGAATGTGCCAAACTCATGACTACTTTGCAAATGTATGTACAGGTGTACTGTTCTGTTTGCCAAATGCAAGATGATTTAAAGTTTTTCAAAGACTGTCATCTGTAATGAGAGATAATTTATAAATATAAAGTTGATCAACTTGCATACTTTCCCCCTAAAATTCCAAAGCACAACGATCCCAGGATCACAAACTGTTCAGGTTCACCAGGGACTGAGACCATTTCAATTGTGCTTTGGGATTTCATATTCATCACAGCTCTGCAGAGATTGTGTTTATCTTTTTATTAATTTCCTGAGAGCACTGTACAACACCCAAGCATGTTCACAGCAAATCTTCTTTATAAGAAGACAAACATTTACACCTTTACTTGTGTAACCTCATTTGAAAGCAATTTATTTTTTGTTAGCCTAACATGCTAAAAGATACACAGAAATAAAGACGATCATCTGTAGATAGTATTACCAATAGAGGTTTTGTAATTATAAAGACAAACTATTCATATATTGTTATGGTGCAGCTTGTTTATTAGCACGCTAGAAAAGAAAAAAAAAAAAAGTTTCATATGACCCAGACGAAACTGAGAGGCCCTCGTTTTTGTTCAGTGGCCAATTTAATGATTCCAGACTGGATAAATGAAGCTTATATTTTGGTGGATGCTTCCGCACTTCTTAATTTTGCAGAGGATATGGTTCAAATATTTCTGTACTGTTCTCTCAGTGTGCTTGTGCAAGTAGTTATATTTTTATTAATAAAAAATGGTGGAAGCGTATGTTCTTAAAAAACATTTAAGTCTTATTTAATTTATGTGTGCTTGTTTTGTTGGTGTGAGGACAACAGTCTCAAGCAGCAAATGACAGAACAGGCTGTACTGAACACACATTACTTCATATATTCCATTTTCTGTATCTTTAGACATCATTAAACATATATGAATAAATTCAGCATTCATCTGCTTTCTAGATAACCACTGAGAGCGAAGAAATGTATTCTTTGAGCTGTTCTGAACAGATGCGCAAATGTATAAACTATGTAAACTTTACCCAGTTCTTAAAAAGGATGGTGCAGTTAAATTAAGTACATTTGTATACATCATGGCATGGTAGTATTTGTTGTACTACCTTTAAATTAGGTTGATCTTGTTTAAAATGTTTTTTTTTGCTGTATTACAGTATTGAGAATTTTCCCCCATCTCACATTATGCTGCTCTGATTTGATGTATGCATTGATCATACCACTAATTCACACAGTCCATTAAATGGAAAATATTACACTTGTCCCCGGTTTCACAGACAAGGCTTAAAGGGTTAGTTCACCCAAAAATTCAATTTCTGTCATTAATTACTCACCCTCATGTCGTTTCACGCCCGTCAGAACACAAATTATGATATTTTTGCTAAAATCCGATGGCTCAGTGAGGCCTCTATGCCAGCAAGATAATTAACACTTTCAATGCCCAGAAAGACATATTTAAAACTAGTCATGTGATTACAGTGGTTCAACCATAATGTTATGAAGCAAATAATTTTTGTGCGCCAACAAAACAAAATAATGACAATATCTAGTGATGGGCGATTTCAAAACACTGCTTCATGACGTTTTGAAGCTTTACAAATCTTTTGTTTCGAATCAGTGGTTCGGAGCGTGAATCAAACTGCCAAAGTCACGACCATTGAACCATTGAAATTTTGAAACACTTATGACATAACAAAGCCTTATTTACTGAAATCACATGACTTTGGCAGTTTGATACACAAAAAAGCATTCTTGTCGCTTCATAACATTAAGGTAAAACCACTGTAGTCACATGAACTGTTTTAAATACGTCTTTAGTAGCTTTCTGGGCATTGAAAGTGTTAATTATATTGCTGGCATGCAGGCCTCACTGAACCATCAGATTTTGTGAAAAATATCTTCATTTGTGTTCTGAAGATGAACGAAGGTCTTACAGGTGTAGAATGACATGAGGGTGAGTAATAAATGACAGAAATTTCGTTTTTGGGTGAACTAACCCTTTAAGCTAGTCTAAGACTAAAATGCAGCTTGCACTGACATATCTTAAAATATATCAGCGTCATTGTTTTGTCTCAAGATGCACACCAGTAATGTTTTTTCCTAAGGCATGTTTATAAAAGCTACTTAAATGGCTTAATCCTGGCTTAATCTAAACCCTGTTTGTGAAACCGGGCCTTAGTTCTTTAGGTGAATTTTTATACCACAAATTACATTCATATTAACAAAAATATTTGTTCAAAGAAAACAAACCTTCATATAACCTTTATTAGGGGGATTCAGTCCTGATTACATAACAGCTTAGATGGAAAAAAAAAAAAAAAAGATTCCCATAAGAGATCTAATGAGGTGAAATCTTCTGTGATTCATTTCAAAGGTCTTTGCCCTCTGCTGCAGTAATGACAGACCCATGGTTTGGGGCTCAGATGTTTGAAATAACCTCAAATCACAAGGCTATTAAGCAGAGAGGTTAACTGCAGTTCTTTTGCATCCAAGCAAACGCGCACACTCCCAACCCTAATTTAACGACCATATTATTTGTAACAGTGCACAAGGGTGAAATACTCCATTACCTGTCTTCTTGCAAATATGAGGTGCTAGTTAAATCTTTTCTGTCATGTAACACCAGCTCAACTGATTAAACTTCATCGGCCATCAAAAACCCATCAGCAGTAATGGCAGGCCAAGTCCATAGACAACCAATCCGTCAGCAGCCCTCAAATGGCCAGCATTTTTATTTTTAGGGCTCACGCACTGAAGGTGTGTAGGCACCTATTGTAAATTTGGAGTCTCTATCTTAATAGCTCCAGTGCCACCAACTGTCCAAATTTGCACTTACGCTTAAGCTAATAACTTTTGAACTAGGGATGTCCAGATCCGATCACGTCATCGAAAATAGGGCCCGATCACGTGGTTTCAGACTCGATCGGAATCGGACGTTACCCTCCCGATCAGGACTCGGATATGTATTAGGGGTGCAACGGTTCTCCACTTACGGTTCGGTACGCACTTGCACCGCGGTCCATCTCGAATGACGACGCATCTATTGGTTAATATGGTTTGTTTAAAATAGCAACGTGGAAAACAGACAGACGGAGTTCAGATAATGTATGTTTCAGTCGATGGATGCGCAAAACGTTACAACAACGATAATCAGAAAGTGTGGACAAAACCGTCACTCTTTGTAAACTGTTCAAACTGTTCAATGCGAGTGCCGTCTGCTCTAATGTCCAGTCATTTACGCCGTCATCACCCGGGTGTTGATAGCGCGCGAGCGCAGGTGAGACCTGAACAGCACACGTTGCTATCTGTGTTTAAACTAACTCATTTAAGCCTTGCTGATTTAAACCTTAAAGAACAAGACGCGAAAGAGAACTCGCACGCGCTGTGAGAAGATTTGTGTGCGCTCATCCGAAGCGCGCACACGCTTATTTCAGTCAGCGCGCAAATACTGAGTTCTCTTTCAAGTCTTGCGCTTCAGCGGACAAATTCATACAAAAATTATGTCAACATGCCCGTCTTAGCGAGTATCCTAGCAAACATAGTCGGTTATGTCTTAAGTGAACGTATATTAGTCGAGAAAGACAGCGCATGTGTAACAGTATATGTACTAGATCGTGCACGTCTTATAGGGAAAAAAACTATTCCTGCTGCCTGTATTTAATGTTAAATCAAACAACAAATAACAAAGAAATCACTTACTGCTCTTGACTGAATAGTTTTTGTAACTTCAATAATGATTAATCTTTATTTATTTTATACAGTAAAGATAATATGCAGTGATATTTTATATTTGATTACTTTATCCATTTTTTGTATGTGAAAACTACTGTAAGATACCTGAAAAACCTGGAAAGCACTGTTCCTGGATCCTGGATCTGTTTTTTTCGCTCTTCTTTATTCTTTTTTATGTATTATAGAAGTATCGGATCGGGACTCGGTATCGGTAGATACTCAAAATCAAATGACTCGGACTCTGACTCGAGGGCAAAAAAACGTGATCGGGACATCCCTAGTTTTGAACATTAAGGGCTAGAAACTAAATTCTTTTTTTCATATGATTCCTTGGCTCAAGGTGATTCGATTGTGCTTAATTTTCTGTAATGAAAATTCCACCATTTTGAATTTTCAGAAAAACCTACTTTTTTTTAATTCTTCTTAGGCCGTTGCTCCAATTTTCACAAAAATTTACCCAGATCATCTTCAGACCATACTGACAAAAAGTTATGGAATTAAAGTTGATTTGCCAAACTGCAGAGGTGTAAAGTCCAGGGGTCAGAAAGTAAAAGTCCTGCCATATGTTTATTCCACCCATGAAGTCAGCCAGCTGATTTCACTAATTAGTTCTACCTCCTGGCTGAAAAACTGTGCTAATTAGCAAATCCAGGGGATTAGAACAAAATACAGAGGAGGACTTTTACTTTCTGAACCTGGACTTTACACCTCTTCCAAACTTTTTTTGAATAATGCGCAAACGAATCTGGCAAAGTGCCCACCAAAATGAAAGTGAGGCTATATCTCCACAACGCTAACGTATTCTGACCAATCTTGGAGTGTGTTATGACAACCAAGACCTGAGGCTACCTGCACAGTTTCAGCACAGTGCCACCTAGTGGTCAGGAGATTTTTTTTTTTTTTTTTTTTTTTTTAACTTATGAACACTTTGAACAACAAAAAAAAAAAGAGAAAAAAACCCCCACATATATCTCTTTAGATTCGGTGCAGCATGCTGAGTCAAACGATACCCAATTTTCCCATATCAGTCATTTTGGGCATTGGCCATTTTAAATTGTGTCACAAAATGGTATATTTTATGAACGCATTAGCGTAGTTATGTGTGTGTATTTGGCACAATGCCCTCAAAAAAGTTATAATGAATTTCCAAAAATGCTAATAACTTTTTGATTAAATAACTTTTGGTTAAATTAGCCTACTATAATGAAACTATAATGATTCCTTGGTTCATGCTGAGAACATATCATTTTTGCCATATTTGGCCAAACTTCCTGTCCACCATTTTGATTTTCTTTCAAAATCTAGTTTTTTTTAACTCCTCCTACACCATTTGTCCGATTTTCACCAAATTTGAGTCAGATCATCTTCAGACTGTGCCAGCAAAAACTTATGGATTTTGTGTCGGTAGACAAAACCGTTTTTGTATACTGCAGCAACAAATTTAAGGCATGATGCCAAAATGACTCAGAGGCTGTATCTATAAAATGCTTTGGCATATTGACACCAAACTTTGCATGTGTCATTGTCACCTCACTCTGACCACACCAACTGATTTGGTCACAGCGCCACCTATTGGCCGAAAGTAGGGTTGCCATCTTCAGTGTGGCAAAATAAGGGACACCCATTCATGACTCAATTCAAAAAACAAATTTTTGATTATTTTATTTATTTCTAAAGACCTCTTTAGTATTTGGTGTGCCTAAGCAGTTATTCTGAACCAGTAATCACTTTTTTTGACAATTCTACATGGGATGAGATTAATTTTAAATTTTTTATTAATTTACTTAAATTATGACTACATCATTATGTAATTATTTGTTAAATTTTTATCTAAATATTTTTATAAATGTCAAAAGCTGTATATGACATGATTATTTATTATGTAGGCCCAATTAATATAGCCTAGCTAAATGATAGATTATAGATATTAATTTATTAATTAATTGGACTCATGTCTAAAAACATAATAATTATCTGTCTGTCAAGCTCTGATAATGTATGAATATTATATTATCAATTTAAAACAACAACAATAGCCTATACCTTTAGATGAAGCATGGATGTGTGCGTCACTGCATGTTGTCTGAGCAACTGGAATGTTTCTCTGCAAAGAGCACAGTTCACCTTATAGGTTCATCATTAGTTACTTGACAGACCCATTGATGTCTTTTTCCTATTCAGCACTGTATCTGGAGAGCCTCTTGTGTTCAAAGAGCCGGTGTGAGCTCGACATTTTTTTAAAAAACCACGCAGGTTTACAGTGGATGATCTTGAGACTCCGTCGCTATTGAAAGAAAGCCGCTAAAATGCAATGACGCGCAAATGAGCTTCTCTGATTTCTTTATATTTGCTATTAGTATTACTAGTGACTGTATTTATGATTTTTTTTCAGCCATTTTGCCTAAAATCATATTAAAATGTCTTCAAATGCTCATTGTTGCAGTCGGTCTGATGCTCCCAGCCATGCTGACATGACTTGTGTTTTTGTGCTTGGCCCAGATAATTGCAGCTATATTTATTAAAATATTATTAATAGATTCAGTGTATTATCTTCGTAAAGATTAATGTGTAAAAAAAGAATATGATTGTCAGACACTGTAGATGACCTTGCCCTGCTGGAGATACTCCTGGGTCTGTACATGCGCACACAAACACACACACACACACACACACACACACACACACACACACACACAGGAATGATGATACTGCCCTTGTTTGGTGCATTGTGAACTGCTGAGACAGGCAGTATAGAATGCCAGGATAAAAGCGCCTGCGTGAAAACAATATTTTCCAATTCATAGAATTAGATTTCCATCCAAACAACCACTCTAGTGTTGGGGGACCTTTTTTTAAACGCTAGTGTAAATAAAAGATTACTGAAGCATGTTTTACAAGAAAATATAATTTCTTTCTACTTCAAAGCATCACGTTTAATTCAATGTGTTACTTTTAAATATTTATGAAATTTACTAGCAATTTCTGAGTGAAAATTGCTTCAGAAATCCTATACCAGTTTTCACTCAGTGTAGTTCTTACTGTATAAAATATAAACTTAACATTGTCTTCAAATGAACTTTATTAAGTCTTTTAAACCTCACACACACACAAAGGAGAATAAACACATTATTAAACATATATTAATAAATAATAAAACCTACCTTACTGGAACTGCAATTTTGCAAGATCTCTAAAATATCTTTTGTCAAATCAACTATTGATATTTGTTCAAAATACAAAGCATTTTGTATTAAATAAGATATTTTTATATTCAGTGTGAATCATATATTGAGAGAAAGGTTGCAGGCATTCTGAGACATTGAAATAACCTTCCTTTACTCCTGATACATCATTTGACCCCATTTATTAAAATGGAACACGACTTATACCAAATCTGACCCCATTATTCACTCTGTGAGGTTTCATTTTCTGTGATGGTCCCATGGTGCAACAGCCAATGGAGAAAAAGAGTTTAATGATCCTTAAAATGGACATAAAAGAAAAAAAGAGGGAAAAATTCAGCCTTGCTCTAAAATGTCATATAATGGTTGTTGAAATGACACCATTTTATGTCCAGAGTGTCATTTCAGATTTAGAAAAAAAAAATAATAATAATTTTTATTTTTTAATGTTCTTTTTAAATGCGTTTACATAGTTCAAACTATGCATTTATAGAGAATATTGGCACTTTTCTGGGTATTTTAATCCTTAGGTCACTGACAATGGTTAGTACAGTGAAACAGTACAAAAAACACTCTCTCTCTAATTAGATATATACACACACACATATACATAGGCTGCAGGCATTTTGAGACATTGAAATAACCTTCCTTTAAGAATATATATATATATATATATATATATATATATATATATATATATATATATATATATATATATATATATATATATATATATATATATATATATATATATATATATATATATATATATATATATATATACACACACACACAAAATATCAAATAAGATAAAACAGGTGATCCAAATATATTCATATAAAGACTTCTAACAACAGTAACATTTTCATTTTTATAATATATTGCATGTTTTTATAATTATTTGCATTCAAAAAATAATAGTTGAAATATATTTGTGATATGAAAAATTTTTTGTGATAAGAAAAATGAATATTTTTTAGGATATAATTTTTTTCTGTAAGAGTCAGGGGTTGTAGTTAAATTGTAGTTAAAGGAAATTTTATAAGAAATGTGATGTGTTCTGCAGATTTCCTACACCTTTTGACTAATTAACTGAATGACTTTTACAGGCCTTTTTGCTTATTGGAAAAGTCTCTTATTTTAAAAAGACTGTCCATTCTAAAGCACTTTCCACTAAATTAAATTAAAAATAAATAAATACAGCTATACTTGGGTGGCCATATGTATGTGTCCTAAAACTATCATTTAATGTCTTTTTCAATGATTTTTGGCCCCACATCATGTGCAAATGTCATCCACCCACAAGTGTATCTGTGCAGGATCATCTCCTCGGAGACCAGTGCAGCCATTCCTCTCAATATCCAGACAAACATCTGCTCGAGGTACGCTTCACTCTCCCTCAGATCAATCTCTGTCATGAGCCCATCCTCGAGCTGTCTCCCTCTTTACTCGCGCTTTCTATCCTCTGTGTGTGGGAAGGACACTGCAGTAGCAGCTGGCTCCACGTCTGCCTCCGTACACGCAGCAGCTCAGGGGACGGCAGCCGATGCCTGCGCTCGTGAAACGCGTGGGGGAGAAGAGGGGGGGTTACTGAACCACTTTTGCATCTGATGACGAGGAGAGGATAATTACATTCATTCTAAAGAATGCAATTATTCTGTCTAACAGACAGCAGACACAGTGTGGGCGATGACAAGTTCATTTGATTGCACTGCAGCTGAACAAGAGAAACATGCTAGAAATGAGAACTTTTCTTTAAATATTATGCCACATGTTAACATTTCCTGTAGCAGTCACTTAGGTTAACGCCTCGATCCACCAGGTGGGGGTGTCAAGCGCGATCCGTGACAGAGGAGACCAGCAAGTGCACCGTGGGCCTGAGGACATACAACACACGGCCAATCACCGTGGACACAAGCCTTCAAGGACAACCACAGTCACTCAATGTGACAGAACAAGGTGCCTTGCAGCGTCCACACAAAACTGCCAGACAAAAAAAAAAAAAAGCCACATAAAAAACACCCCTTGTGGCATGCCGATATCAGCTAATGCTCATGATTATAAATAGCACAACTCAGTTCTGTTCGGAAACGCTGCAGCTAATTCCCTCCGACCTTACAAAGAGGTTCTGCAGGGAAATGAAACACGGTGAATCTAATAACTCAATCCATAGTGTAAATGTAGTGCAGAGCAATTCAGGACTGTTCTCTAAATACAGTGAATGAGCTACTGCTAATTACCAGCTGCACAATATTCACTTCTCTAATCCAGTTAATTTGACAAGAGCATAACGGGAGGCTGTGTGTTATTCTACATGTGTGGTAACTTACTCCCAGATGTATCTTCTCTCTAAACCGTCGATAAATCCTATTAACTTTGCACCTACTTATTTCAGATGGTTTTGGGCATTGACCAACAATAATACAAGTAAGGCTACCATGCAACAAAAACAAAATAATGTTCAACATTAAACATCATTCAACATTAAATCATGCACAATGATAGCAGTAATGTGAATGAGTCATTTTTACAGTCAAACTAATCACAGATTTCTTGTCATCTTATCTGGCCAAGCCGGCAACTTCATTTTTAAAGAAAGCTTTTATACTTATATCTGACATAACCATCTAAACCAGCAGTATCCAATGGCGAAACGCGGTCCAGTTCCGGTGTTGTGCCGAATTTCGACATGTCATTTTACACCGACATGCTTCACAAACGAGGATCAATTCAACGCTGGATTTGCACAAAAGATTAACATGACGGCACATGCCAGTCGATGAGTTGATCAACTCCACAGCAATTACATCAATTTATCCACTAACCATTCAGAAACGTCCAGTTTCATTCTAAAAGTTGTAACTTCTTCCTGAGTCTCTCCATCAGTGTCGACTCCGGTTTGAACAATGTAAGGCTGAACACCGTTACTGACAATCCTCATTTTGGCTGCGTGAGATTCTCCAGCTTTGTTGTTGTTGAGCTGTTAAAGCTCCGCCCTCTTCTGGAAAGGGGGGCGGGAGCAGCAGCTCATTTGCATTTAAAGGGACACACACAAAAACAGTGCGTGTTTGCTCACACCCAAATAGGGGCAAATTTGACAAGCTATAATAAATGATCTGTGGGGGATTTTGAGCTGAAACTTCACACACACATTCTGGAGACACCAGAGACTTATATTACATCGTCTGAAAGGTGCATTATAGGTTCCCTTTAACTAAAAAAATGTTTGTGACAAGTTAACACATGGTGCCGTTAGACTTTTTTTCCCCCCATATAAATTCAGCATTATTAATCAGCATATTGAGAGCATTAAGAGCATTAGGTATGGCATCAGAAGATGTTTCCTCACAACATAAACCAATGTTATAACTTTGAAAATTACTTTGAGATGGCAAGGAAAGACAAAAACCTTTGAAATTACTAGTTAACTTTGTTTTGTGCTCATGATGAGAGTTTTGATTATTAGATTATGTACTTTTGTTTTTAGTAGTTTATTACTTAAGAAAAGTATGGACCATTATATTCATATTATGGACCAAAAATATTCATATTATAAATATGCATTCTATTACAATTTTTGCCTCAAAACAAAATAATTATATATAGTTTTTATTTTTAGCAATGTATTTTCATATTTGCTAGAAATACTGTATTTCATTAAAAAGTAAGATTTCTTTACATTTGAAATGAAATCTTAATTTAAGGGCTATAATTAAAGAGCTATAATGTAATGCTTCCAAGACCATCACAAGACATTTTTACAATTTCTGCAAAACCTCACAAATTAAGAATTGACAAGGCATAAAAGGATGTACAAGTTCAACAAATTTCAGATTATCTGATTATAGTAATGGAACTAATAAGATGATTATTGTTGATCCCTGAGAAACTAAATGATTTCATGTTGACTTTAATAAAAGAAGTCTGCAGATAGCACAGCCAACTCAAAGATGGCACACACAGCTAGTGCTGATTTCAGTCCTCTAGGGTGAGTCTCTCCAACACAGATGGCAGTTACACCACCACCGCTCTGTACAGATAATAAACTGGCAAAGGCAAAATTGCAGTATTACATTCTTGAACTAATATCAAAGAGAATTCACCACCTTTAATGAAAGTGTGAAAAGAACACATCAGATCTATCAGTCTTTATGGCCAAAAGAAAATGAATGGTGCCTGCCAGTGTAAATCTCAGCACAGTGATGCTATGGTGTCCTGGATGATTTCCAGGGCATTAATATGCAGTTACTAGGGTGTTACTAGGGTGTCCTGGGTGGTTAGCTACTATGCTAGATGGTTCTGAAGACCTCAAAACACCCTGCTCTCAAGTACGACATTCTGGACCCTAGAATATGACTCGAGTCTCTCCTTCAACCCAACTCTATTCAACTTATTGGCCCATTTTATTATCCGCCATACAGAAATCAGATTTTCTCAATGAACCACACAATTTAAGTTAATTCATATCCACAGCACAAACAGTGTGAGATGAGCAACACACTGAAACTGTGAGCAACAGTAATGATGATGCTTCATTAGTAACTATTCTAATACATTAACAGCATATTAGGCCATACTGAAAATGTGAACAAGATAAGCAGTTATTTCTCATTTAATACTGATTATCATTCTACCTTTCCACAAGATTAATATTTTCCCGACATCAGACACCTGAAGACAAACACCAGAGAAATGTGATGATTGAATATCACACAGGTAAGATTAAAGGGATAGTTCACCCAAAAATGAAAATTCTGTCACCATTTACTCAAAAAAAAAAAAAAAAAAAAATACTATGGAAGTCAATGGGGTCAATCAACTGTTTGGTTACCAACATTCTTCAAAATATCTTCTTTTGTGTCCAACAGAAGAAAGACATTCATACAGGTTTGGATCAACTTGAGAGTGAGAAAATGATGATAGAATTTATTTTGGTTGAACAAACCCTTTATCCCTTGTGCGTTCTTACAGACATTTTTGTCTTTTTCAGATTTGTTTTGTGATAATTTTGCCTGTGTTAATGCCAACTGTATACATTTTGGCACAGGTGTGTATTTTTATTGGAATTTTACTATTTTATCCCCATTTCCTTTAATAAATCTATTTTACACTAGTAACAACAAATAGTTCCTCTCAGGACCTGAAGGACAAAAATGTCCCCACTGAAACTGCAATTTTTAATCCCAGGGCCAATTAACTATAAAATGATGCAGTCTTTGCTAATAGGCTTTCATTCTGTCGGCAAGGCTTCAAAATTAATTTTTTTTTTTACTATTTTTTAACCAAATGGTGATATTTTCTCAGATTTGGCCTATAAAGCAAATACACACTTTATTCCTGTTTTCTGGGGAAAATTTGGTATTGCGTCCAAACAAAATCTTACTGAAAGCTCATTTCTTTAGATATCAACCAAACATTTGGAACACAACCTGTTTAGATTTATGGCTTTAATTGTCTAGCAGTTTTAGAGTTTAACATGTTTCAGTTTATGAAAATGATTTATAAACATTATTTAATATAAAATATGTATTTTTATGAAACCTCTATACCTTTTTCCTTATTTCACTTTTAATTTTTTTTACTTCAACAATAATCTGCTAAGGGTCTTCTTTAAAATGAGACCAAACTTAACTCTGTGCTTCCAAGCTTCAAATGTTTAAGACAGTTTTTGGACACGGACAGTCCTCTATGATCCTGTGCAACTTTTTTGACACTCAAGGGTTAAGGTCTAAAGAAGAATTCCCACCATCAACCAAGAAATCAGATTTTCTCACAAATCTGTCTTACATCAGGAAGGAAATAAGTGGATGGAGAATGGCCCTGTCATTAGATATCCCTCAGACATCTTACAAGTGTTAGCCTATATGTATTTTACCCTCAAAGAGCACAATTAAGCTTTTTTTTTCTGTCTACTGTGCATTATCACTCTTGTGCAATGTTTTATCTTGAGGAGATGTTTCAGTAACTTCTTGTGTGAATCCTCATGAAGCAGCAGATTTCTTTCATCAGTGGTGTAAAAGCCTGGGTGTGCAATGAAATAATCATCCGTGCCATTTAATCCAAGAGAATGCTCAATTCGTCCCACTTTCCTTTCTTCTTCGTTTAAAAGCACTCTGGCTGGATAAAATATTTACAGATGAGGGAACTTTATGCGTAAGGTACTTTCTTTCATTAGTCCCCTCTTTTATCCACAAACCCCTGGCAATCCCCAAAACCCAAAAAGTCAGTCCTACACAACCCAGAGGAGTAAAGAAGCAAGGCTAAAATCTCAAAAGTGGCTCTGATTTCCACCCTGTACAAAAGAGTGGCGTACCAAATGTCCTGCGGGCTTCATTACACTGCGTCTCCATCTCTGATTCCATATCTAAGACAACATTGACTCTGTGCTCTTCTAATGAGCGAACACCCACATCCTTCCACATGAGCACTCAAAGACCAAGAGATACAGAAATGTAAATGGCAGAAGAAAGAGACAAAAGACTTACGATTGGTTTTGGAACAAAGGCACGTCCTGGGATGGTGAAACAGCTTTTGACAGTGCAGAGATACTGAGCCATGACTGAGAGACGGCTGCGCTGACGGCTTCCTGTGCTGGCTGTTAACCTCTAGAATTTAAAGAGGGGACAAAGTGAGTGAGTGAATGAATAAATGAATTAGATACAAAATGTTTTAAGACCTTTTTAATGCCCCTTTTAACCCTTGTGCATCAATTTAAAAAAGTTACACATAGGTCCAAAGAGGACAAAAATATCCATGTCCAAAAAAGAAAAATCTGAAAGCACAGACTTAAGTTTGTTCTCATTTTAAAGAAGACCCATGGCAGATTATTGTTGAAGTAAAAAATTCAAATGAAAATGAGCATAATTATATAATTTATGAACATTATTTCATATAAAATATGTATGTTAGAAACTGCTAGAAAATCAAAGCCATAAATCTGAACAAGTTGTGTTCCAAATTTGAGGTTGATTTTGTTTGGGCGCAGTACCAATTTCTCCCCGTTACATGCCAGCAAAGCTCCGCTGGTACACACAGTGGTTGAATTTGTGATTTGTAGTACAGCAGAGTTTTTCTTTCTCAAATATTACATGCACACACACAAACAATTATATTACACACGTCAACCACACTCTGACATCCACACCAACACACCCACACTATTATAGCTGCATAATTTATCCATCTGGCCCTATAATATGCAGAAAACAGGAATAAGGTAAGTATTTGCTTTATAGGCCAAACCTGAGGAAATGATGCCATCTGGTAAAAAAAAAAAAAGTTGCCAACAGAATGAAAGCCTATTAACAACGATTGCATCATTTTGTATTTAAATGGCCCTGGGATTAAAAATTGCAGTTTTAATGGTTTTCAGTGGGGACATTTTTGTCCTTCAGGTCCTGAGAGGAACTAATTTAAACTAAATAAAATTTATGCAGTTAGCATTAACACAAAGACAAAAAATAAGGACACACAAGGGTTAATTCAAGACCAATATCACAGTAACAAAATGGCAAAAATCTAGGCATTTTTCCCCTAACCATTTCATCTTAATATTTAAAATTACTCAAATACAAACCCGATTCCAAAAAAGTTGGGACACTGTACAAATTGTGAATAAAAAAGGAATGCAATAATTTACAAATATCATAAACTTATATTTTATTCACAATAGAATATAGATAACATATCAAATGTTGAAAGTGAGACATTTTGAAATGTCATGCCAAATATTGGCTCATTTTGGATTTCATGAGAGCTACAAATTCCATAAAAGTTGGGACAGGTAGCAATAAGAGGCCGGAAAAGTTAAATGTACATATAAGGAACAGCTGGAAGATCAATTTGCAACTTATTAGGTCAATTGGCAACATGATTGGGTATAAAAAGAGCCTCTCAGAGTGGCAGTGTCTCTCAGAAGTCAAGATGGGCAGAGGATCACCAATTCCCCCAATGCTGCGGTGAAAAATAGTGGAGCAATATCAGAAAGGAGTTTCTCAGAGAAAAATTGCAAAGAGTTTGAAGTTATCATCATCTACAGTGCATAATATCATCCAAAGATTCAGAGAATCTGGAACAATCTCTGTGCGTAAGGGTCAAGGCTGGAAAACCATACTGGATGCCTGTGATCTTCGGGCCCTTAGACGGCACTGCATCACATACAGGAATGCTACTGTAATGGAAATCACAACATGGGCTCAGGAATACTTCCAGAAAACATTGTCGGTGAACACAATCCACCGTGCCATTCATCGTTGTCGGCTAAAACTCTATAGGTCAAAAAAGAAGCCATATCTAATCAAGGTCCAGAAGCGCAGGCATTTTCTCTGGGCCAAGGCTCATTTAAAATGGACTGTGGCAAAGTGGAAAACTGTTCTGTGGTCATACAAATCAAAATTTGAAGTTCTTTTTGGAAAACTGGGACGCCATGTCATCCGGACTAAAGGCCAGAACACACCAAGCCAACGCCGACGAACTAGTGGAGACGAAAGCAGACTGCGGGGTTGGCTCACGTCGGCAGCGTCTGTGTCCAAAGTTGCCCTGACACACCAAACCGATGCTAAACAGCCGACGGCCAAGCAGCACATCAGTTCTGCGCCTGCGTGAGATGAAATGCCTTTCAGAAACAGCAGGCGGCAGTAGCTGAGCAGCCAATCAGGATGATCAGATGGCCCGACGGACCGACGAGCTCCAACGCCGATTCAACATTTCGAATCGGCCGAAAAAAGGCCGACGAGGACCAACTTCAGCCGACGGTGCGGAACACACTGAGAAAACTTAGTCGGCCGACGAAGAAAAACTGCCCGATGGCCGACCGTCGGCTTGGTGTGTTCCGGCCTTAAAGAGGACAAGGACAACCCAAGTTGTTATCAGCACTCAGTTCAGAAGCCTGCATCTCTGATGGTATGGGGTTGCATGAGTGTGTGTGGCATGGGCAGCTTACACATCTGGAAAGGCACCATCAATGCTGAAAGGTATATCCAAGTTCTAGAACAACATATGCTCCCATCCAGACGCTGTCTCTTTCAGGGAAGACCTTGCATTTTCCAACATGACAATGCCAGACCACATACTGCATCAATTACAACATCATGGCTGCGTAGAAGAAGGATCCGGGTACTGAAATGGCCAGCCTGCAGTCCAGATCTTTCACCCATAGAAAACATTTGGTGCATCATAAAGAGGAAGATGCGACAAAGAAGACCGAAGACAGTTGAGCAACTAGAAGCCTGTATTAGACAAGAATGGGACAACATTCCTATTCCTAAACTTGAGCAACTTGTCTCCTCAGTCCCCAGACGTTTGCAGACTGTTATAAAAAGAAGAGGGGATGCCACACAGTGGTAAACATGGCCTTGTCCCAACTTTTTTGAGATGTGTTGATGCTGTGAAATTTAAACTTATTTTTCCCTTAAAATGATACATTTTCTCAGTTTAAACATTTGATATGTCATCTATGTTGTATTCTGAATAAAATATTGAAATTTGAAACTTCCACATCATTGCATTCTGTTTTTATTGACAATTTGTACAGTGTCCCAACTTTTTTGGAATCGGGTTTGTACTTCAGCTTACTGTTGTACTAAATGCATTTTTTTGTAAATATACTTTTTTTCTTTGTTTTTTTTTAGGATAACAAATTGTTAAGTTGTAACTAATATTACCTTACTCTGCATCTCCGGTATTCTACCAGCCACCCAGATTTCTTACCAACCAGTTTATTTATTTATCTCATTCTCATATCAAAAGTTTTTTTCAAATGTTTTGCATGCTCTACAGTGTATGCCAAAAGGTTTAATATATGGGTCAATGACGTGACGGGTCATTTTTTTTTTTTTTTTGTCCAAAGGCCTTAATAATAATAAAAAACAAAGCTATGACATCCAAAGTATGCAAGGTAGTCCAAATAGAACTCTTTTATTGAATCAAAAAGGTTTTAATTATATTTTGCTACATATAAAGGTATTTTTAAGTGTCAAAAGGTCATTTGGTTTAACCGTCCAAAGGCCAATACAGCCATTTCATTAGTGATTAAAATATCTTAAATGTAATAAATGTATGTATTTTTTATTCTGGCATGATTTTATTACATCATATATCAGCAAAGTGAAAAATGGTATTAAAATTATGTGTAGAAGTCGTCGCTTTGTTATGACAAAGAATGTCCAGAAAAATTAATTTCATTGATGTCATTCGGAGTAACCAATATAAAGGGACCATTTTGGATCAAGTCATGCAGTTAATATCATGTGACAGGATGTGACATCATCCATCTGCAAAGGACCACATGGTCGTGAAGCACCATGAACAAACACAGAACAGTTGTGTTTTTTTTTAACTAATGTTAAAGATTAACAAATACAGAAAAAAATGTATTGCTCATTGTTAGTTAATGTTAACAAATAAGACCTTTTAGAAAGTGTTACCAAAAAAAATTAAAAATCCTGTAGATGTAATGGACTCTTTATTAAGATTTCATTACAGTTATTGGTTGTATAAAATATAATTTCTGCACAATGTTCAACATCAAATATTTGATGAAAATCCATACTTCAAATGAAACAGCAGCAGCTTCTACAAATATGTTTTATTATACATAAAATATTCATTCATTTTATATTCACACTTATGTTTTATTTAATTGTTTGTTTCTTCTATGACCACTCTCTCTTTGGGCCCTATAATCAACAGTCATTATGGTCTACTGTGCCTTTAGGAGTTCTGTGTAAACATTACCTTGCATGTAAAATGAACAACTGTGCTTTGCTGCAAGCTTAAAAAGCCTGAATTACACTTTAAAAAAAAGAAGCGCAGCAAAAAGATCAAACTGAAATGATCAAGGTCTTTGTTAAAAATAAACTAACTCAAGACAAAAGGACATTCAGAGGTGCTTACAGCTCAGATTAGCACAAGATTTCTCCTCATTATCTCACTGAGATGTTTCTGAACATCAAATCAGCATTTTACATTTTGCTGCAGGTTTTTATAATGTTATAACATGGTTCTAGATTGCTGTTAGATATTGATAATGACTGCATCAGAATATGCATACTTCCCTACTGTATATAGTAGGTGAAAACCAGTATGTGAAAAAGTGTTCACACTATTCATATCATAAAACTATTGACCTACAGATGACCTACTACTTCTGTAAACTTCCAGTTCTGTAAACATCCAATGGACACTCTGCAATCACATGAGGCCAGTGCAACCAACACTGGTCACATGACAATGACAAATGTCATCATTACTATATATAAAGTACTTATTTAATGGCCACATATGTTGTAATTCAAAAGAAGTACCTACTCATAAAATATGCGATATTGGACACAGAAAAAATGTTATAGCATGATGATAGATGGACAGACAGTAGGGCTACTCGATTATGGCAAAAATCATAACGACGATTATTTTGCTCAATATTGAAATCACGATTATTTAACACGATTATAGGTGGGTGAAATGATCAAAGTCTTGAGCCATTTTAAATGTCAGTGAAATTTCACAATTATCCATACTTAAGCAAAAACTATTACTAGTCCTCAAAACAGTTACAGAAGACAAGTAAACAGTCAGCAATACAATAAGAACAAGGAAACTAAACTACAAACAAAACCGACAAAAAAATACAACAGAACAAAAATACAAACTAGAATGTACATTTCCTGAAGAAAATGTGAATGGTGCTTGCAGTGGCAAAACTCGGCACTCTTGATTAACATGATGCTAACATAATTACCGACCTGCTAGGATGTTTTTAGCAAGATGTTAACATGATTAGCATGTTTGCTAACATTATGCTAACATGATTAGCATGTTGCTATCATGATGCTAACACCATTAGCATGCCGATAGCATGTTTTTAACAAGATGCTAATCATGTTAGCATAATGCTAGCAACATGCTAACATGATTACCATGTTGTTAGTATGTTTTTAATAATAATAGTGCTTTATTTATTTCAGAAAGATGTACCAACAGTGGTATTCAGATAAGTAATGGCCTATAACAGATATTGAATAAAGTAATCAAATGTAAAATTTCACTGCTGTATACATTAAATATTGACTAATCCTTATGAAAGCTACAGTTTATTCATTCAAGAGCAGTGATTGATTTTATCTTTGTCTTTTGTTGTTTGATTAACAATAATGACTGCAGCAGATGTATTAGGCTGCTGTCACTTTAAGAGCTAACGCACGGACACAATATACTGTTACACAAGTGCTCTTTCTCAGCCTTTACATTCACTTAAGACATAACCGACTGTGTTTACGAGGATAATTACCAAAATGGCATTTTGACATATTTATGTGTAGACTATTTGACCGTTTAGGTGCGTATCTGAAGCCCTTTGCTTATGCACGTTCCTCCCCGTCTCGGGGCACACGCACAGGAGGCCGCCTAGGGAACAGTATCTCTTTTGAGGCTTAATGTGGTTTTAATAACACGGTTTAATATCAAGCATGTCCCGCAGTTTAGCAGCAATAGAATGCATTTTACAACACTCATTTATTTACCTGATTTGGATGTCAAGTTTGGGCTATTAAGGAGGAATGAAAGTGCACCGCTGTGAAGAAAAGGAAGGTGTGTGGGATGGAAAGCGGTAGCAGCACAACAATAATGTAAGTTTCAGGTCGTTTATCTTGTTTTCATAATCGTTGGAAGCCAAAATCGAAATCAATGATGATTAACTGCACAGCCCTAAATAGGATAGATCAATCAATTTCATGAAAAACTACTGGCTGTTGACCCATTGGACAGAAACTACACATTTTGTAAACTAAACTTTTGTAAACTGTCTCCCATCACAATAATACTAGGAATAAGAGTGTTCAACTTACTTCAGCCACCTCTTTCTGGAAGGTCAGTGTAAGCCTTGTACGTCCAAACATAAAGGACCCAGTTCTGTTGGACATCTGCTCCAGCCACTTTATGATGAGAGGAGTGGACACACTGAAGGGCAGGTTCCCAATGATGTGCAGGTTGGGGGGCACTGAAACACACAAACTCAGAGTGTCCACTAAAGATCCTTTCACTTTTACCTTCTTATACATCAGCAGAATACACAAATGATGTTACTGCCAAACATCAGCATAGACAGCTGAGAATACATAGTGGTTTTGTTACAATAAAAATACAAACCAAATTCAGTTGCTGATAACATAACCTCACTACAAGCTATTGTACAATAAAATGCATACATTCATTAGACTGAATACAGGGTGGCAGACATTCAGGTGAGCTGACCTTAGCTTGTTTTTGTGCAAGTAAGAAAGTGGTTGTTCTGTCTTCTGAACAGAGAGGCGATGGAAGGTCTGAACATTTTAAAGGATTTGTTGTAACACTTGGACTGAATTCTAGCAAGAACTGGCAGCCAAAACAAAGGCTTGTGTGAAATGAGAGACTTACAGATTAAAAATGAAGTTAAGCTGCTGCATTTGGACAATATCAGGGGAAAATACATAAGCCTATTTTCTCTGATTATTGATAATCATTTCAAACAGTCTCAAATAATAACATTTCAGACAGGACTTTAAGAGTCCAACAAATTATGTTTATGTATTTAATGACTCAAATATACAAAAATCATCCTCCACAAATATCAGCAGCCTTGTTAAATATGACCAAAATTATTTTAAAAAATGTGAAAAATTAATACATATTCTCTCTCTAAAATACCCTTAGTAATTCTTAAAGGGGACCTATAAAGCCTCTTTCACAAGATGTAATATAAGTCTCTGGTGTCCCCAGAATGTGTCTGTGAAGTTTCAGCTCAAAATACCCCACAGATCATTTATTATAGCTTGTCAAATTTGCCCCTATTTGGGTGTGAGCAAAAACACGCCGTTTTTCTGTGTGTCCCTTTAAATGCAAATGAGTTGCTGCTCCCGCCCCCTTTCCAGAAGAGGGCGGAGCTTTAACAGCTTGTGCTTCGGTTGCACAACAACAACAAAGCTGGAGAATCTCAGGCAGCCAAAATGAGGATTGTCAGTAACGGTGTTCAGCCTTACATTGTTCAAACCGGAGTCGACACTGATGGAGAGACTCAGGAAGAAGTTACAACTTTTAGAATGAAACTGGACGTTTCTGAATGGTTAGTGGATAAATTTATGTAGTTGCTGTGGAGCTGATTCAACTCATCCACTAGCATGTGGCGTCATGTTAATCTCTTAATCCAGTGTTGAATTGACCCTCGTTTGTGAAGCATGTCGATGTAAAATGACGGCAACAACACACTACTACAACAACTCTTCCTCTTCTCTAAAGCAGCCCAACATGGCCTCACCCTCTTTGTTGTGTGTTCTTGGGGGCGGGGTTTCAGAAAATGTTGGGTTTTGTGATGTCACTAACCTGGGAAGAAGCTCATTGTAGTCCCTACCAGCCATTTGTTATAGTCCTTAAACAGAGATTTCTTTAAAAGAAAATATATCCCTTTGCATTGAACTTTGAGTGTTGTAACTTTACAGATGTTGTTTATGCTCAAACAGCAACATTACACACTGACTAAAGTTAAACAAGTAAAATAATCAACCACCCCTTTAAGAGTGAAAAGTGAAGTATGTTTCACTGGGGTATAAATATGAAGTGACTGTAGTGTACAGTTTGGAATAACAGCTCCCATTCAAAGGTCCAGAAAAGCACACCTCAAAAACAACAACAAAAAAATGGTTCACTGACCAGTTTTGTCATGGCCATCCCTGTCCAGTCCAGAATTCAGGAAAGAAAAGAAAAATCTGCCCTATGTTTATAAACCTTATTACACATTAATGGACTTGAACTGTAATCTAAACAAAGAGAAATTGAACAAATTAAAATATACATTTAGGAGGTGCCAATAATTGTGGCAAACATTTATTTAAAAAAAAAAAATAGTGTAAGACTTTAATTAAATATTAGAGTCTTGTGTATATTGTAGATAAGAAGATAAAAAGTGAAGGCATTTTATCACAGACTGTTTTGTTCATATTTACCAAGAATGCCATAATTATTTACTGAAACTCATTGAAATGTTTACCATCTTCCCATGTCTTGACTATGTGAGCTGGGAACCCTTTTTCCAGTCTGTATGTGAGAATATCTCCATGTGCGATCCTCATTCTTCCTGGGGCAGCCTCAGATAAAAGCTGAAAAACAACAAAAGACCCGAATACTTCAATATACATGCTTACTAAGCTGATTTAAAAATAAAATAAAACATTGCTGACCCAGTAGAACTAAGTAATGTACATTGTAAGAGAAAAAGATATATATACTGTATATAGTATATATAATCATAGATCTATAAAGGCACATTTGTTCTTGTGAGATTCAGCTGCATCCACACTGACAGGTGTCATTAATGTACAAGACTGTATCAGTCAGTGAAAAATAAATATAAACATAAACATTACTTAGATGTAATAGAAACATGTAATATAAACATTTCTTCTAATGCTCCTTCTAACTCTCACTGTGCAAACCTACTATTAACTGACTCTTTATTACCAATTTTCTTTAATGAATTGTAATGAGAGCGATAAATTGGCCATGCCCAATCAAATAAATGAAAATGCAAACCTGTAATCCTGGCATAAAGCGAGTGTCCTTCTCCACCACTAACACGTCTGCTGCTCCAGCTTTCAGAATAGATCGGGTGAGACCCCCAGGTCCAGGTCCAACCTCACACACATGCGCATCCTTCAGGTTTCCCGCCTGCCGGACAATCTTATCTGAAATCCAATCCATTTTGTTAAAAAGGTTACATTTAGTAACCATATAAACAGTGTGCTAATTCACTGAAGTCTTGTAAACGTATTTCGAGATGTACCTGTGAGTCTCATGTCGAGGAGGAAGTTCTGTGAAAGCTGTTTCTCTGCTCTCAGGTTGTACAGTTTGATGATCTCCCCTATGGTCGGCAGGGGAGGTAACCGATAACAGGCCAGTTTCTGTGTAGCTGCCATCTGACTTCAGCTCAGTCAACTGAAAAACACGAGGCTCTTCTCAAATACAGTGGGGAACCAACAGTCTGTTTTGCCAAATTTGAGGTTAATTAGTTCATCCAAAAATTAAATTTCTGTCATTAATTACTGACCCTTATGTCTTTCGACACCCGTAAGACCTTCATTCATCTTCAGAACACAAATTAAGATATTTTAGATGAATTCTGAGAGCTTTCTGTCCCTTCATTGACAGTCTAGGAGACTACCACTTTCCAGCCCTAGAGAGGTAGTGGTTTATCTGGTATAATTTTTATGAAGGGATGCTTTTTTATGAAGCGCTTTGTTTGTGCAAAAAAAAACTAAAAAAACAATGTATCACTTTATTTAATCTCCAATGTTCGTTCACAAGAGCGTCACGATGCATGCATGTTGTGTTGACACGAGAGCAGACGTTGTGTGAATGCTCATTGGAGATTAATATTCTGTAAATAATAAAATAAAATTCAATAAATCAAAACAATTGAGGTTAAACCACTGGAGTCACTGGATTACTTTCATCATTTATTTCTGGGGCTTGAAAGTGGTAGTTGTACAGGCTGTCAATGGAGGGACAAAATGTAGATTTCATTAAAAATATCTTAATTTGTGTTCTGAAGATGAACGAAGGTCTTACAGGTGTGGAACGACATGAGAGTGAGTAATTAATGACAGAAATTTTCATTTTTGGGTGAACTAACCCTCTCTTGCTTCAGTGGCATGCACTCAAAGTGACATGGATCAGGTTTTGAACAAACTTCTTCCTGTTATCAGAGCGTGATTTAAGAATGTTCCAAAGAGCATCTTAAATGAAGGAAAGAAACTGCAAATCTCCATACAGAACATCTGAGCTGTCAGTGTCACATGGCTTCATCATGTCTATGTTATAGATCAATTACAAGCCAACTTGGGACTTAAAGGCCTGGTTTCACAGACAGGGCTTAAACTAAACCAGGATTAGGCTTTAGTTCAATCAGGACATTTAAGTAGCTTTTATAAATGTGCCATAGAAAAAGAAAAAACATTAC
This sequence comes from Ancherythroculter nigrocauda, assembly GCA_036281575.1. Lineage (NCBI taxonomy): Eukaryota > Metazoa > Chordata > Actinopteri > Cypriniformes > Xenocyprididae > Ancherythroculter > Ancherythroculter nigrocauda. Next base: position 4,083,534 of record VTFQ01000019.1, read on the forward strand.
TGGTGTGCATCTTGAAACAACAATCACACTGACATATTTTAAGATATCTATCTATCTATCTGAGCAAATTTCTACTGTCCATTTAACTGATTAATTGATTGTCTATTATGTTACTGCTTTTGTAAGCGTCCTTGAGTTTGGGAAAGGCGCTATATAAATTAAACACATTATTATTTATGTCAGTACAAGTTAAACATCTCCAACATGCATTTTAGTCTGGACTATCTTAAACCGGGTTACAGACTCGTAATGCTCGGGCAACACCTTGTGGTTAATGATCTGAACTGCAGTGACTTTGAGTCAAACTGTCGGTTTTACACTTCAGCTGATATTAAGGGTAAAATAATATACATAGCGATTTCTGGATCTCCCCAATTTATGAAAACATTTGTGGTTTATTGTAAAATATATAAACTATAATTCACAAACGGAACTTTTCGGGTAATAACAACGACTAACGTTAGTCTGTCCTGACGCAGAAATACAGAGAATAATAGGAATACAGGGGATAACTGTATTAAAGCACAGACACATGTCCTGATCGAGAGATTTACAGACTGCATGAACCTCCAGACAGTTAAATGACTGACAGCTATGCTAATAAACAACACAACAGTGTCTGTTTAACAAACCTAAAGCGCTTTAAAAAGGGATAACTTATATTTCACTTCTTACTCAGCAAAATATTTAAACAACATCTATATTCAATAAGAACAACGCTGTTTTAAGCCGAAAAACACACAAACAGGAAGCACGTTTTCCTCACCAGTGCAGCGGTCTTCCGGAGGTTATCCTGACACTGAAGCATTTCATCCAATGAGGTGTCGACGCTGATCAAACTGACCAATCATGTCGATGAGGGGCGGGGATTATTGGTGCCCTTGAAAATGTGCTTTTTTACGTCGTAATTTCTCATAGTGTCCACCAGAGAATATGTGGCAGATTATAGGCAGATTCTAAGCGCTACATGTTCTTCTCTCCTCAACTTACACTAAACCAGAGCTTCACAAACCTTCCTCACATGCAGATAAACATATGAAATACTGATTTGTTTTATTTTTAAATTATTTAGATGTGTTGATGGTTTAAACTGAAGAGATATTCTATTAAATAAACAGCAATATTGTGTGTATTTATCAAACTAATCAATACAATTATATACAATCATGTGAAAACTGTAAAATATATACAAAAAAATATAAATGTGAAATATTGCAAACGCAGTTGAAATTCATTCATTTAATTTAATTTAATTTAATTCTTTATTTCAGACCCTTATGTTCATATCAAACAAATAAAAGAAAAGAAAAGAATAAAATACAAGCTTACATTACATTCAACAAACATTATTTAAAAAACACACAAACTTGTGTTCCAGTGCTTCCAGAACCAGGAGGAATATACTGTCACTTAATTTAGGATCGTCTGAACATTATAATTGTATTTCTTAATCGACACATGATATTATACATATAATTCATTAATACAGCATGCAAAGTAACCAGAGGTGTCAAGTAACGAAGTACAAATACTTCGTTACCTTACTTAAGTAGAAATTTCGGGTATCTATACTTTACTGGAGTAATTATTTTTCAGACGACTTTTTACTTATACTCCTTACATTTTCACGCAATTATCTGTACTTTCTACTCCTTACATTTTAAAAATAGCCTCGTTACTCCTATTTCATTTCGGCTTGTTTTCATTCCGGCTTGGAAAAAAAACAACTATCCAGATAAATCGCGCCATCTGGATAGAGTGAATTTGATTGTGGTTGGATGAGAATAAACATATACAATTCTGACACCCTATTGGGTTGTACGCGATCCAGCGCACCTGCACGTCACAAATCACGTCAAATCACAAATCACGTCACACTCCAGCAAGGACGACAGTGCTGGGGGTCGTTACTCGAAAAAGATTATTTCTTAAAAGTTATTATTTCTCTACTACTGGCTCATTTAGGCTATCAAACGGGTGCTTTCTCTTCGTCCTCTGCAAATTAAGCTAGGTAGTTCGGTAGAGAGACGTTTGAATAAATTAGCGTATACACCGGTTTTTAAACTTTTTTTTAGCGCGACCCTTTTTATTTATGTGACCCATAGTCATATACAACCATGTAGCTAAACAAGCCAAAACGAAACTGAAGGTAAACCTGCGTTGCTCTCTCTTTCGGTGAAGTGGAGCAGTGCTCTTGCTGAATGGCACGGATTGCACTACGGACTATTGTTCCTTTTATATGTTTTTTTTTTTTTTAACTGTATTTTATTTTTTATAACGAACAAGCTGCGATGTCACGTTTCCAGTGCTTTGTTGTGTGTGCGTGAGGCGCGGGCGCGATCAAACAGCTGTCTTTGCAGGGGACTTGCCTCATCGTCATGGCAACGGTTCGTGGCCAGGTCAGATTACGTCAGGCCCTGCGTTCCATTTGGAGGGGCTCATCCCTGTGCCCTAATCCCTTCAAAGTGTTTACCCTCCAGAGTGAGAGCTTCGAAGGGATGAAGGGTGTAGAGGTCAAAAATACTCCTTTTTTGGAACGCACTTCTGCGTCATCTTAACGAGACAATCAAGGAGGATAGATTGCGCAAGTTGCGCCCTTTGTTTAACGTTAGTTAATTTTTTTTGTTTTTGGTTTATCGCACCATAATGTATATTGTGTCTATGTATTTGAAACATTTGAATGGACTGATAAAGGGAGCTGTAAAGTATTTTTGTTGAAGTACAATGTTGTTTTGACCATAATAATGTACTAAATCTAACTCGTATAAATATTACAGTATAGAAAAATACTATACATATATTTATAGGTAAAATCGAACTCCGAGCCCATTCTGTGAAGACAAACAACTTCACTGTGCAAAGGATCATGGGGGTCCGAAGTGTCCATCAGTTATACCCTTCGAAATCCTTCATTCCGAAGGGCCCTTTAAAGTGGCCAGTTTTGAACACTTCGGTTTGGAACGACCCTTCAATATGGCGGCCATGATTGTTTTCACTCTGAAGTGCCCTTCGGAGGGCGATATATCCCATTTGGAACACACCGAGAGTTTGTTGCCGTTTGTTGGATGCTCAGACGACCAAACAAACGCTGATTAAACATGTTCAGTCTGGTAAAAACAGACTCCAACCAACGCCAACACCTATCCAACAAGCTCCAACAGACGAATTTGTTGGCGTTTGTCGGTGCGGTGTGAACTGAAACAGCTGAAAACTTTGGCGGGTTGGCGGGTGTTAATGTCAAGCCCTGATTGTTACTAAGCCTGCCCTGGGTACACCAAAACTACCCACATTTTTCTTGTCCGCTGCCCTCACAGATTCCTGCAGTTAAGCTTGGATGTACATTGACATTCCAATAAAGGTTATTGATGACATTTTGAGGAGGTGGAGTGCACAATAGACCCCTGTGACACGGCCTAAGCTTTTGTCCTTAATGGCATTTTTTTCCCTTACATTACTTTTACTTTTATACTTTAAGTAGTTTTGAAACCAGTACTTTTACACTTTTACTTGAGTAAAAAGCTTGAGTTGATACTTCAACTTCTACAGAAGTATTTTTAAACCCTAGTATCTATACTTCTACTTGAGTATTGAATGTGAATACTTTTGACACCAGTGAAAGTAACATCACTGAATACAAACACTTGCACTTGTCCACCGGGAGCTTGAGCAAAATTCATAATGTGTCATTAAATACCTGAAGCTGTTCATTTTAGCTTTACTGTATCTACACCATAGATGCAGCGTATAAAATCAAGTACAGTAAGCTCTAAAAGTGCTATTTTACATAATCTGTGCACATATAACATTTATATTTGCCTATCCATACATCTTATAGCACTGACGCTGCACATCATCATCATTTAGATCATTTCTAATAATGTGACACAAGTATTTTATTTTATTCACCACATTTAATAGGCTACTTGGTCACACAAATAAAAAGAGGGAAAATGTTGCTTAAGATCCTCTTTGGATTTAACAATCATAACCACACTCTTTTTAGTATTAAATTTGATATCTGCGCACCATAACTTGATCCAGCTCTATAAGGGGACAGAATAACTAAATCATCAGCAAACATCAAATGATTAATAAGACTATCACCTCTTACACGTCCGGTCTTACATTCATTTAACTCAATAGAAAGATCATCCAAATTAAAAAGAAGAGGTGACAATATTCCCCATTTGTCATATAAAAGGGTGCCGAGACATTCCTACCCCATCTGAATTGTATGGATTGATGTATATACCAGTAATGTAAATTACGAACCATTTCCTTTAATGAATATATGCATAAATCAGTGCCATGCTTCCTTTTAAAACCAAACTGATTATCCGTAGTTATTAAACATTATTTAAGCCCATCCATCCAAATACTTTTGAAATTATACTTGCTCAGGCAATTGGCCTATAATTTTCTATACTAGATATTTTACCAGTTTTATCTTTAATTACTGGCACTAATATAACTTTTAACCCAGGTGAAAAAAAAGTATAATCAAGTACATTTCTATAATGTACTTAAAGTGCTCTATTTTCTCACACTAATTTTGTACATAATATACTAAAAATTCTTCTTTAGTACTTCTTAAGATCATCTTAAGAACATCAACTGTACTATTTTGAGACAGCATGAAATATGAACTAAAATGTGCTTTTAATATACTATCTCTGTACTTAAAAAAATTTATTTAGATACTGCTTATAGTACATTTGAACCCATAGTGTACTACAACTAAATATAGTTTTTAAATACAGAGAGGTATTCAGATGTGTGCTAATAAATATCATTATATTAATGTAACATTATATATACAATAATACAATATTATATTATAATATATATATACACATACATAAAATAAAGCACTATTATAAAACGGTAATGTTTAAGTGTTTATTCAGTTCTAATATGTATTTATTTTATTGTCATCTCACACATGGATCTGCTTTCTTCCTTTTGTTACAGATCCCTTGTTCCCCTGGACTCCATTTCCCAAGATCCTCCTGTTCTCCACACCTGCACTCACTTCCCTCGTCATCTCCCCATCATCACGGATCACCTGCACCTGGACTCTATTATCTGCACTCCCTTTATAATGCACTCACTCCCTGCACTCCTTGTCCGTTCTCTGTTTATGTTAAGTGTATGTTGGATGTACTCTGCCTTAGTATTCATTAAAGTATTGTATTATTGTGGAAATCCGTGATCTGCTTCATCTCTACACCACCATACCATAACACCTTTTTATAACAGGATGTTTTCTGTACTATTATTTCTATAATAAAATAAATGTGATATCTTTTTAAATATTAGCATCAAACAAACAATATAATTCTTATTCTCAGAATGTGTTGTGTTGTGTTTCAAAGAAGACGCATGTATTTCTTATATATAATATATATATTTTTTTCTTTTTTTTCCTTTTTTTTTTTTGGTGCTGTTCACTGTTTCTGGTTTAAATGTGATTGCTTCATGTTAAATTGACTTGAAATGGTTACTAGAACTCACTTGATGTTTTAATTTTGAAATAACATGTTTCAGTCAAGTAACCCAATCAAACAGGACTTTCACTTCCCATCATGCTTTGCACCGGGCTGAAGTGGGAGAGTAAATATTGAAAAAGTGTTATTTTATGCAGGTTTTTTTTTTTTGGAAAGATGAGAATAGATGAGAACTTTTTACTGTTTAATGTTCTATTATGTAAAAGTTTTTGTTATGTCAATGTTTTTTTGGAGATTACCGTTGGTGAAGTGTTGAGCTTGGGTTGAGGACCTGCTAACTAAAATTGCCTTTTTTATCTAATGAAGCAACCACTATAATAGTGCTTTGAATCAAACCAGTATCATTTCTAGACTGCCAACACTGATTATCACGTATAAATAGTTAAGTTTAGTTAAGTTTAGTTGGTTGCTAAAGGACAAAACAAAAGCATTAATAATCAGATTATTATACATATAGAATTCATTACAAACAGATTTCCAGGCATTTCTCTCTTTTCCCCATCAGTTTTTTTGCTTGCTTTAAAAGAACTGTCTCTTGTTTAGTAAAGTTTTTTATTATTATTGCAGTCTTCTTCTGCTGCCATTGTTTTTCTTGGATTTGCTTCTCAGTTCCATGGCAACCTCTCTCATGCTAATTCAGATTAGCACAGTTGGTTTTGAATTAGCCTAATCGTTTAAGTCAGGACTCCATAGTCCAGGTTTTAGTAATCTGTACTTAATCTGTTTCAGAAAGCCATTTTTTAAACCATGATTAATTATTCTAGATTAAAGCCTATCCTGTCTCAATAACCCTGTCCGGGAAACCGCCCCATAGAGTTCAGGGTTTATGTGATGATAAATTAACCCTGATTTCTGGAATAGCCTGTTCAATTCAAGCTATTTCTAACAAACACAGCTCACACAAAGACAGATTTTATTGCACTAAAGAATCAGGGAGAAGTTTAGTGAATCCTGAGACAATATAACTTCACCTCTATATCCAAAGAAGTGTTCATTCTTCTTAACAAACTGCAATAGAGTTTCACTAAAACACTTGTGTATTGATACAGAAAGAGACTGAAGGAGAAACAGATTGAGATCTGAACAGATCAGAATATTTATGACTCTCATTCACTGCATAAACTGATTCAAACACTAATTATTCAAAATAAACAATAATGAAATTCAGATTCTGTGAAATTGTAATAAAAACTGTAATAAAAATCAGTTTCATCAGAAAGCTGACTGAATCACATCAGCATTATTAGTTAAACAGAGTTTATTTCTCAAATGTGCTGAAATGTTTTTAATGCAGGAATTAGTGTCCGAAGCGTCTCGATCGTCTCCGGGTGGTTGGTCCCAGTATAGGTCATAAACCCGCCCTCTCCGTGTAATTAAACGGCTGAGAAAAATTAAACAATTCAATTACACTTAAAAAAAAATCCAAAGATGGTTTCTGTCATTTTATGTAGTTTTTTATCACACTGAAGTTCAAGTGTTGATTTTTTTATATATTTGTTATTTGATGCTATAAAAACAGGATGTGACGTCATGATTGACAGCTTCTCTGAGTGAAGTAGTCACTGAGGCACCAACTTTTTCAGAATGAGATTGGAGCTTTAACTTTTCCATAATTTCCATAACTACATTTCCATAAATGTTTATTACATAAATGTTTTTTATTTCAGGTTCTGAAACACCACAAGATGTCATATCCCAGTATCCCAATGGCAGCTTCACTTTTCCACAATGGAAGAGAGTGGAGGAGCATCTTCCGTGTTTTTTACAGTCTATGACATCATCATAAACCTCAAAAACGATGACAATCAACGAAATATTCAGATAAACAGATCAACTCTGAACATCACAGAACAAGCTATGACAGTCAACAGAACTACAGCAGAAATAAAGAGTAAGAATAAAAATAGTGGGACATTTCAGCTGCATAATTTATTCACACTGCAGTGCATGCTGGGAGTCATGAATGAGTTTTGTACTATCTGGTACCCAGCATGCACTGCAGCAGGATCTTCACCATTGTTCAGATTCATTCACTGATTCTTGAGTATCTGTGAGTCTGAATGATGCAGAAGATCAAAACTTTCAAACTCTGGATTATCAAATTCTGTTCTGAAACTCAGTCTTTCTTAGAGATTTCAGTGAAACTTTGACTTTGTTTTTCAGAATCAGATCCATAAATAATAAAAGTGTTTATTGTTTATATCCATGAGCTTAAATGAACAAATGATCAGTTAAACTCAAATAAACAATTATCCATTTACAAATTCAGTGAAACTGTGTAGAATCAGGTTCAGTTTAAATTATAAATAATTATGTGAAAATGAGCAAAGTGACAAACTTCACTGAAATAATAATCAGATAAATGGTTATTAATCTAAAATTGTCTAATAATTGTTCTTATTGTGTAAAGTGATTTTTAAACTTCTTCTAAACTGTAATTAAATAAACTTGTTGTTTATTAATCTGTTGATATGAAATATGAGAGTGTGAGTGTTGCTGTAGTGCTGATATCAGTCATGTGATCATCACGGCCCAATCACAGCCACCGTACTGATATTCAGATCAACAGCACTCTTACTCATGTGATCTGGATTAAATATTGGAAACATGATGAAAGCAGGAAGATCCAGACCTACAGGAGTAACGATTACTGACTATTGACCGGTAAGATCCTCAGAGAGTAACACCAGAAGAATGGAAAAAGTGTGTCAGTGAAGGTGTGTGTGAATGTGTGTAGATGTGTGTTAGTTACAGGATCAGAGAATGACACCGTTCCTCTGTCATAGTCCAGATTCACTCTCACACGATCAAACCTCTGTTTGACATGAAAACCAGAACCTACAATCCATCCGTACCGACTATATTTCACACTCCAGACATCAGTGTTGAAGAAATCACGTCCCTTCCTCTGTTTTGATGCTGTAGTTACTCCAAGAGTCCAGGCTGAACTCTCTTTCACCTCCACATCCCAGCAGTGTGTTCCTGAGTTAAAACCCTCTGAACCCAGAACACAGGGATCACAGTCAAATCTCTCTGGATTATCAGGAAGAGGTTGTTTGTTCTCGCTGTATCTCACACTGGTCAGATCATCAGACAGGATGAACTGTGGATTCGCAGTGTTTGGATCCAGAATCACAGGAGCTGATGAGACACAATCAACAGATGCTTTTATTGTTCATATAATGATCAAGAGTGACCCAACACAGATTATTATGAATTATGACACTGTTGAACAAACACATGTTCCTCTGATCACTGTCAGTGCTGTTATTAGTTTCACACTCATTTTATCATCAACTACAAACATTAAATGTGTGATTCAGACATTTGTGTCCATCAATTAAAATCACAATAAATCAGTGAGATCTGTTGAGATTTCTGCTGTAGATGAAAAACTGTAAGTGTGTGTCTGATCTTCAGCAGCATCTGATCATCTTCATGTTATCGGCTCTTATAGTCTGTGTTGATTTAAATCAGTTTATTCTCACTGTCTGTTGAGTTTCACTCACTAATTATGAGACTTATGAGGAATTATTAGTGAATCTGAAAGCTGAAGTTGTGCTGTGACTTTTATAAGCGATCGGGTGTACGATGTTCCCCGGCGGGAAAAATAGTCCCATAGACTTTGAGACGAACTTTGACGGGTCATAGCTCTGAGCGAGAGTTGTACCCCTGGGGTGTAAGAGCCAAATGTGCTCCATTGACACACTATGGTGAAGGGAATGACCATCCTGATCACATGATTCTCCTACTTTGGGAACTTCCATAGGGATTCTGTATTGAACATTACTATGACCACATAAAGACAAAGGGGTGGGCTCATTTAACTCAGGCAACCAATCAGTGTCTCAGGATCATTGTGAAGATATCAAGCCACACCCTAGCAACCATTTAGATCACCCTAGCAACAAATTCCATAGACTTCCATTCAAAGAGATCAAAAGGGAATATCTTTACATAGAAGTGTCATAGAAACACAAGGGTCTTGTTTGACTCAGAGCAGCAAACAGCCAATCATGAATCACCTTCAACACTTCCTAGCCACTCCCTAGTAACCATTGTCAAGCACCCTAGCAACCGAAACCCAAAGAAGGATATCTTCAAATCTGAAAGTCAGAAACTTTATATTATTCATACTGACAGGCAGCCTTTGAAGTATCATGATTGGCAGCTGCCAAGCTACTCCCTAGCAACCTAACAAATTACCCTAGCAACCATTCAGCAAGACCTGTATATCTGCATCAGAGCATTGTAGAGACATGGGGTCGGCTCTTTTCACTCATGCTAGCAAAGTGGATTTCCAACTAGTATTGTTTTTGGTGGCCTGTTTTAATTTTAGTTTTAGTCTAGTCTTTGTGTTAAGCGGTAATTTTAGTTTTTATTAGTTTTAGTCATGTTCATACTCTTTTTAGTCTAGTCAAGTTTCAGTCGACTAAAAGTCTGAGCATTTTAGTCTTATTTTAGTCAGATTTATCCATGAGTATTTTAGTCTAGTTTTAGTCGACAAAAACTGATGACATTTTAGTCTAATTTTAGTCAATAAAATTTTTATTTTATAATGCATTGAGATGTCTCTTATCCCTTTTAGACCTGAATGCTTTTTTAGTTTTTTTTTTTTCTGAACGACAAACGCAAAAGTAAAGACTCATAACTCCAAAACTGTAGCAAGGAGAGTCAAAAGATAGATATCATTTGATAGAATACTTTTTAATGTTTTAGAAAATATAAATTACATTTCGAACATTGGATAAACACTGCATCCAGGAAAGATGAGAGACATGTTTTTAGCCAAGTATGTTACATCATTCCGTGAGTAATATCTTGTGATCAACGCAATATATTATGTTGATTTTGGATTCATTTTAATCCTAAGAATCTGCTTTAAATAGTGATGTGCATTTTCTATGATCTATGCATTTTTCATTAAGTTATGAGCATGTGAAATCTACACATTTAACTACAAATCGGTCCCTTTCTCTATGTCAGAGGAAGTGACGTCAACTGCGTCTGCGCAGTGCGACCTGATGCAGCCCCTGAAGTGAGACACGGGAAACAGAAATACTGCAAAATATTAATAATAATGCGACTAAAATAACGTTATAACATTTTGTCTCGTCTCGTTTTGATTAATGAAAATGAAGAGATATTTTAGCATATTTTTATTTTTTAAACCACATTTAGTCTCTTTTTTATTCGTCAACAATATTGCATTATACATTTAATTATCGTCATCGTCACATGACCAGCATTTACGTTGCGTCTCGTCTCGTTTTCGTCACGTGATAAAGGTCCGTCGACGACAATATTTAGTCATAATTTTCATTGACAAAAGCAGCACTACTTCCAACATGTTAGACATGCTAGCAGTGAATAGCCACATGCTAATAGTGATTAGCTAAGTGTTAAATCAGGCTGAAAACATGCTAAGAACTCTATAAAAACTCCATCTATGACAACTACCAACCACCTAGCAACACCATAGCAACCACCATGAACACCCAAGCAACACCTTACCAACCACCTAGATTACTGTAACAACAATCTAGCAACTACCCTGAACACCCTAGCAACTGCCTAGTAACAACTCATTACACCCTGGCAACCATTTAGTATCTAGAAACCACCCATAATAACTTGGCAATGGTCTAGCAACATCCTAGCAACCATCAAGGACACCCTAGCAACCGCCAAGCAACACCCTACCAACCACCCAGATTACCTTATCAACCATCTAGGAACTGCTGTGAACACCCTAGCAACTGCCTAGTAAAATCCCAGCAACGAGTGCCGAGTTTTTCCACTGCAAGCACCGCTCACATTTTCTTCAGGAAATGTACATTCTAGTTAATATTATTATTATTATGAGTGTAAATCTTCTAACTGTAACTCTTAACAGCCATCAAACTTGGCTCAGATCTTCAGTCTGTTCTGACTTGGGTTCTTTATCTTTTATAACTGATCGGACTTAAGGCCTTTGCACACTGAGTCCGAAATATTTGCATGCGTTTTTTCGTGTTCGTAATCCTAAAAATTCATCATGCACAGAGACCTTGCACACTGATGCGCGTATTAATGAATCTGTTGCGAAAAAAAAAAAAAATCGCAAAACAATACAAAAATGGAGTCTTCAAGCAGTGAGAATGATTAGTTGTCCTCTCTATTCTTAAAAAGAGATAAAGAAAGAGGAAATATTGGGTCCATCCAATCCCGAGATTGCATAGAGAGAAAGGATAGTTCACCTCATCAAGGAGCTGTGGGATTATCTGAGCGTTTCCAAGTTTACTTCAGGATGTCAGTGGCTCAGTTTGATGCTTTGCTACTGGCACAATCTCTCTTTATATTTTGTATCTTTGTATTCCGCACTTTGTTTGTCATTCAGTGCTGCTGCTTTGTGCTGTAGAAGATGTGGATCAACTTGTCAGATGGCATTCAGGATTTTTGCGTTTGCGTACAGTGGCTCTGAATTGTGAAAACATCTCTCAAAATGCATGACACGGATGTGAAAAATGCAGGAAATCGAACCTGATCCGAATATTTTTTATGACGGACGAAAGTTTCGGAGGCAGTGTGTAAACGTGATTGACATAACATGAGGTCGTATTTTTTTTTAACGTGCGAAAGTTTTGCATGCGAATTTCGGACTCAGTGTGCAAAGGCCTTTACGGTTTTTCTAAAAATGACGATCAAAACTCTGAAAAATCCCACAGACTGTCACTAACAGAATGATCAAATGAGCCAAAACTGTTCAAACTCCAACTGACAAAAAAATCTAATCTAAACAGTGCAGAAAGTGAATCCAGAAACACTAAACAGGAGCTTCAATAAACTCTAAAAATGACCAACATTGTTCAGCTTAAGAGTCTTCTTCAGGATAAACAACAGACACAATGAACATTTTAAGAAAATGTCTCCATACGGAGTTACTCATACAAAGAAAAGGATCTGAAGAGTCCTGTTGAAAGACATTGTGATTATATGTGATTGGTCTTGTCATGTGACCATAAAATGTCATATTTTTTCTTTCTTAGTATTGAAAAGAAGAGTAAAGCAGAGTACAAGAGGAGGCAACATTCGGAAAATACGAGAGGCTTTCTGATTCCAAAAGGAATAGGTTTCCATACGTGAAGCAGATCTTTTCAGAGTTTGCAAAAAACAAACCAACAAACAAAAAAACAAAAATCAAATGTGAATTTGGTGCGTTTCCATCAAGTTGTTCGATCGGATGGTGGTGGTGTTGGTAACCTAGTAACCAGTAAATAAAACACCATCAGAGAGGAGGAGCTGGTCATCATAAGGCATCTTTACACAGAAAAAGCGGCACAGAAACCAACTCTGAAGCGGCATAATACCACAAAAATGTGCATTTACACAGAACGTTTAATGCTGTTCTGAAGCGGCATAAACGCATTTACACAGGAATTAAAATCGCGGGAAACAATGCTTTGAACATAAGTATTTCAAAACTAACAGTTTTAACAAAATTAATTTAAAAATAATTAAATAATAAACAATGAAATATAACTCGAAATAAAAAAAAAAATACGAAAATTTAAAGTAACAAGTTAGTAAACTGCGTGCTATATCTCACGCTTTGATGTTTGTCATAATAAAAATTGAACGATGCAACAAAATTATTCATTATTACACCGGGTAAGTTAGTTCACAACAGGATTAAAAGAGGTCGAACATTTTAGAAACAACAAATGATGCTAGCATTTGCATGTATCAGGCAGCAGCAGATCCCCAGACAGACCGTCGTGTGTGGGTGAAATATCGTCCTCAAGGAGATGATTTTTGGAATATAATATAACAGTACACAATCAAAGTAACGCCGATTGTGTTAAGCATTTACCTTATCTGAGAGAAATGTAGCAGCGCGTTGACCCGACAGTCTCTTAATAGGAATTACAAACGGCGAAAGCCAACTGATGACACACGACGATTCTCTGCTGTTATTTTGGTGGTTTGCTTCACGATGTGAGTACAGGACTCTTTTACTTTAATGCCCCTTGTTGGAAGACATTATTTTTATTATTTGCCCTAAGTTATATGTTTCGTTTCCTGCTTCTTGAATCTCGCGCCGCCTGAGCTGACTGGAATGCTTTTGGTTGTCATGACAATGACGTAGTTTAGAGCGGCTATATTTCGCGTTCATTTACACTGAACCAGGGCTGCGTTTCCCAAAAGCATCGTAAGCCTAAGTTGATCGTAAAAACGATCGTACGAGTGATCTTAATATTAAGGTCTGTTTCCCAAAAGCATCGTAACTTAAGTTGCACTTGAAAATGATCGTAGATCTACGAGTGCTCAGGAGTAATCGTTAAGCCCTAAGTGCATCGTAAGAAGACAGAGTTATGAGGTCACCTACAGGACAACCGGCAGATTACACCTTTATTCAAGTGCAATGTGTATAACATAGCTAAAGTTTTGACTGTATTCCTCTTAAATCCTCTTTGTTGTTTAATATGAAAAGAAAAGGGAAGAAAATAAAAAAAATAAAAATACACATGATGTCATAAATAGTGCAGATAAAACATGTCTGCAATAAAAAAATTGTCTGTACACCTGTAGAAATTGGCTAGATGAAGTACATAATTTGTACTACTGTCACCCTATATACCCTTTATATAGGCTTTATATAGGCCTACCACCCAAGGCCTAAAGCTCTATGAAATACTATAGGAGTTCTTCCAAGTGTTTCTGAAGTGACTGACTTTTTTCAACTATAAACTAAATTTTAAAACATAAACAAGTTTAGATATTAACTTCAAAAACACTGAATCACAGTTTGATTGATTTCACACACACACACACACACACACACACACACACACACACACACACACACACACACACACACACATACATACATATATATACATATATATATATATATATATATATAAACTATAATTAATTTAAGTTAAATATAGACACTATAGTTAATTTATGTAAGTGAGAATGACAAAATAAAGTAAACTGTGACATATTATGCCCAAAAATTCTTCATACAGTGGACTACCAGTAAAATTGATACAAATCTGGAAACAAAAATTATTTTGACACTTTGACCTGACCATGTTTTGCTGAAGTGTTATTTGAGATCTTGTCATATTTTACTACCATTAAAAAAAAAAAACTATAGTGAATAATCTGTAATAATGAATGAAATGTTCAAGGTGTCTGAATAAATTGTGGTTTGACTGTGTGTGTGTGTGTGTGTGTGTGTGTGTGTGTGTATATATATATGAAGACTTCAGATGCAAAAGCCTCTAAGTGCCATCTGAAATTGTCTTATAAAATGAACAGTTTTATCAAGCTTGTATGTTTATGTTCAGTTATTTCACATTAATGGAAAAGAAAATGACCTATTAATTGCCATTAAAGTGAAATTACTGAACCCTTGATAAAAATGCTAATTTTAGAAGAAAATTTCAGACGGCACTTAGAGGCTTTTGCATCTGAAGTCTTATATATATATATATATATATATATATATAGCTTAAAGAAATCGTCTGAAAATTACATCTTTGTTTAGCTCTACCTCCTCCAGAAGAACATCAATTTAATCTTTTTGAAAGGTATCTTTATTTATTTATTTATTCTAAACCACATCAGGTGACGATTATTAGGTTAAACGTTAAAGGATACGATTTTATAAGGTAATATTCAGCACTTGAGAAACGGACAGCGACTCTTAAGTAGCACGTAGAGCGCGTTCTCGCGCGTTCATGTTAAGGGCATTTTTGGGAAACGCACGTGGAATTGCAGCGAGCGTTCGTAACCTCGCACGTAGAAAGCGCTCTTAAGAGCTAAGATACATCGTTATTGGGAAACCCAGCCCAGAACAGTATCAGACTCGCCTTTGATACTAGGGGCTGAGGTGGGTCAGACCCGGCGTATTTTAGGTCTTCTTTAACACGGCATTGCGTCTTTACACTAAATTCTGAACAGGTACAGACCCGCTTCAGAACAGCCATAAATCGGCTGTGTAAAGATGCCTTATAGACTCTGCAGTGAAGACCACTTCAGTTTTGTCCCTGAAATTTGGCGTTTCCATCACTTGTTTACAATTTGATAGTTCAATCTATCTCTCTCTCTATCTCTCTCTCTATCTATCTATCTATCTATCTATCTATCAGTTTGTGTCATGAAGCACCTTTATCTCTCCACTCATCCATGATTTCCAGTGTGTGTGTGAGAGCTCAGATCTTCTGCAGTCAGACTCACTGTTTTGGACGATGTCCTGCATCTTCTTCCAGACTCTGAACGGCAGGTTGCCCAAGTAACGCGGCACATGAATCAAAGCTCCAGAAGCCATCTGTGGATCCGGCTGTGAGCTCTGGACTCTGGAAGAACATTCAGGAGTCAGAACTGCAGTGGCTTTGGATCAGAACCAGAGAGACCAGAGACAGGAGCAGATCACTAACCTTTCCTTTGAGACTGGAAACTCCTGCAGAACAAACACACCATTTATCATCAAGAACTCAATCAATGAACCAATGATCAACCAATGATCTGAAATCAGACCTTCAGAAAGCAGACGTCATTGGCTTTCATCATCTCCTCCATGTCTTTGATTGTGTGTGAAAGAGCTGAGTGTCTGTTCATCTCCTCCAGCTTCTCCTTCATCATCTGCTTCTTCTGCTCCTCTTCCTCCCTCAGTGCAGTGATTGTAGCTTCCTTCTTCATCTCTGAGAAACTGATGAAGCTTCTCAAACTGCTGTTTAATCTGACGCTCTGTGTGCTCAGCTTGAGACTGAAATCAAATCACATTCACTTCAATCATCTCAATCGACACACATCAACACTTCACATCATTCATATCAGAGATAAACTCAAACACCGACATATAACGGATCCAGAAGCAGATCGCTGCTCGTCATTTACAGAAATAATGAACTGGAATCCATTATATTAAATATATCAGATCATAACTGTATATAGTGATCCTACAGCTGTAATGAAAATGACTCTTGATTCTGTTTCCTTACCTTGATGTGTTGAACTGTTTTCTCAAACTCTCCTTTCATTTTTTCATTGTGTTGAAGTTTCTTCTGTAAGGACTTCAGTGCTGTATTGAGCTCCTCCTAGAATTGAACAAAAACACATAAAACACCAGATTACAGTGAAGAGAAGAAGAGAATACAGTGATATGATCATCTAATGCTGTGAAAAAGTATTTGCCCTCATCCTGATTTCTTCTGTTTTTGTGAACATCTCATACTAAATTGAATCAGAAATTAAAACCTGCTATAAAACAAAGGCAGCGTGTGAAAACACAAAGTACAGTTTGTAAAAGACAATGTTATTTATTGAATCAAAAAAGTTATCTGATATTATCTGCACCTGCGTAAAAATGTATTTTCACCCATAATGACTAATTGGTTCAAATTACCACAGCGATACAACAGCAGAATAACCATCTGAAGATTGCTTCTCAAATCTCTGTGAGGTCTAAATGGGATTTACAAAACGCCAATAAAGACGGGACAGTGCCCACTTTATTTGGACCGATCTGGTCTTCAGAATCAAGTATGATGAATTATTGATGTATATATTTTCTACCGGGTGTTCAAAATTCAGTTTTGTGATTTGATATTGTGTAGGTCTAACCGGCTTACTAACGTTATTACTGTCTTACTGAAATACTTCTGCTAATCATCTGTGTCCCACTATTACCTAAAACTGTCCATAAATGCAGGTTGTCTGTTCTTATTACTCTGAGTAATGATGAAGGATGGAGCAAGATTTGTTTTACAATCTTTAATGTTTCATCAGTCATTCACGTTAGTGCTCAGCTAATGTATGCGCTGTTATTGATACAATTAATAATACTCTTTACAATTAATAATACTCACTAATTAATATTCCCACGTGCACCACAATAAATTAGAAATATACACATCAGTTTGTTGATGGACATACACTTGTTAATGCTGATGG
This sequence comes from Ancherythroculter nigrocauda, assembly GCA_036281575.1. Classification (NCBI taxonomy): domain Eukaryota; kingdom Metazoa; phylum Chordata; class Actinopteri; order Cypriniformes; family Xenocyprididae; genus Ancherythroculter; species Ancherythroculter nigrocauda. The sequence goes on from VTFQ01000019.1 coordinate 4,100,987, forward strand.
TGAGGAGTTACAGTTTCAACATCTCAATATACGTCAAACTGAGTGAATCACTGAGAAATGTCCTGTTTAAGCTGTTCTTATGATGGAGGTTCAGGATGAATAACTAGTTCTTCAAATGTTTCATCATCGCACTCGCACTCGGTTTGATATGGTAAAATTGATGCCATTATTACTGTCTTTACACTGTGTACAGTCGCTGAGCTTAATTTATTAAGCCTCCAGCACTGAAGTTCTGTTATAGTAATGGCTGCTGATAGTATCAATGATTCAAAGCACAGGAGTAAATCCAGTTAAGTAAAGTTGGCCGCATATTCACAGATTCGAATTTCCAGGATCAATCACTCCAGTACTAAACTCTGTAACTACACAAATAACACCTCTTTTCAATCGTAGGAATGTAGAGAAGCAGCTACAACCTAATTTTCCTCAAAATCAGCTTTCCTCCACGGTGGACAAAAAATATTGATCTCTATCTCTATCCGAAGGAATCGTCTGCAAAGTGAAAAACCCAAACAGCGAATACTACAAAAACAGTCAATAACTTCACCAAATTCAGTTCACACATCACTGCGGTCCTGATAGTTATACTGCAACAGGTATTTTGAGAAAAAGTCTTTTTGCATAACAATGATGTTTTTATTGTGAAAATAATTTCAGATCTCTGCCCACTGCTCCTGATGTGTGTTCACTACTAACTACTACTGATATGTGTTCACTACTAACTACTACTGATATGTGTTCACTACTAACTACTCCTGATATGTGTTCACTACTAACTACTCCTGATGTGTGTTCACTACTAACTACTCCTGATATGTGTTCACTACTAACTACTCCTGATGTGTGTTCACTACTCACTACTCCTAATGTGTTCACTACTAACTACTACTGATATGTGTTCACTACTAACTACTCCTGATGTGTTCACTACTAACTACTCCTGATAGTGTTCACTACTAACTACTCCTGATATGTGTTCACTACTAACTACTCCTGATGTGTTCACTAACTACTACTGATTCCTAATGTGTGTTCACTACTAACTACTACTGATAGTGTTCACTACGAACTACTCCTGATGTGTGTTCACTACTAACTACTACTGATATGTGTTCACTACTAACTACTCCTGATATGTGTTCACTACTAACTACTCCTGATGTGTGTTCACTACTAACTACTACTGATATGTGTTCACTAACTACTCCTGATATGTGTTCACTACTAACTACTCCTGATGTGTGTTCACTACTAACTACTCCTGATATGTGTTCACTACTAACTACTCCTGATATGTGTTCACTACTAACTACTCCTGATGTGTGTTCACTACTCACTACTCCTAATGTGTGTTCACTACTAACTACTACTGATATGTGTTCACTACTAACTACTCCTGATGTGTGTTCACTACTAACTACTACTGATATGTGTTCACTACTAACTACTCCTGATATGTGTTCACTACTAACTACTCCTGATGTGTGTTCACTACTCACTACTCCTGATGTGTGTTCACCACTCCTAATGTGTTCACTACTCACTACTCCTAATGTGTTCACTACTCACTACTCCTGATGTGTGTTCACTACTCACTACTCCTAATGTGTTCACTACTCACTACTCCTAATGTGTTCACTACTCACTACTCCTAATGTGTTCACTACTCACTACTCCTGATGTGTGTTCACTACTCACTACTACTGATGTGTGTTCACTACTAACTACTACTGATGTGTGTTCACTACTCACTACTCCTGATGTGTGTTCACCACTCCTAATGTGTTCACTACTCACTACTCCTGATGTGTGTTCACTACTCACTACTCCTGATGTGTGTTCACTACTAACTACTACTGATGTGTGTTCACTACTCACTACTCCTGATGTGTGTTCACCACTCCTAATGTGTTCACTACTCACTACTCCTAATGTGTTCACTACTCACTACTCCTGATGTGTGTCCACCACTCCTAATGTGTTCACTACTCACTACTCCTGATGTGTGTTCACTACTCCTGATGTGTGTTCACTACTCACCGCTCCTAATGTGTGTTCACTACTCACTACTCCTGATGTGTGTTCACTACTCACCGCTCCTAATGTGTGTTCACTACTCACTACTCCTGATGTGTGTTCACTACTCACTACTCCTGTGTGTTCACTACTAACTACTACTGATGTGTGTTCACTACTCACTACTCCTGATGTGTGTTCACCACTCCTAATGTGTTCACTACTCACTACTCCTAATGTGTTCACTACTCACTACTCCTGATGTGTGTCCACCACTCCTAATGTGTTCACTACTCACTACTCCTGATGTGTGTTCACTACTCCTGATGTGTGTTCACTACTCACCGCTCCTAATGTGTGTTCACTACTCACTACTCCTGATGTGTGTTCACTACTCACCGCTCCTAATGTGTGTTCACTACTCACTACTCCTGATGTGTGTTCACTACTCACTACTCCTGTGTGTTCATTACTAACTACTACTGATGTGTGTTCACTACTCACTACTCCTGATGTGTGTTCACCACTCCTAATGTGTTCACTACTCACTACTCCTAATGTGTTCACTACTCACTACTCCTGATGTGTGTCCACCACTCCTAATGTGTTCACTACTCACTACTCCTGATGTGTGTTCACTACTCCTGATGTGTGTTCACTACTCACCGCTCCTAATGTGTGTTCACTACTCACTACTCCTGATGTGTGTTCACTACTCACCGCTCCTAATGTGTGTTCACTACTCACTACTCCTGATGTGTGTTCACTACTCACTACTCCTGTGTGTTCACTACTAACTACTACTGATGTGTGTTCACTACTCACTACTCCTGATGTGTGTTCACCACTCCTAATGTGTTCACTACTCACTACTCCTAATGTGTTCACTACTCACTACTCCTGATGTGTGTCCACCACTCCTAATGTGTTCACTACTCACTACTCCTGATGTGTGTTCACTACTCCTGATGTGTGTTCACTACTCACCGCTCCTAATGTGTGTTCACTACTCACTACTCCTGATGTGTGTTCACTACTCACCACTCCTAATGTGTTCACTACTCACTACTCCTGATGTGTGTTCACTACTCACCGCTCCTAATATTTCCGTCATTGGTATAAGTTGCAGTGGGTGGTAATAGACAAGAAATGTATAGTATTCTAACATCTTACTGATGAAGTTTCTTTAGTCGCTTGGCAAACCTTACAGCCTGAACCCCTGTAGGAGTTCCACCCTTACAGATGGTGCCGAAACCCGGGATCCCTTGCAGTGAGTTTTCTGAAATCTACTTTGATCGCTCATCAGAATGAGGACATTTTTTCACAGTTGAATTTGTGAATGGATTAAAGCTGACCATCTCACCAAGGAATGGGTAAGTCTGTTTTAATTGTTTAATGGTATGATATTCAGATCTCCTCAGGGATGGAAGGGAAAATTTCTGAAAAGAGTGATGTATTATTTGCTTTATGGAGCAAAAAAGTTGAGCCTATCTTTAATGGGAAATACATACCAAAAAAATCTCAATTCAGATTATGACATTCTTGCATATTGGGACATAATTGGTAAACATCATAAGAAATCAAAACATGGTGAAATAATTGAGGCTTTAAACTACATGCGTTATAAACGGCTACATGAGTTAACAACATTTCTATCTTCATTTATGGATGTCAAATGTGAAGAAGTGAATTCTAAAAATGCAGAGGTACAAAAGTGTGAGGAAAAGATTCAGGATCTTCAGTCACAGCTGGATAATTTACTAGCTGAGCAGTTAGCTCTGACTGAAAAGTGTAAAAAACACAAAGAGACCATTGCAGATCTCAAGGATAAGCTAAATGCTCAAAAGTTTTCCAAAACGCTTAACAGCGATGGGGCTAAAAAGCATGTTCACTTCTTAGATGAGGTGAATTGTTCTGATGAATCTGGAATGTTTTGTTCAGAGGCCACTGCTCAAGAAAGTGTGCCTATTTCAGTTCTTAAGGTGATGCAGCACCGTAATAGCGCAGAGTCATGTACCAGAACGCATGGTGTTCAAGCATTAGAGAGTCATGAAAACCCTCAAACTCCAGGAGAACACAGCAAACAACCCTGTGGCAAAGAGAACAGGTTTTGCCGTTCTTGTCAGAAAATAGGCCATACAGAGGACAAATGCTGGTCACTGGGTAGGGGTAGACCTCCACCTTATTTTCAGAAAAATAGGAAACCACATTCTAAGAGCAAAGATAAACGCTCATTTGCAGGTAAAACTCTAAGTGAGTTAACTGCATTGTTCATGCAAGGCCTCCAACTATTGACTTCACTTGCTAGTGGATTAGCAGCCCAATAGCAATGATCCTGTTTGTATTTCCAAATCTGTGATTGTGCTAAACACATTGTGTGCATAGAACACACATTAAAGTTGTTTGTGATACTATATGTACACATAGACTAGCTGAGTTTATTCTTTAAAACACATGATTGCTTTACTGTAAGTGTTGTATGAAACACTTAGGTTAAGGTTGTAGATGTTATCCATTCTAGGCCATGTATCTTGTGTAAATTGGAATAATACGTGTAGTACTGGAATTGTGTAGCAATTTTAGTTGCATGTGTGACTATGTAGAATTTGTTTGCTTCCTAAATGGGAAACTCTGCTATTTTCCATATAGCTAGAGTAAAACCATGTACAGGAGCACAGAATTGCCATGTGGCTACAGTGTGATTCACAGTTGCATTAACCATGAAAATGCTTTCCTCACAACAGGATTCAGTAACTCTGAACTTTGCACTTTATCATGCTCCTTAATGAAAACATTGGTGTTGCCAAATCACACCTCATACTCATATTCTCCTGCTGGCTCCCTGTTATAACAGGACCAAATTTGCATCACAATTGTAAAAACTCCCTCACCTTTGTTTGGAGCATGATTTAATTTACACATAGCCACAGCTAAATGCAGCCACATAGATTTGATCTTCACACACAAAGTCAAATCTACATCTACATATGCCTCACAAAATGTTTGCATATAATGTTTTTGTTTTTAAGTCTTTAAGTCTAGACTGCACTATAACTGTGAATTTCATCCAGTTGTTGTTGTTGTTGTTTTTTACTTTGGATTTACTAAATCACTTCGTTATTTGTCTCACCAAGTTAAATATCAAAATGTATGTTAGTATTTCTCATTCTACCTAAGCACAAAAGGTTTATTATCATATATGCATATGAAACAATTCTGAAGCTTATTTCATTTGTTTCTTTGTATTTTGTCCATTTGACTTGTAACAATGTTTTTGAACATTTATTCAATTGAATCTCTGTATTTGGTTACACTGAATATTTTGTTAATACTCTTCGTGAAATGGGGTGTTTTAAACCAACATTTGTTGTTTTGTTATTATGCAATTTATTTCAATGTTTCCAGAAACAATGTAAGAGCTTGTAGGATCTTCTTTTATTCTCACCTTGACCACTTTATCAAGTACATCAATTTAAGGGCGTATTGCCAGAGACAAATTTAATCTGACCACATCAAACCTCTGACCAATGAAAAATGCCATATGTATGCTTTTGCTGTTTGTTGTGCTATATGTTTTTTAAATCACAGGATCCCTGCTGCCAAAGTTCAAATCCTGTGTCTTGTCTCAAAGGAGGGACAACTGAGTTCTACCATTATCAGTGCCTGATTCTTGTGGAGGTGTGAAGTGTTCGATGGATGATTTGCATATCTATGAATGGTGCAACACCATTTGATGGACCTTCTCATGCAGGACTGAAAGGAGAACAAAGACTGAAGACTGACCGACTGCTATTGCAACAAGTCTGGACAAGAAGTCTGAAGTTGACATCTACACACAACAGAAAGCATGTCTTCATGGATTGTGCCACCTTTTGACACATGAGTGTGGCCAACGGTGCCAAGGAGGGACTGTAAGAATTGAAAATATCCAAAGATATTTTAAAATGAACAAAGACATTTGCTTTACTGTTTCACACCCCTCTCTCTTGCCAAGGGCCATTTGGGAGGCACAAAGGTGATAGTGATCAAGGCCTGTAGGCCAAGATGTGTGTACATCGGGGGTCTACAAATGGTCACACCTTTAGTACAGTGGGGGGAAGTTTTATCTTCTGATTGGTCAGTTTGAATGTCTCACATTTGAGTTTCAGTCACATGGTCAAGGAAGGGATAAAAGAAGATTTTAACTGTTGCTCTGGTCTCTTTTCTATGCTCTTCTTCCTTGGATCTCGGGCACTCTCTTGCCCCCCCCCCCCTCTCTTGTTCACTACTCACCACTCCTAATGTGTTCACTACTCACTACTCCTGATGTGTGTTCACCACTCCTAATGTGTTCACTACTCACTACTCCTAATGTGTTCACTACTCACTACTCCTAATGTGTTCACTACTCACTACTCCTGATGTGTGTTCACTACTCCTAATGTGTTCACTACTCACTACTCCTAATGTGTTCACTACTCACTACTCCTGATGTGTGTTCACTACTCCTAATGTGTTCACTACTCACTACTCCTAATGTGTTCACTACTCACCACTCCTAATGTGTTCACTACTCACTACTCCTGATGTGTGTTCACCACTCCTAATGTGTTCACTACTCACTACTCCTGATGTGTGTTCACCACTCCTAATGTGTTCACTACTCACTACTCCTGATGTGTGTTCACCACTCCTAATGTGTTCACTACTCACCACTCCTAATGTGTTCACTACTCACTACTCCTGATGTGTGTTCACCACTCCTAATGTGTTCACTACTCACTACTCCTGATGTGTGTTCACCACTCCTAATGTGTTCACTACTCACTACTCCTGATGTGTGTTCACCACTCCTAATGTGTTCACTACTCACTACTCCTAATGTGTTCACTACTCACCACTCCTAATGTGTTCACTACTCACTACTCCTGATGTGTGTTCACCACTCCTAATGTGTTCACTACTCACTACTCCTGATGTGTGTTCACTACTCCTGATGTGTGTTCACTACTCACTACTCCTGATGTGTGTTCATTACTCACTGCTCCTAATGTGTGTTCACTACTCACTACTCCTGATGTGTGTTCACTAACTTGAATGGTTAAAAGCAGAGGACAAATTCTTAGTGTAGGTTACCATACTTGGCCTTCACTTATATATATAGCAAGATACATTTGTCTTACCTTATATGCTGAAACCACTTCACTGATGGGTCTGAATTTGTGATTGTCGTGTTGTTGTGAAGTAAAGCACACTAAACATGCAGGCTGTTTGTCCTCCAGACAGAAGAGTTTGAGTTTCTCACTGTGTAAACTGCAGATCTCCTCAGATCCTGATGAACGTGTCTCATTTCTCTCCATCAGGAACGACTCACACAAGTTTTTTAACACAAGATTAAGAGGAGGTTCAGTTTTTGAGGATCTTCTCCTGCAGACAGGACACTCTTGAGTTTTCTTGGTTCTCCAGAACTGTTGAAGACACTCTTTACAGACACTGTGACTACATGATAGAATAACAGGAGTCTTGAAGATTTCACAGCACACGGGACAAGAAAGCTCTTCATTTAGTGAAGCCATTTTCACTGTTTGAGCTCCAGCAATATAAACTTTACTTTCACTTTCTGAACGACGGTTTTAAAAATGAATCACCTCGAGAATCACAACAATCTGTTCAGAAACAAATGTCTCACAAAAATCCTTCTTGAAAGTGTTTCTCTTCATTCTCCACTGATCGCTGATTCTTTATTGCTTTTGTCAAGAGAGAAGAGAGTCAGTATGACAGAAAAGAGAAATAATAAGTCAGTCTCTTCCTGGTAAGTGTTGGAAGAGGGTGGAGTTTATGATCACATGTGGTTCAAAGAACATCAGGATTTCTTCAGGTTAAATTTGAACAAAACATGCATTAAACTGAAAAATTGAATGGTAGTTATAATGTTGCAAAAGCTTTATATTTCAGATAAATGCTGTTCTTTTGAGCTTTCATCAAATAATCCTGAAAAAAATGTACACAACTGTTTTGTAATAATAAAAGTTTCTTGGGCAGCAAATCATCATATTAGAATGATTTCTGAATAAATGTGTCACAGAGTCACAGCCAACACATCATCACCAGATCTTCACGCTCCATGCACTCCATCCTCACAATCCCCTGAGTTTTGATCACCTGCACCTCATTATCAGTGACACATAAAAGACACTCATGCCCTGCACTCAGTGTCTGGTCTCGTCAGACTTACCTGGACTCCTTACCCTCAACTTACCTGCATCTTCCAGTGTCTTCCTTCCATCATCGCCTGTCTCTGATCGTCTGATCCCCATTGATTCCTCTACCTGCAAATACAAACCCTCTTTACTATCAGCACAGTGACTGTTCCTAAAGTGCTTGTTCATCGACTCACCTGCAATCTCCATTACCTGTGTTCGTGCCTCTGTTTAAATAAACATCTGTGTTCACTCGCCCCTCTGCCTCTGTCTGTGTCCAGACAGAAGACCAGACCTCATGCAGAGCACCTTGGACACAGGCGGCGATCGTACTGCGGACCCGTTTGCCAGCTTGGAGTGCAATCCTCACTCCAACAGCCTAGCACAAGCACTGCACCCACAGTCCCTGCTGATCTTCTGCACGCCATTTGCCTTGCACTCCAGCACCTGCTGCTTCTTCTCCAGCTGCCTCTGTCAGTCCCATGGCCCGACCAGCGATATTCACCGGCGCAGTGGAGGATTGCAGTGGGTTTCTCCTACAGTGCTCCCTCTACCTGGAAGCCCAGTCTCAGCTATTTTCCACCGAAATTTTCTCGGGTGGTGTTCGTAATTTCTCTGCTCACTGGACGAGCAGTGCTCAACCCCTCTGGCAATTCAACGCCCCTGTGACAGCAACCATCAACTCCTTCGCTCACTTCTGGGAAATGTTCGGACAAAGCACTGCTGATACACGCACTATCCATACACGACCACATCTTCAATCTACGCCAAGGCAATGAATCTGTGAGTATGTATGCCCTCCGTTTTCATACTCTGGCGGCCGCTAGCAGCTGGAATGAAATGGCTCTATAACTGCTTTGGCAACGCAACTACCACCTCACCGGCCATGGGACTGCACCATCGACCTGCTGCTTGGGGCTTCCCAATGTCCATACCGGAACAGAAGGCCATGGAGGAGTATGTTCAGGAGGCACTAAAACAATGTTTCATCCAACCCTCGACATCCCCTGATGCTTCAAGCTTTTTCTTCATGGCCAAGAAGGATGGAGGCTTGAGGCCGTGCATTGACTACCGTCACCTGAACTCCCAGACAGTCAATGCAGCTATCCCCTTCCTCTGGTCCCGGCGGCTCTGGAACAGCTACATGGAGCTTGCATCTTCTCCAAGCTGGACCTGCGGAGCGCATATAACCTCATTCGTATACGCCGGAGGGATGAGTGGATATATACATATATGATACATTACTGCAGTTACTGTAGAAACAATTGTGAGATTTCAACAAAACAAATAATGAAAATGTCATTGAATCACTTTGATTACACTATGATTTATTCTACATCACTGCTGTTGAATCAACACTGAAATGAACAAAAACAATCACTGGTAATCTTGTTTGATCAGTGTTAGGCCTACAGTGTGATGCTGAAACACTGAAAATACAACTGAAATATAATGACAACATAAAACAATGTTGCCATCTGATGTAGCAAGTTAATTTTGAAACAACATAGTATTACAGTTTAACACAATAAACGGAGTTCAGAGTTCATTGAAGCGAGAATATTTTTATATTATTTCAATGTAGTTCGTGTCAGGGTGCTGCCGGTGTGTCTTCTTCAAATAGCTCGCTATTGGCTGCAACACTCGCTTACGGCCATACCACCCTGAACACGCCCGATCTCGTCCGATCTCGGAAGCTAAGCAGGGTCGGGCCTGGTTAGTACTTGGATGGGAGACCGCCTGGGAATACCAGGTGCTGTAAGCTTTTGCTTTATCTTCACTGCTCAGATAACACACTTCACCATGACTTTACTCGCTTGATTGTTCCTTTATTCTTTCAAATCCACTGCTTCATTTATTTTCTTCATTTATCTTTCTCTGTCTTCTGTCTGCTGTAAGTGCGGCAAGGCACAGCTCAGCCTCGTCATTCCTCCTTTCTCCTCCAGAGGGCGATCGAGAGGCTTCTGAATTTACTGAACGTGTGCATTTTAAAATAGCTTATCACAAAAAATGAGACCATAGTTATTTACATTTATTTATATTGCAGATCCAAAGTGACAAATAAGAATAATAGCCGAAGGGAGAAAACAGTGCTTCAATTCTATGATTAGATGAGTTTTATTACTCATACACAATCTAAAGTGTGTCCTTCGACTTGTATAATGGGATTCCTGTTAAGTTTTTTTAAAAATAAAAAAAATGTTAGAATGCATTTATACAAATAAGTATTGAGTAATATTGACATGTACTACAGTATAATTAGGGTTAAGGTTCGTTTTAGGGTTAGTTGCTTGTAATTATTTAATAATTTGTAAGTTATTACTATAGAAAGTACATGTAAAGTGTAATAGAGACACTGTAAATTAAAGTAAAAAAGTGAAAACAACAGAATTTGTATAATATTATATATATATTATATATATTGTTCTGCACTGTTGTATTATAAATATAATTTAGAATATTTATTAAAACTTCTTTACTTACAGAAAGTAGGAGTGGCAATATTAATGTTACATGTAATTTAATTAATATTGCCACTCCAACTTTCTGTAAATAAAGCAGTTTTTTTTTTTTTTTTTAACAGCAGAACTCTTGTCACTTTCAAATATTGTAATAAAAATGAAAAAAAAAAACATTGATCTTTCAAATTCATTTCCATGTTTATTATCTTGTATCGTTTGATAAAATTTAAACAGATCCAGTGAATTAAAATATTTGACAGAGACATTAAAATAGTATATATATATATATATTTTTTTTATTCCAATAGTAAATTAACGAATCGTAACAAATAAAAAACATCAACACAAAAAGTAACAGAAACACGTAATACAGCTGAGAGTACAGTTGTAGTGCAAAAGGCATACTAATTATTTTATAAATGTCCAGCCTCTCTCGTGTTCAGGAAACTGTTTCTTTAACAACCGCCCCAAGTCAGTCTCGCCACATGGTCAGTTTTCTGTTTTGTTGATTTAATGAAGCCAAGAAATTCCATCTCAGAAACAGCCTGAATGAAACGAGCACTGCTTATGTTAAGAACAACACGTACAATAAATGTGTTCATTTATGACAGTCACATGCTTTTACCTTGAACATTACCTCTAAAGAATGCAGGAACAGTACTTTTTTAATAGTTAAATGTATTAAATTAAAAACAACTCTTTCATAACTAAAATAAGAGAAATGTCAAAAAAGGATACTGCTTAAGGCTGTCAAATTTGCCACACTCCTCAGAATCAGCATCTTGGTCCTCAGCAGCTGACATCACAGTTGCAAATGCCTGAAAATATCACAAACAATGACAGGTCCCATCCGCACTGTGAGAACAAGATAACCCACCTCTATATGTGCTGTTAGTTTAGCATCTTCATACCTCAAGCCAGTCATACAGATTGATGAGTCTTCCACACTCGAGATGAAGCTTGTATGCGATGCAGAGGTCTGGAGCCGCGCTGGAGATGGTGCCAGCGTTCGTTTTCAGGATTTCATTCTGAAGAAACAACAGAACACAGTAACTAAATGAATACACAGCTATTTTGAAGAATGTTGGAAACCAAGAAAAAAAATGGTATCCCATCGACTTTCACTGAATTGTTTTTCAAAATATCTTTTTCATGTTCCACATTAGAAAGAGTCAGATTTTACATAAAATAAGGGTTAAGTAAAAGACAGAATTTTTAGATGAACTTTCCCTTTAATTTATGGACTTCAGCAGACTGCCAAAGACAACTCAAACTGTGACTTACAGTCAAACTCATAATATTGACGAGTCTGTTGGCTTCAAGGTTATTTATAAGCTAATGTGTTCCAAAACACTGATAAAAGTAACATTTAGAGGATGTGTGTGCTCAAAATTGAGTCACTCTTCACGACCAATGCAGATTAAAAACTCTGACATCATTCTGCACTTCAGTTTCTCATCAGATTAAGTGCAGGGATGAATTAAAGGGCCACTCACACGGACAGGATTTCTGGAGTCACACTGCTGAGAACATTCACCTACAGTTTTCTGATTAATTTAATGCCAATAAGACATTGATATCAGAGGGAAATTGATTTATGCTTCAAATGGGGCCCACATGGGCCACCCCAGCCCAAACAGTCCCTACATGCCACTGCCTGATCTAACAAATTAAAATCGCAAGTCAGCTGTGCTGTTAGTTTCAGGTGAATTACTGCCCGCATTCACATTTCCTATGTTCACATACAACCAAATAATCCATTAGTAATCGGATTGACAGCTTAATCGGAATGAAAAGCCATCATGTAAACACCTAATCAATCTGATTGAGCTCAATCCAAATGAAATTTCAGTCGGATTGGAAGGGGTGGTTTATACCTCTTCTAATCCAATCGAGAAGACATATAAACACTTGATCGGACTGAAAACCGAAACTGGAAAGTACTGCGCATATGCAATGACATAGCAATGCCGTAATGATGAAATGACAAAACTCAGGGTTTACTTGCCTCACAGACACTAGAAATATTTATGGAAAGCTTGAAATGTCCACTTTAAATGAACCAATTCAAATGGAAAACAAATATTCTCTGATTATGTAATCCATATGAAACATGCATACTGCAGAAATGACGAGTCAGCATCGTCGACTTCATCTCTGCAGTTGAAAACACAGAAAACATCATCAATAAATTAAAATGTTTGCTTCTGTTTTTTTCCACGCCACATTCATAATCATTACTTATGCCGGTGCGCTGTGGCAAGATTTATGCGTGCGCTTGAGCATGATTAGGCTGGTATGTATTATAGGCAATTAAAGGCTCATTATAATGATTTATATGGTTTAATAATATAAACGCGCAATTAGTCAACTAATAGCTTAAATGAACTAGTCGACTAGAAAAATGTTTAGTCAAGGGCAGCCCTAACAAAAACTCAATTCTGATTTGAAGCTTGTGACACAAACGCACACATCAACCCGATCACTTTATTTAGCGTTCATGTAAGCACTATGTTCAGATTCATCAAATCGGAATAGATTAATTCCGACTGAAACAAAAGTTGTGCATGTAAACATAGCCATTGGCAGTTGAGGCTCAAATGTTGCATCACCAATGTTCTCAGAAACGTGTCTCCAGAAACCCTGTCAGTGCGAGCAACCCTTTAGCTGAATTAATGTTTCTGAAATTCACATCGCATTACCTTTCATTACCATACAGAGAAGCTTTCTAAACCGTGGGCAGCAGAGGTACAGCAGTGGGTTTGTGATATAAGCCAAATCAAATTAAAATATTCTGTTCTGATTTGTTTGTTTTTTTAGAATATCGGTTTGAAATCAAACAAAATTATTGTTATAGCAAAGCTGACATACCTTTGCTTAAGTCAGCTAACTATTATCCACCTACTCCAAAATGCATTGATGGATGCTCAATAAATGCAAGTATGACAGTGCATCAGCCTCATCATATGGACCTGATCGCTTATGCACCTTAAATAGACATCTATAGGAGCTGTTCACAAGTGAAGTTTTTTTTGGGGGGGTTGTGCCTTTGAGTTTGGGAAGCTCTGCCATATGTTGTATTGGCTAATGAAAAGGCTGGAAGAAAGTTTTAGATACTGTCACTTGTATTTTTAATGGAAAACAGCTGGCGAGTCAGAATCAGTGGTCGGTTACCTGCAGGTAGTGGAAAGGATGACTGAGAGCAGTCTGAATGGATGTGCGAGGGGTGACGTTGAGTCTCTGTCGCAGGAGCCCAGAGGAACTGTAGTAGCACACTTCACTGAGAGGCTGGAGCTCTGCTGGAGTCAGGTATTCTCTGAACAGACCACAAAGCTCTTGTGAAATAAGCAAGTAACTAAGCACATCTTAGTCTCAAAGTGTCGTCTCCTTACCTCACAAGGCTGTCAACAAACTCCATCACCTGGCTGCGCAGCACTTCATATGGATTCAGTCTCTTTGTTCTTCGGGACTCTTTTTCCAGCAGCGTCTGCACACAGAATCATGTCAAGAGTTCATTTTAAATACACCAATACTATTTTTCCAAAGCTGAAACCAAAGTAATTGATTCATTGCATGGTCTGAGGACCAATAGTACATATAGTACGTATACCAACGATATGTCACACTTCTGGATACAAATTAAAATAAAATAAAAATACAGGTTGCTGATTGAGGCCATCTACACAAGACATGTCAACGTGTACTATGGACTATGTGCCCATCATACAAGACATGATTTTCTGTAAAATCTGTCAACGTGCAGACTGGCTCTGACATTCAGCAATTAGCATCAACTCATCCAGCCTACAAAAATCTGGGGAAAAGTCGTGTAGTGAATTCCAGTCCACATGTGCTACAGCAGCTGTATTCACACGGACCCTGATAATCCGTTTGTAATCGGATTAGTAGCACAGAATTAAAAAAAAAAAGTCACACGTAAGTAACCATGTCAATCAGAGTTGGCCAAATGTAAATTTCATTCAGATTGTTTTAAGGGATGGTTTAAACCCTTTCTAATCTATTCCATAATGATGTATAAATGGTGTAATGATGTACGATGCACAGAACGAGCTGTTGTCATAAATGACTGTTGTGTCGTTCTAAAATTGTCCTTCCACTCATCATCTGTGAAGTGCTGCAGGACAGCAACGTCCCATCAGTCCTTGCTTCAGACTCATCTACAGACGCCTTGTTTTGGGCACAGAAATAGCCATTTTACTGCTTGATGAATATAATCAGCACAGCACAAAGCTTCATGTGTTCATCATCTCCTAATTAGGACCCGAAATAGATAAATATTAAAGGGTTAGTTCACCCAAAAATTATGTCATTAATGACTCACCCTCATGTCGTTCCAAACCCGTAAGACCTCCGTTCATCTTCAGAACACAGTTTAAGATATTTTAGATTTAGTCAGAGAGCTTTCTGTCCCTCCATTGAAAGTGTATGTACGGTAGACTGTCCATGTCCAGAAAGGTAATAAAAACATCATCAAAGTAGTCCATGTGACATCAGTGGGTTAGTTAGAATTTTTTGAAGCATCGAAAATACATTTTGGTCCAAAAATAACAAAAAAATAACTTTATTCAGCATTATGCTATATTTTTTAAAATGGTGCGTAAGTGTGCATGTCGCGGATGTCCTAATCGCCAAAAACAACGACGTAAAAGTGCATTACCAACGCCGACAGATGAAAGGATTCAATGGAATCAATTCAATGGAAAGGATTCTGGAAGAGAAGACAATGCTGAATAAAGTCGTCGTTTTTGTTATTTTTGGACCAAAATGTATTTTCGATGCTTCAAAAACTTCTAACTAACCCACTGATGTCACATGGACTACTTTGATGATGTTTTTATTACCTTTCTGGACATGGACAGTATACCGTACCTACATTTTCAATGGAGGGACAGAAAGCTCTCGGACTAAATCTAAAATATCTTAAACTGTGTTCCGAAGATGAACGGAGGTCTTACAGGTTTGGAACGGCATGAGGGTGAGTCATTAATGACATAATTTTCATTTTTGGGTGAACTAACCCTTTAGGGTCTGCTTTTTAAAACTAAGAAAAGAAGCTATGGTAGGAGGATGGGAAGTATGAGCCAACAGTGGAAATCTCAGTATATTCATGCAGTGTGCGCATGTCAAAAGATCAAGTCGGTGACACAAACACGCACATCAACCCAATCACTTTATTTAACGTTCATGTAAATGCCATAATCTGAATGATTTTATTTCAATTTAAACAAATGGGGTCCATTTAAATAAACACAATCCAGCGTCAACATTAGTGCTTCAGACAGTCTGAAGTTTGGGAAAGTTAGCAAGGCATTACAGTAATGTTATACTTACTTTACCAAAGCAAGATCATGCTGTATTAATGCCTCCGGTTACAAAATCTGTGTCTTATAACAGCAACTGAGAATGAATTTAAACCATCAACTTTATACACAAAAAGGCATATGACTGTTTGGAAGTGCAATTTGTGAATAATGCACTCTCTATAATCTGTAAATAGATGTCTTATTTTACAACGTACACATCACTCATTACATCCATGTAAAACATATTAAACAAATTCCAGTTTAGTTCAATAAGACAACAAATACCTTTTGAAGCTGAAAGAGATCTGTTTTTCTGTTCTTCTCCAAGATGACACCATCCCCAGAGGACTCTTCTGAAGTGGCACCTGACAGGCAAAGCAATGCATTACTAAAGGTATTAACTGTGCATCTGATTCCGTTTTTAATACACACAAATGATTGCAAACTATAAACAACTCTGGCCATGTTATTGCCACGCAAACTCTAAACTAATCAATTACAGTATAACAGAAAAGCTCCTTTTAAAAATATTACACCTATAAGATCTCAAGGAAATAAAAGTGCATTATTTTCATGGCCTGTTACTGCAATAAAACAACCAAAGTTATTTTACACTCTATGGTTAAAAAAGAAAAAGAAAAAACTTGCACAATTAACTCCAAAATACAACATATCTATTGTTTGTTGCATTTTTTGAGTTGTCTATGGATCTTGATATGGATCAATATTTTCGAACAGCATTTCAAATGTTGCTCTGGTCATTCTGAAAAGATTGGCATTAAAATGATTGGCTACATTTACAGACACGCTTTTGTTCCCATAAGGCAGTTTGTTCTCTTGAACACACTGAATGGAAATGCAAATACTTTGAGATTTTTCCTATAAAACACATTTGCAGCTTGGACGGAAACAACACATACTGACTTACCCTCCAGCGCTTCCAATCTGCCAATAAAATCTTCCACTTGTTTCAGCACATTCTGCATTCGTTTGGTATTGGCAGATTTAAGAATTTCAGCACACTTCTCTAAAGCTGCAACAAGCTCATCTTTTGCTAGAATCCTGTGGAAAAATAATCAAGAGACACTGTAACTGGAGCATTTCCTCCAATAAACAGCAACCACTGAATCAGAAAACTAAAAACAACAAAATACATGCGTATCAGGTGTACTGAAGAAAATCAAATGTGACATTTTTGAGGGCATTTAAACTTGGTCACTTCGGATTGCTCAGTCATGTGACCAGCTAAAGACAAAAAAAAAAAAAAAAAAAGGAAAACCTGACCATGTACAATACCCTCCCCTCAACATCCCCAGCATTTTTATTATTATTATATTTATAAGATATTATTGTACTGTGAAATTAAAAAAAATAATATAATAATATAATATATTGTAATACAATATATGTTACAATTTTATGTTACAGTTATTATCATTATTTAGTTTTTATTACTCTACAAGAGTGTTTAAATCCAGAGAAATAAGCAATTTTAACCAGGACACGGATGCAGGCGCAGATTACTTTACTCCCTCAACAAGTGTGCACTCGAGTCCGACGAATCGTGCCACAGTTCCAGTGCAACCAAATTCATACCCCCTCCAACAGGCAGTCTCAGGTTCAGTACCCCGGTGCGCTGCTCCAGGGACCGCATGACTGCTTTCACATTACCAATTTTTCACATTTCAAATTAAACTGCCGGTGTGAAACCACCTGAAGTTGCTTCATCCATGTGTCTGATCCAGGATTCCTC
This sequence comes from Ancherythroculter nigrocauda, assembly GCA_036281575.1. Classification (NCBI taxonomy): domain Eukaryota; kingdom Metazoa; phylum Chordata; class Actinopteri; order Cypriniformes; family Xenocyprididae; genus Ancherythroculter; species Ancherythroculter nigrocauda. The sequence continues at coordinate 4,118,721 of VTFQ01000019.1, forward strand.
ACTTACATGTGGATTGTGTGGAGCTCCCAAACTTCTGTATGCTGTTGTAGTCTAGTTTGTGAGAAGTAAAACCTAAAGAAGCCTAAACATGTTTACAATTGCCCTATTGTGTTAATCTACAGTAACTCCTGTGGTTGCTCGAGTAAACAGATCTTCTCAAACCTGTCCTGGGGACCCCGCACCACTGCACATTTACTGTCTCCTTCATCGGAGAGACCCAAATCAAGTCTTGCAATCTCTCCTAATCTCGCAGACTCCGATTTTGTTTAATCTTCAGACTATAATTCTATCCAAAATAAAAATACAACTAAAGACACAAAAGGTAATTTCTGACAGGTTACCTCAGAAGTTGCATGGCTGAGTCATATTCCTCAGTCTCCCACAGATTCTTCTCAATGCAGGACACGTGGAGTTCTCGTATCTATAAGAACAGTAACAGTCACGTGATGAACATGAAACCATCCATTGTCTTTATTTAGTTCTTAATTCTGCTGAAAAATAAATAAAAATCTAATTAAAAAAAGGTCATTTTTATGTTTAATAAAAAGTTATTAAAAATCACATTAAATTATGTTTAATTTTAAGGCCCATTTCTATGCTTTTTTTTTTAGTTTCACTGCATGATAGCCAATAAATGAAACAGGAACAACAAAAATCGTTAGACAGGTTTTGCAATATAAGTCTAACCGTAACATTATAAGAATTTCTGCTAAAAGGAAGCAGAGATTTGTGAATAGCGGTGAAGCGACACAACTGACACTGGTAGGTCACATGACAACGACGACACGATGAATGTAGTATATCTGGGGTCGTATTCACAAAACATTTTATCTTACCACTAAGTTTTCATAAAGAGCAATAAAAGTTCTTAGTAAAAGTGTGTCTCAGCAGCTTTGTGAATAGATTTTAAGAGGAAACTCTTACCTAAGGAATATAAGTCTTAAACTATAGGAGTAAGGGCGGGATTGACCTCGTTGCTATGGATCAGTAGTTCCCAGCCTGGGGAGTTTTATATGCTTTGAGGTCAAACATAGATACTAAAAACCTTTTTGTATAGTTTCTAGGAATGCTCCAAATGATCGGCCACTTATATGAAAATGTTGTCAATAACTTCCTTTGATTCTATACGTGGTCTCAGTTTGCCGATCACATAAACCGATCACATTTTTATGAAGCAAAAGACGTGAGCTCGTTCACACCAGCTGTGAGAGCTGCGGCAATGAAAAGTCAGCAGCGGCTGGTGTACAATAACGCAGTGAAAACGTGTGTATGGTTCAAACTACTTTATTAAAAAAAAATCCAGAATTTCTCCACTCTCTTCTCTTCTTTCTTCTTTCCCCTAACATGGGAGTGTGTTCTCCTCATTAGAGCTTCAGGTGAAGGGTTGCCAGTAGTAGAGATGCAATAGTCTACCGAACCGAACTATCAGAACCGGCCAGTTACGTTTTTTTGTCCCGGACATGCACACAAAACGCACTGCAATCAGAGCAAGCTCACTGTTGTGATGCTCAGAATATTGGAAGACAATTCTACACATTAGATTGGGGTGGGGGCTCATATGAATGAATTTCTGAAGGAACTGACTGACTTCACAAAAGTTCCGATGACATTTTCTTTTAATCTTACCTCCGTATGATGCCTATTACAGTAGTGTTTATAGAAGTGCAACGTTGGTGCTGCTTTGTTTCAAAAATGCTTTTCTTATTTAATATTTTTCTCGTTTCCAGTCTAAATATCTAAGAATTCTTCAATCAAGATGCTTTTACTAGATACGTAAAATGGCATAAGATATTTTTCCTTGTTTTCTGGAAAATAAAATCAAAATGAAGTGAGTTTTTGCTTAAAACAAGCAAAATTATCTGCAAATAATCTTGTTTCTGGTTGAAATCTTGTTTCTTATTACTGTCCCAAAGAGAAGCAAGCCTAGTCAAGTGGGGGGCTTCATGGACAAAAGGTTGGGAACCGCTGCTATGAATGATGTCAATATGCATTTGTTAAATGCATGTATTGCATTTATAAAAAAAGGTTCAGCACCCAAGGATCTATCGCTATTGCCTCAGTAGTGTACAGTGTCTTTGGACAGACAGCTGAGGAGGATCCGGCAACAGCCATTTTAGGACTGTTTGTCCTCTCAACTACTCCTAACTTTAACGCTAAAATGCTTTGTGAAATACTCTTAGAGCAAACATTCAGGAGTCCTAAATTTAGGATTGACACATCCATTAGTTTCTCCTAATTCGGCAAGTTACGAGTTTTAGCCTTAAGATGATTTGTGAATACGACCCCTGGATGAGACTCAAACTATACAATCTACAATGCGCTCCGAAAAAGAAAAGATCATTTGACCATGTTGTCTTCTAAGTAAATGATTACTCAGCACTTAAAGTGATCGAGTAACAGGGTTCCTACACATTTTCCATTTCAAAATTCCATACTTTTCCAGACTCAAATTTCCAGATCTCCTTCCAAACGATTTTTCTGCCATTGGTAAGCCTCGGTCTCCTTTTCTATGTTTTCTCTGCTTCATGTTTGTAGTACGGGTCTTACAGTCTTTTAGTGATTTTTAAATCAGTGTTTGATTGTTGAAATAAAGTTTTGTATTTAGTATTCACGTCTAGGCCCTTCTCTTCTTAAAACTACGTTCCTGTGTGACTTCTGTTGCGGATTAATCTACAAGTACTAATATATTCCCTGTTTAAAAGGGTAGTGACTTTGTTTCCCTTTCTGACCATACCACTCGCTACATAGGCGTAAATATTTAATTTGTTTAACATTCTAATAATTCGACACATTTACTTCATAGACATCCTTCTCTGATTTATCCATTCTGTTCTGTTGTCAGTATTTGTTGGTATCAAAACATTTCTATAGAGTAGCCTACGAGTACGAGTAGCCTACACAAGCGCAGTATCAGTTTCCGTAATATTTTAGAAATTCATAAGTTTATAAACATCTGCAAAGTAAAAAGAGGTGTAAAAGGTGATGTGTAGGGGGGTCTGGGGGCATCCTCCCCCAGGAGAAGATTTTTGTGATTTTAACATGTAAATGAAGCATTCTGGTGCACTCTGACAAGAACATAAATGGGAAAACCAACATTTGCTTCAAGTAAAAAAAATAAAAATAAATAAAAATAATAATAAATTATTGACAGTAGGGCTGAGAATTGACACAAATTTCACAACTGAATGCGATTTTGATTCAGAAGCTTGCTTGATTTTGAAAATTTTGATTTTGATAATTTTTGAAAATTTGATTTCGATTTGATTACCTTCGATTCAATATTGATTCATTTGGGGCCTATCAGGTCAAGTACATGGCAAATTTCCTCAAAGAAAAAAAATTCTCTCAACTAATGCTGTAAATTATACAAGGAACCACAGCTGGTACATCATTATAATATTAGATTAAAACTGATTTGCAAGCTACTTTCATATAGGCTAAATTACACATAAGGAAGTTTATATAAATTTTTAATGACAATTGTTTTTCTACTCTTTTTTTAATTTAGGCCTAAACATTTAAAAGGTGGCTGTCATGAAACAGATTTATACATTTGATATCGAAGCACATGTTAAGTACAAATACAATGAATATGCAATAGCCTATAGTGCATATATTTAGCAAAATGCTCCTCTCGAAGTTCATTTTTGTAGCTGAATAATGAGTTTTTGGACATTGAATGGCTTTTCTGAGGTAGGCTAAATGTGATATTTTTACATGCTGTTTTATTGATGCCTTTCTGCAGTTGAAACAATGATTGATCAATTGCATGTGATACAGAATTCAGTAAGTTGTACTTTATCTTTCAACATACCTTCGGATGTTCAATCATGTTTATTTTGTGCTGTAACTAGTAAAGCAGAAGAGATGGTCGGTTCACTAGCGCTACAGCGATCTATCACGCCACAGAGCACCAAGAAAGATCATGACTCACTCCAGTCTATGGGAAAGTAGCCCATTTTTGATTCTTGTGAGAATCCTGAGACACGCACTCGCCCTGAAAAAATCCTCTTCGGATCTACACGATTCACATAAATTATGTATTTTGATTCAAAAGAGCTAATTTCGCTGTAAAGTGACTAGTTTGCAGGTATAATAAATTAGAAAACTGAATAGAGACAATAGTCTGGAAACACAAATATTTTTCCATACTCTGATTTCTTTTTTCCATACTTTTCCAGACCTGGAAATTACTCAAATCAAATTCCATACTTTTCCAAACCGCGTAGGAACCCTGGAGTAATATTAATTAATAACATGCACTTTCTATAAAGTTAGGATTTGGTTTAAGGTTAGTTCCATGTAAATATGCATAATTTACAGTTATTACTATTAGGTACATGTAATGTGTACTAAGGACAAACAAAAGTGTTGCTAAAAGGTCTACTTACGTGCTTCCCGAGAGGAAACTTAGGCAGTGATGATGTCAGAGAGTGCAGACACCGAAGAACTGGATAGTAATTTTTGTGGTATTTATGGAGGTTTTTCAGTAATTTTTGACATACATCCTAAAAAGACATAAATCACAAAAGAAGATTAGTTTATTGCTTACATGCAAATATTTTACCATTTCCAATGGGGCTGCCCCCTAATAGTCCACTAACTGTTAGTTGACGAGAAGAGGCTTAATAGACCTAAATTTAATCAGTCGCAGGAAAAACAACAGAGTAAGTGGTGAAGTCATAATCAAACCAAATGGTGCGATTTCTGCCATCTCTGTGAACTTGAGCAAGGCAAAAAGAAATGAAACTCCATGTAAACTTGCCTCACATGTATAAAAATGTATCTGTAGAAAGTGAAATTTCTACTTTTAAATGAACCATTTCTACTGGAAATCAAATATTGTCAGGTTATGTAATCCGTATGAAACGTGAATATACTGTAGGCGTTTCCACTACTGCGGAGATGACAAGTCAGCATCACCAACTTCATCACTGCAACCGAAAATACAGAAAATACTAGATTATCAATTAATTATTAAAATGTAAAAGCAGTCTCCTTGCTGTTTTTCCTCAACAAATTCATAATCATACTTCTGCTGGTGCGCTGTGGCAGAGCTTTATGCGTGTGCTTGAGCGCTGATTAGGCTATAGGCATTAAAGGCTCTTCATTATGATTTAAATGGTTATTAATAAACGTGAGATTAGTCGACTAATCACTTCAAATAAACTACTACTAGTAGACCAGAAAAATCTTTAGTCGAGTACAGACCTAATTTCCAATTTGCATTATTTAACATTAAAAAAAATTGTATTATTGGTAAATTTGTACTTTTGTTTTACAGTGAGATATTATATAGCAGGCATGTGATCTGTAATGTTACATTTCAATACAATACAATATACACTACTGTTCAAAAGACTGGGATGGGTAAGAATTTTTGTAATGTTTTAAAAGAAGTCTCTGCTCACCAAGGCTATATTTATTTGATCAAAAATATAGTAAAAACAGTAATATTGTTTTACAATTTTTTTCTTTGATGAATACAAAGTTCAAAAGAACAGCATTTATCTGTCAATTTTAATCAATTTAAAGCATCCTTGCTGAATAAAAGTATAAATTTCTAAAAAAAACAAAAAAAAAAAAAACAACTTACTGATACCAAATGTTACAATAGGGATTAAAAAAAAAAAAGGAGTGGGTGGATTTTCATTATTATAGGGTGGTTGTGTAGACACACTGCCAACACACATTAATGTTCAAACACCATGTAAAAGTGAATTTTGCATAATCGGTCTTGTTTAAGCACAAAGCATACTTTGCTTGCCAGAATTCCACACAAGTTCTTCTTTTAAACTTTGGTCATTTGTCAATTTCTTTCTTCTTTTTCTGAGAGTTGCAGCAATACGTTCACAAATAGATATACCAGGCATGAGTTTGTGTATTTCTTTGATTTGTGGTGCATCATCTAAATGTTGCCAACCTGACTCACAAAACAACGACTACACAGAACTTGTTACACTCTGCAGCATGGAATAGAAATAAAGAAGAGACACAATTCAATCAACTACATGGATTATAGTGGAATAATAAGTTGTAGCAGTAGTAGTAGTTACCTTGACATGTTCATCACTGGTAAGGAGCTGCACCTGCTCCTGGGGCTCCTGAGTCTCCACAAACCTACAGAGACAGTGTTGTGTGGTTACAGAACTGTTGTTGCAGCACTTTACTGGAGTGAACATTTCTGTGTGTACCTCATGAATGAGGGCAGATGACGGATTCTTTCCACGTTTTGTTGGCTCAACGTCTTGACACAAAGCAAAGCCTCTTTCTTCTGACAGCACAGCACACTGAGAGGCTGGCTATTAAAGTGCTCTAACAAGGAGAACTGCAAGACAAAAGGTTTAAATGCAGTGCTTGCAACATATCCATATTCCTGAAGTATTCTCCAATCCCACATTAAAAATAATGTTTTAGATGATGTAGTAAAATATGCAATCGTGGAGAACGAGGCATTCCCAGGACTGACATTTACATGGATTTATATTAAATATATGCTATGTGCTATGAAAATAACAAAATGATGACTAACAACAATGTTGTTTTGTCGTAAACAACTGTATAGGAATGATGCGTCTCTTTTATTGCACGCACTCTTGACAGTTCTGAAAAGATCACCTTGCAATTCAGTTTTGATGTGGGATGTAGTTTTGTAGTGTTTTAATACATTTTCATTGAGGAGTGCTGGTTATGAAGGCCTCACTGAGCCATCGGATTTTATCAAAAATATCTTAATTCGTGTTCTGAAGATGAATGAAGGTCTTCATCTGAGGTGTAGAACGACATGAGGGTGAGTAATCAATGACATTTTCATTTTTGGGTGAACTAACCCTCTAAGTTTTGCTGGTAACAGACAGCCTAAATCCTCTATAATTCTTATTGTATAAAAGTTTTGACCCCCTCAATTAAAGTCAATGGGACTTTTTGTATTTTTTGCATTTTTGATGGTCCAATCAGTTAGAAAAGATACAGAACAGTCTGAAGGTCTGAGCAGAGTTTGGTGGTTTTAGCTTGAAAGACCTATTAGCAGGAAATACTGTTTAAATTTAGTCTCAGAAGATGACGAAAAAGCTTAAATAGTAGATCAGAATGTTGTCAAGCCAATAAGTAGCACTACTGTCACCGATATTTGTTTCTCAATAACATTATATTCCAACACATGACCAACAAAGACACCATACACATGCCACAATGACACATGCGTCAGCTCACCTGTAGGCCCTTCACAAAATTTTGAACAGAGAAGTCATGGTAGAGGAAGATGCCAACCAGCACCTGAATCACTCGACTGCTGAGCTTGAACGGGAACTGAGAGTTCAGAATTAGCTGTAAAACAACAAAACAAAACACATAATGAAATCAGAAGAAGAACATAAACAGGAAATTATTGAAGTACTAAAATGTTAACTTCCATTACAAATCACAATGTCACTTACCTTGTCAAAAACCGAGGCTAAATGCTGCGTACAGGAGAGAGACTGAAAGACCTCGATACAGAGCAGAGACGACACAGAGTGAGGAAGCCTGTGCTGGATAGCGCTGGGAGACGTGGCGATGCCGAAAATAAAGATGAACGGAAGCTCCTGGGTGTATCGACTGTTAGGAAGGAAAAAAAGATTAGGGATTCTCAAATCATGACCATACAAAACAGCTTTTCAATTTAAACTATGAAACAATATTAACATTTCCTGCAAATAATAGTGCTTTCAGGGCAGACAAAATCTTAATCTCAGGTGTTAGGTTTAGGTTCTGTTTAAATGAAATGAGTTTTGCTGTGGCCATAGATTTTTTGGGTCACACTTTAGATTAGGGTTCAAATCTCACTATTAGAGCTGCACAATTTTGGATAAATTGAGAATTACAATATTTTTGGTTTCAAATAGAGATCACGCAATTCTCCTGAACAGACAACTAAACAAAATAACATTTACTAGAGGTTCTGACAAAATATTAATACAGTTTATTTAAAAATGTATAATTAATATGAATGATTTTTTCAATCTGTTTGAATGATTCAATGAATTCAACGAAATTTAATGAATGAATCAGTGTTTTTGAACAAATCTTTAGAATGAATGATTCAATGACAAATACATTTTTAAGTCACTTATGTAATCGATAATCGTTATTTAAAGAGCCAAGTTACTTTATATTGATCGCTACCATAGACATCAGTGTTTATATCCAAAATATAAACATTTATCTCAGTACTTCTGTGATTATTTGAATATTTGTAACAGAAATAACGATACTGTGTGGTTGAAAAGATGGTTTGTAAAGCCGTTTCATGTCTATACTGTACAAGACAACAGCTCTCTTTGGGTCAGCGGCAGCACAAACACAGATTTTAATGTTCCAGTATGATTTTGTCAAAGGTTTAATAAACAAGCGAATCATTGTAATTTAGGAATAAGATTGCATGGATGTTTGAAATCGCAATCTTTTATTGATTAATCGTACAGCTCTACTCACTATTAACTATTATCTACAACTTTTTCCTCAAACTCCTATTTACTGCCTATTAATAGTAAGGTTGTTGAGTTGATAGTTGTGAAGTTTAGGTATTGGGTAGGATTAAGGGATGTAGAATATGGTCATGCAGAATAAGGCATTAATATGTGCTTTATAAGTACCAATAAACAGCCAATATCCTAGTAATATGCATGCTAATAAGCAACTAGTTAATAGTGAGAATTAAACCCTAAACTAAAGTGTTACTGATTTTTGTCGACCATTCTCAATGGGAAACTTTCAACCAACACCGTCAACACAACATGCTGCATATGTATATATACTGGACTGTCAAAATGTATCTCAATATTTAAAAAAATAATAATTTTGGGTGGCTTTTCAAAAACGCAAAACGTGCACCTGTGAGCTGAAACCACGTTGTAAAGCCTACAGTGATAAAAGCTTTGCTGATTATAATTGAAGCAATTTACTTCATGATGCTAATGTTAAATGTCCATGTACAGAGACGAATCTACAAACGTTTCTGTAAAATAAGCTGAATTAAATTTGCAAGCACTGTAACATTATTATTCCATCACATTTCACTTCACAAATCCCACCTGCAGATAAGGATAAAATCCTGTAAAACTTGTGGGCTGAATGCCTCAAAGTCTTTGAAGATCACAACAACAGGCAAACTCCGAGGCACGTCATTTTTCAAGTTTCCTTTCCTTTTCGGAGAAGCGTGGGTGCATTTCTGCAAAAGACCAATTATTCTGAATGTTTAAAGTAGTTCAACACGTCAACAACAGGGCAGAATCTCTTTCAAACTTCTACTAGAATTTACCAAACTCATTTATAAATTTTAAATCCAAGCCAAGCATTCTAATATTGCATACAGTACTTCTCAAGCAATAGAAACACACAAAAATCCACAAAAGAAACAACCAAAGAGCATCATATGGGGTTTACTTCACAATGGAATGAGGCCTTAAAATCTATTCTTTCAGAATATACACATCTTTTTATTGTAGTTAAGCATAGTTTATCTTCTCTTACCTTGGCAGCAGTCTTGTACCACTGACACAGAGCACTAATAGTACACTGTGTCCTGTGAAGCACAGCTGTATCATCCTCCTGTTCTTCGTCCACAGACACTCCTTTACCCATCAGCTGCTCCAGAACCTTCTGGATCAAGAGCTTCACAGCTGTCAGAAAATGACACGGTTTATTGTTGAACCCGGTGTCATTGCGTCTTGATGACAACATGCAAATGCAATTTATATGCAGATGAGGCTATGCATAATAAATCACTGTGATCTCAATATATTGAGTAGATGTTAGATTGAGTAGATTTGAGATTTAATTTGAAAACATTTATTTATTTGTTTATTCTATTCTAATTTATTTTATACAAACTGCTGCAAATATCCAAAGTGAATCCTGTAATCAACACTTTGCATGTTTGAAAACCTCAAACTTTATTGAAGGTAGTGCACATGTGCTTGTAGGAGAGATTCATACATACCTGCACATTCTTTGGCATGAACAGACACCACAAACGGGGTGACAGAATCCTGAAGGAGATTACACAGACTTCGTAATGTCATGGCATGATCCGGCACATTCACCCCTAGATGACAATAAAAGGTTTTACTATTAAATGCCTAAAATAGGCGGAGCTAGGAGTGGGGCTATAGGGGCAAATAAAAAAAAACAAACACTCAAAAGAAGATCCACATGCGCTTTGGGGAAAGAAAAAAAACCCTTCACACACACTGCATTTCCTTTCGGCATTCGAGGAAAAAACATAAATGTCAAACAGTGATGGAAAACACCAATTCCAGTAAAGAGACTGGATGGGCATAGAAGACACACACAAGGGAGACGAGTGATCTATTATTTAAATAGGTCTCAAGGCTTGTTTGTCAATGGTATTGATGCCCCAAATATGCAAATTAGAACATTAAATGCATAATTCGGTATATTTGCCCAAAACTGAAAAGAGAGAATACTTTTTGTGTGCAAAACAAAACAAAAATAATGACTTTATTCAAAGTATTCTTGTCTCTTCATAACATTAAGTTTCAACCAATGCAGTCACATGGACTATTTTAACAATGTCTTTACTACCTTTCTGGATCTTGACAGTGGTAATTAAATTCCTGTCTATGGAGGAGTCAGAGAGCTCTCAGATTTCATCAAAAATATCTTAAAGGGTTAGTTCACCCAAAAATGAAAATTCTGTCATTAATTACTCACCCTCATGTCGTTTCACACCTGTAAGACCTTCGTTCATCTTCAGAACACAAATTAAGATATTTTAGTTGAAATCAGATGGCTCCGTGAGGCCTGCATAGCCAGCAATGACATTTCCTCTCTCAAGATCCATTAATGTACTAAAAACATATTTAAATCAGTTCATGTGAGTACAGTGGTTCAATATTAATATTATAAAGCGACGAGAATATTTTTGGTGCGCCAAAAAAACTAAATAACGACTTATATAGTGATGGCCGATTTCAAAACACTGCTTCAGGAAGCTTCGGAGCACAGATGAATCAGGTGATTTTTGAAACTGCTGAAATCATGTGACTTTGGCGCTCCGAACCGCTGATTTGACACACTGATTCATCTGTGCTCCGATGCTTCCTGAAGCAGTGTTTTGAAATCGGCCATCACTAGATAAGTCGTTATTTTTTTTTTTTAGCGCACCAGAAATATTCTCGTCACTTTATAATATTAATATTGAACCACTGTACTCACATGAACTGATTTAAATATGTTTTTAGTACATTAATGGATCTTGAGAGAGGAAATATCATTGCTCCCTATGCAGGCCTCACTGAGCCATCGGATTTCAACAAAAATATCTTAATTTGTGTTTCGAAGATTAACGAAGGTCTTACAGGTGTGGAACAACATGAGGGTGAGTAATAAATGACAGATATTTCTATTTTAACCCTTTAAGCGCATTAAAATTAGACAAGCATGCTTATCACATAAAATATTCATTATGAGTAAAGACTGTACAAATTAAGAATAACAATGTTCGTATTACTTTCATGCACTTATTTTACTTTCTGAAACAATCTCCAAATATTAGATCAAATCAAAGTTGTTCAAATAAAGGGAAATTTATGTCCGAGAAAAGATTATGACAAAAATAACTGGTTTGATCATCCAAAACAAGTTGCATCCTTCGGGTTTGAGTGCAACGATCACCAAATAAAATAGGAGTTTCCCACTTGACACACTAATCTGTACTGCTGCTCTGTCTTTTTTAAATGGTATCGTAGAACTACAACTAGAGCCAATGATTTAGCCACTCTTCTGTGAGGATAAACTTACCCAGCATGAGAGCAGCTGTGGGGATTTCACTGGATCTCTGTCTCCACTCCTCAGAGGAGATCCCGAGCTCGTGCTTCTTAATAAACTCGACAAGACTGTCAAGAACATGTTTATTCAACTGCTCTTGTATCACCTGTGAAAAATATACATTCATTAAGAAACAAAAATAGGTGAATGAACGAATGAATGAGACAATTCATGCGTTAGCAGACGCATTTGAGGAAATATATCGACCTCTGTGTTCATCTGAACCGTTTCCCATAATTTCTGACAGATCCTGAAGCGATCGCTGCCGTCACAGCCATCCATCAGATATCCACCTGCATGAAAACACATGAATAACACTGCTGATGGCTGATGCAGAAGTGTTTGTCAGCATCGCAATAATGATCATCATTACTCACCAACTCCGACATGTCGCTTTCTCTTTTTAGAGGTTGACTTAAAAACAAAACATCCCTGAAAAACATCATCTGTAAGTCTCGATATGCTTCACTGTCATTATTCTCAACACACGTGATTAATGCAGCAACAGTGAGAGGATTAACACACGTGTGCTCGATATTACCTTTGACACTGATGAAGTTATTGGAGTTTCGCTCATTTCTGCTCTTCAGATATCAGTAATGGACAAACTTCAATAACACAGCGCTGCACGCGTTTATTCTGCCGCTCTTCCTCTTCTTCATGTAATTCTATGACAGTCACTAAACTATCGTTTGGAGTTTTACTGCCACCAACTGCACTGGAGCAGCGCTTATGCATAAAGCCATGCACAAACATGACACATGAACTACAAATATGGCTAAAACTCTTGCTCTTCTGAAGCAGGACCCGCATGTTTTACTGCATTTGTAGTAGCCTATCTGGCTATAAATAACAGGGACTACGAGTGGAAAATAGCAAGTTGCTAAAAACCTGGTGCAATGCATCACTTCTTGTTATATACAGGGTTAATGTTTTATTGTGCATTGTCCCTGTTCAAATAAAATAAATAATAATACTAATAATAATAATAATAACTACATTACCAGATATTAAATTAGTATTTATTTATTTGACTGTTTGTTTAAACTATATAACATAAAATAACATGTTTTGTATTATTGCAGCCCCCAGGAACCCCTCACTTATTTTTTTTAAATGGTATTTTTATTAGAATTTTACATTTTACAAAAAACAAAAGAAAACAAAAAATACATTTGTAAAATATATACATAAATAATATATATAATAATATTAACAATAAAAACAACAATATAAATGATTATTAATAATTATTAATATCATCAACCATTAATAATAATAATAAAAAGAATTAAAAAAATAAAGAAAAAATAAAGAAAAAATAAAGAAATAAAAAGACTAAGAACCAGGGCGTATATGCAGTTCCAGTGGTAAAGCACAAACAATCAAGCATTCAGTAGAAGGCAGAGCAGACAGCATGTTATGCCCTACATTACTGATCAGAGCTAGCATTTAACTGGTTAAGATGATCCAGAAATGGTTGCCATATACTTTAGAATTTATCAAGGTTACCCATAATTCCATACCGGACTCTCTCCATGTGCAATATTCCAGTAAGATAAGTCAGACAGGTCTTGAACTGAGGAACAGTATCTGATTTCCAAAGTCTTAGAATGATGCTCTTAGCAATAATCATTCCATAAATAATAGTGCTTTGTACAGAGACATTATGTTCTGACAAAGAAACAGAATATCCAAATAATGCAATCTCTGGATCAGGCTTAAACACAAAACTATACATGTCAGAAAACCACTTAAATATGTCACACCAAAAATTATAAAGTTTAGGACATGTCCAAAAGAGATGGGTAAGAGAGCCCTCTGCAGATTTACACCAATCGCATGTAGGAGAAACGGTTGGGAAAATCTTGTGCAATTTAGAATTTTTGAATAGTGCAATCTATGCATCACCTTAAATTGAATTAACTGATGCCTAGAATTAATAGAACAAGAACGAATCCTGCTAAGGCTCTCCTCCCATACTTCATCTCCGATCTGTACTATACCTAATTCAGGAACCCCTCACTTATTCACCTATAAAGGAGGTAGCTCTCATGTTTCATGGATTCAGAATATGAAACAAGTCGGAATGAATGGCTGTATGCCTTAATGAAGATGGACATTTTACTGCCAAGATGGAGGTTTATTACACAATATTTAGATACATAATTGAGGTGGGTTGTATGATTGGGAACACAGGTGTGTCAGCGACCTCATACTTGTTCCTTTTATCTGTTTTCAGATGTATCTCCCACAATGAATTGATGATTTGTTTTTTCTTTTTCTAAAGAAAATCGGCTAAAATGTTGCAGAAATGTTATAGAACAGTCAAAGTATTTTTCATAATGTACTTTAAAAAGCATAAGCAACATTCAAGATATTTTGGTCCTGGCTTTTGTTGATTAATATGAATGGTGACGTTTTGCAAAGAAAATACATAGACATGTTGCCAGAAACTGAGAAATCAGTGTCTCAATATGTAGTGAGCCAGTCCTTTGCCAGTGTGTTCAAATGGTGAGGACTTTTCAGCAACTTTAATTACGCCAGTAGGTGGCGACAAGGAACTGTCTTAATAAATGAGTCAGAATAGACCAGAGGTGTCCAAACCTGCTCCTGGAGGGCCACTGTCCTGCAGAGTTTAGCTCTAACCCTTGTTAAGCCCGGGACACACCATGCCGTATAGACAAAGAACTCTAGCGGCGGGGAAAGATGACTGTGTTGTCATCTCTCATCAGCTGCGTCTCGGCCAAAAAGCTGTGCTTGAACACACCAAAAGGACTAAAGGCAACTGTCAACTAGCATATGTGTTCTGCGCCTGCGTGTAAGGAAACATCTGTCTATATCAGCACGTATCAATAGTCTTTCATTATTCAAAAAGGGAAATCGAAACTAGGACTGCAGATATACAAACCGTAAACAAAGCAGCACTTGCTTACCATTTTGGATATAAATCACTCGATCACTTTCTTCATTCCAGTCAGCTTGTTATTATGAAAGTGTGCATTCAAATGCTCAGTTAAGATGACATAAAATTATAACAGCCTTCTGTCTGTACAGTCATCTTTGCTCACTTTAATCGCTTTCGCTTTTATTCTTGTGCACTGATTTGTTTGCTAAGCTGAACAGCCAATCAGAGTTCTCACTCTCACAAACAGCCCAAAAACCCAGAAAAGGCGTCCAACTAGCCATCCATTGGCTTGGTGTTTAAACGCACCTAAAACAAGCTGATTAAGGGTATGTTTACATGACAATCCCATTCACACGAATCCGTGAAAATGATAAAAACGCTGTATTCTGCTGCCAGACCAGTAGATGGCGATGTCACTTTGTAAATAAAAAACTATGCACTAGACTGAACATGCGCATGACGTCACTGTTATCATAAATTAAGTCTACATGGAGACGATAACAGTCTCATCTTCAAAAACTTGCACTTTGAAACCAGTTTTCAAAAGTTTGCATTTTCAGGCCACCAAAATACCATTGCTGTGTAAATAAAGGGCCAAAACACATAAAAGGTTTTCTGTTTTTAGTTGAAAATGGTGTTGTGTAAACGGCCCCTTAGTGTTCAGAATCACTAGAAACTTCCAGGTAAGTGTGTAGGAGCTAGTTGGAGCTGAACTCTGCAGGACGTTGGTCCTCAAGGGTGGGATTGGACACCCATGCAGTAGAACGTTAATTTAACCCTTCAGTGTCACCGGCTCTGTGGGCAGCTTGGCGCTCTTTTTATTTATTGCCTTTTTTTCATATTACCTATTTTAGTAATCATTATAAATTAGGTATCATTTGAAACTCAAGATTCAGCCTGTGAAAACAGTTTTGAAATCGCATGTTGCGTTACCATGGAAACAGTACTTTAATTCATTTTAGGAGCTTCTCCCCTAATGGGTGGTGTCATGTTTCATATTACAATATTTATTTTAGCTACTTTATAGTCAAAACCTTTTCTAATCTTGACAAAACACATATCTTCGGAAAGGTCTCACGGTTCCATATTTGCCAAACGTTTTGTGATAGAAGTGATATTTGGACATAAATTTATCAATATGTAACAGGAGAATGCAAAAAAATAATTTCAATAGAATGTCGGTGACACCCGGTGGCTATTTTTGGTAAAGCGCCTAAGCAAAATCTCAAATTTTTGTGATATCAACTTCAAATTTGGAACACAACTTGGTTAGACATATGGCTTTTGTTTGATAGCAATTTTAGAGTAAAATTTATTGGATAAAATATAAATTTTATATAAAATAAAAAATGTTTAGTACAGTACATTTGATTTACAGTCAATTTAAACTTCTATAACTTTCTCATAATTAAATTTTTTCAAGTACTTTCACTTCAGCAATAATCTGCTGGATGTCTTCTTTAAAACAAACTTAGGTCTGTACTCCAAAGCATTCATGAATTATAATCATTTAAGTTTGGATAGTGTATTTTCATGTCTATTCTCAAAAATGGGGTTGACACTTAAGGGGTTAACCAATTTCCTCAAAAAATCTGATTGATTCATGAATTTAAAAATGTGCTGAAATTACTTGAACTTTGAAGAGAACCACCTTCTGACGTTCATGGCAAAATACTTATATATATATAAGTACTATATATATATATAACTTTCCTTAAGCAGCCAAAGCCATCATTGCTTGTTCTAAAGTGACATTTTTAATGGAGGTCTGGGTGTATCAGTCTTTGTTTTTCTTAATTATTTACATACTCTTATCAAACTGTTGCATAAAAGCAAAATCACAGTCATGCAATCCTCTATACTCCTGCTCATGTGATGTTGCTCAAAAGCAGTGTGCAGGCACGTGCAGGCACATGCAGACGCCACATTCAGACCAGCAGCCAGAACCACCATTGTGTTGATCAATATTTTATTAAGGTATTTCCATTACAGAGAATTTGTTAGTGGCATCATCTATAATTCTTTCATATATACAATTTCAGGTGAAACCCATTACATTTTGGTGTGTCACTCTCATTAAGTAATATAAAAGAAAGCGAGATGATGCCACAATGTACTAACATGGAAGATAATGTGAATTAAAAACCATCGTCAGTCTTCTTGTATTGAGTTAATACATGATTAAATAAGGACACATGATCAATTAATGTGTTTTTGAGGTGAGCTTCAGCAGTCTTTGTATGTCTGGTTCAATATTGATAGTCTGAAACTTTCTGCTGTATCTCTTGAAGGGCTCGCCCTCTGGCCCAATCAGAAACTTCTCAAAATTCCATGAAATATCATTCCGACTGATGGGATTCCAGACCAGGTATTTGGGGTCCTGCATCAGTGACATAGGGTCATCATCTGGATAAGGGAGCTTGTCTTTCAAGTAGGAAAAGACAGGATGTGCATCACTCCCATTTACAATGCACTTTTCAAAAATGGTGAACGCAGGTTTATACCCTTCACCTGGTCGTACATACTTCAAGGAATTTAGAATTTCTGCATTAGAGGTGTTCTCCTGGAAAATATCAAAATAGACAAAGTAGGGAAAATTCAAAAATAGACAGTAATTGTTTTTCACGTGGATGTCTGTAAAAATACATTTGCATGGCACCAGTGATAAAACTCATGCGTTCAGACAGCAATTTATGAGTTTTGTGATCAGGAATGTGCTAATCACATGGTTGCATGATTTTCTGTTGTAAATAACATTTAATATGCTTGGAATAATACAAATAAATTAATATTTAATTGAATAATGAGGAAATAATTATTCTTATTTACATGAGGTAAACATAAAGCTGCTTGATTTATATTTCTAATATATATAATAATACATTTTAAAATTGTATTGCTGCGGCCCATTTCAAATGTTTACGTACTGTTTCCCTCTTTCTTTTCGTTGAGCTTGAGCACTGATGAAATTGTTCTTGTAAATACTTCCCAGCATTTCAGTAATAAAAGTGTAAGCTACATATTTAAAATGTACATTCAATATTTAAAGATTCAAACGGTGAATTTTAAGTTGTAAACTCAGAGATTTGGATTCGGATGGCAATTAAATTACCACACGACCTTGGTTTTTATCAAAAAAGAGTTGGTAATTCGGCCGGCCAGGTGTTTTTATGTGAGTGGTGGGAGTAAAATCACTGACTAGCCCTGGGGTGTCCAATCCTGCTCATGGAGGGCCACTGTCCTGGAGAGTTTAGCTCCAAAAACCCCAATTAAACACACCTGAACCAGCTAATCAAGGCTTTTAGGCATACAGGAAACTTCCAGGCAGGTGTGTTGAGGTAAGTTGGAGCTAAACTCTGCAGGACAGTGGCCCTCCAGGATCGAGTTTGGACACCCCTAGACTAGCCCCTGTAAATGTTGAAAATACCTAACGTCCCTCTGAGAAACAATTACAGTCTGAATAAATGTAAATACTGAATAAATGTAAATAGTAAATAGGTGAGTTGCACTTCCTCATTTACAAACCTGGTATCCAAACTGGTTGCAGGGAAAGCCCAGGACCACAAGTCGGTGAGGATATCTGCTCTGGAGCTCATTAAGCTGGATATAGTCCTGGGTGGTTGTTCCTCAGAGTGATGCCACATTCTCTATTAGCACCACTCTTCCTCTGAAAATATTGAAATCTATTGTGTCCCCTTCCAGCGTAGTCGCATGTAGATCATAAAACGTCTTAGCTATAAATGTCATTGTTCAGTCTGGCTCTCCTCTTCACAATGACATAAGCAGTGTCTTTTTCTACAGTAATGTCCACAAAACAGGTCATGTGATGTCATGTATAATTCATGCCAGGTGTCTTAAACAGATATATGATACCTTTTGAGAAGATAACGGTCTTAAATGTGGAATTAAAGAATGAAGCAAACAATGTAGTTTTGAATCCTGAACTATTTAATATAGCTAGAATAATACAGAGTATTAATAAAACATGGAAAGGGAAAGCCTGCTACGGATAAAATAAAACTCCATTGAGCTCTGTGGAAATTTTAGCAACCGTATCAGTTTCTGTGCCATATTTTATTAATGATGACTCCATCTCCATTACCTTGAATGTTATAAATAATGGATGACTGCACAGGTTAATCATCTTCAGAGTGCCTATGCCTAAGATCTTTCATGCAGTATAGCACAAGAAGTCACTTAATTGCTCATGTTAACATTTTTTTTTGTTTGTTTGTTTGCACCATTAATATCTTTGGAAATAGGTAAAAGCATGGTGCAAATATGTATGTAGGGTTTCAGTTTCATGATGTTTTGTAGAAATTAGTACCACCACTTCCTAATCAAGGTCTTCAGGACATGTAAGAGAACTCAATTCAGTAAGCTATATCCACACACTGTCTGAGAGGCAGCTTTCTGGGTGGGCTTTGGATGTTTGTGCACAGCAAATGCTAGTTATAACTAGTGGATTATCGCAGCACCAGCCCGATAGGTCGAGACTGGAATATAACAACAAAGTGATGTAATGGCTTAGACCAGGACGCAAGGATATAACCCCGCAGTAGCTCAGTGTCCAGCCTCTGAATGCTTTCTTGCATATTCAGATTGACAAAGAACTCATCCGAAAGAGTTATCCGGAATTCACAGAACCAAGCAGTGTTCTGTTTCATTCCTCTCACCACCAGAGGGGGTGCTACGCACAAGTGGATGACACATATCAACACAGTCATGAGGAATGCCACCCATCTCAAAAAATCAAGGTTGCTCCAGGATTTAGGGCCCATCATAGTACAGAGACAGCACTTGTCATGGTCACAAATGACCTCCTGACCATGGCTGCATCTCTTTTCTAGTATTGTTAGACCTTAGTGCTTTTGATACACTGGGCTTGTGTTGTAGTCAAACCTAATCTGAGACCAAGTCAAGACCAAGACCAATGTGTGTTGAGACCAAGACGAGACCAAATCAGGGCGAGACCGAGTCAAGACCAAGACCAGTACTCCTTAAATTCATAAAGATCCACATTACAGCCTGAGAAATGACTTATTTTTAATCAATAAATGTAATTAGAAAAATACACTATATAGAGCTTTTACTAAACAAATGAAATCATCAACAACAAAATTCATCTTTGCGCTGCAGAGGTGGTACAGAAAATACATCTGAATTGGTAATGTTGAGAATAATGCTTTAGAAATATTTTTTAATTGAATGTTTGTATAAAAGCAATATCATGTTTGCAATCATGCTTAAATTTGTGAAAACAGCTCTCTTTCTCTTGTGGTATTGCTTTATTATATTACATGTTATAATATAAAAATCCAGATCTCATACAAGTACTTTTTTTTTTGCAACAATATCTTGAATTTTGTGAGCATTTGTATTAATTTTGGTGACATTTTTGACACAATCCCTCATTAATTTCTGAACCGGCACAATAAATCAAATTAGAAATAAGTTGTTGATTGAAGTTATTGATCTGAAGCAGAAAGTTTTACATCAGTCACATTAATGAAGTTAATAAATAAAACAGACAACTCACCAGCAATTTAGTGACATCCCCGCAGTTGTGGTCTTGCCTGGTCTTGAAACAAAATCCAGAGTCCTCTAAGTCTGAGACTAAGACAAGACAGAGTTCAGTTGAGACCGAGACAAGATCAAGACCTTCAAAAATGGTCTCAAGACCGGTCTCCAGTACTACAGCACTACACTGGGCCACAGCATTCTGTTGGATAGGCTTGAGAATCAGTAGGCATGATTAAATCCTACCAGTTTGTGTGTGTTAATAATGAGATGTCAGATCAAACACAAGCTAGGACCACATTTATCTGTATTAGGGCCCCAATGCTTTTTTCATTGTATGCTTCCACTGTGGGACATTACCACGTTTTCACTGTTACATCAATGACACTCAAGTCTGTGATTTAATTCAATACTCAGTCAACAATCTGATCTCACAGTGATGTCACCATGAGCTCCAGGATACTCATGATGTCACAATATGAGGTCACAGTGAGCTAAAAGTGTAACCTCACAGCGCTCTCACTGTGTTCAAACTGTGATATCATTGTGTTAAACTCTCATTCATTAGTTTAGAGTGAGTTCACTGGGACCTACTGGGAGACGCGTTGGTGATGTTCAGCCTGGTTCCGGGAGTAAATGAGGATGTCGTCAATGTAGACTACCACGAACCGGTTGAGGAACTCCCGGAACACCTCGTTCATATAGTTCTGGAACATGGAGGGAGAGTTGGACAGGCCATACGACATAACCCTGTATTCATAGTGTCCAGACGGTGTAATGAAGGCAGTTTTCCACTCATCCCCCGGCATATACGAATGAGGTTATACACGCTCCGTAGGTCCAGCTTGGAGAAGATGCAAGTTCCACGAAGCTGTTCCAGAGCTGCCAGGACCAGAGGAAGGGGATAGCTGAATTTGACTGTATGGGATTTCAGGTGACGGTAGTCAATGCACAGCCTCAAGCCTCTATCCTTCTTTGCCAGGAAGAAGAAGCTTGAAGCGGCAGGGGACGTCGAGGGTCAGATGAAACGTTGTTTTAGTGCCTCCTGAACGTACTCCTCCATGGCCTTCTGTTCCGGGATGGACATTGGAAAGCCCCAGGCAGCAGGTCGATGGCACAGTCCCATGGCCGGTGAGGTGGTAGTTACGTTGCCAACCGCTTGCTGAACACATCCTGGAACGCCCGGTATTCAGGAGGAATTTCCTCTTTGAGGTCAGTCTCCTGACTTTCAATGGATGTGGAGAGGACAGGAAGGACATTGGAATCGGAAGAAGATGGTCGAGGGTTCGAGGAAGATTTTCTGATCGGAGACAAACAATTTTTAGAACATTCTTTACTCAACTTGAGGATCTCACCTGTGTTCCACTGGATGTGTGGTTGGTGTTGTGTGAGCCAGGGGCGTCCCATGATGATATCCGCTGTGGATCCTTCCAGCACCATGAATGTGATTTCCTCCGTGTGAAGACAGCCGATGCAGAGTGTCAGTGTGGGGGAGAAATGTCGAATGTGACCACGGCCCAGCGGTTTTCCTTGGATGGTTTGAATATGGAGGTTCTGTTGGCAGCGTTTGCGACGTACATTTAATTTCTGGAGAATCTGGTTGCTGATGAAGTTCCCTGCGGAGCCGGAATCAATGAGGGCTTGCGCTGAAACAGACATGAGAGTTAAGGATATGCACAGGCGTTCTCGTGAGTGGTGCAATACGAGCAGGCAGTTGGATTGTACTCACCGCTGGGCGTGGTGGTCGGATGGGACAGACAGCGACCACATGGTCCTTTTCCCCACAGTACAGACAGATATGAATCAACCTGCATGGGTTCAGGTGCTGGAAGGTGCTGCATGGGTTCAGAGCCATTTCATTCCAGCCGCTAGCGGCCACCAGAGTATGAAAACAGAGGGCATACATACTCACAGATTCATTGCCTTGGCATAGATTGAAGATTTGGTTGTGTATGGAGAGTTCAGCGGTGCTTTGTCCAAACTTTGCTGCTTTGTTCCCGGAAGTGAGTGAAGAAGGAGTTGATGGTTGCTGTCACAGGGGCATTGGATTGCCAGAGGGATTGCAGCGCTCGTCCAGTGAGCAGAGAAATTACGAACACCACCCGAGATCGTTCGGTGGAAAATAGCTAAGACTGGGCTTCCAGGTAGAGGGAGCACTGTAGGAGAAACCCACTGTGCCGGTGAATGTCACTTGTTGGGCCATGGGACTGACAGAGACAGCTGGAGAAGAAGCAGCGGGTGCTGGAGTGCAAGGCGAATGGCGTGCAGAAGATCAGCAGGGACTGTGGGTGCAGTGCTTGTGGAGTGAGGATTGCACTCCAAGGTGGCAAACGGGTCTGCAGTACAATCACCGCCTGTGTCCAAGGTGCTCCGCATGAGGTCTGGTCTTCTGTCAGGACACAGATGGAGGCAGAGGGGCGAGTGAACACAGATGTTTATTTAAACAGAGGCATGAACACAGGTAATGGAGATTGCAGGTGAGTCAATGAACAAGCACTTTAGGAACGGTCACTTAGCTGATAGTAAAGAGGGTTTGTATTTGCAGGTAGAGGAATCAATGGGGATCAGACGATCAGAGACAAGCGATGATGGAAGGAAGACGATGGAAGGAAGACACTGGAAGATGCAGGTAAGTTGAGGGTAAGGAGTCCAGGTAAGTCTGACGAGACCAAACACTGAGTGCAGGGCGTGAGTGTCTTTTATGTGTCACTGATAATGAGGTGCATGTGATCAAAACTCAAGGAATTGTGAACGAGTGGGTGGAGCGTGAAGATCTTGGCTGTGACTCCGTGACACATTTATTCCTGTGATCAAAGCTGAATTTTCAGCATCATTACTCCAGTCTTCAGTGTCACATGATCCTACAGAAATCATTCTAATATGATGATTTGCTGCTCAAGAAACTTTTATTATTACAAAACAGTTGTGTACATTTTTTTTTCAGGATTATTTGATGAATAGAAAGCTCAAAAGAACAGCATTTATCTGAAATAGAAAGCTTTTGCAACATTATAACTACCATTCAATTTTTCAGTTTAATGCAAGTTTTGTTCAAATTTAACCTGAAGAAATCCTGATCTTGTTCTTTGAACCACACGTGATCATAAACTCCACCCTCTTCCTGCACTTACCAGGAAGAGACAGACTTATTATTTCTCTTTTCTGTCATACTGACTCTCTTCTCTCTTGACAAAAGCAATAAAGAATCAGCGATCAGTGGAGAATGAAGAGAAACACTTTCAAGAAGGATTTTTGAGACATTTGTTTCTGAACAGACAGCAGATCATTGTGATTCTCAAGGTGATTCATTTTAAAACCGTCGTTCAGAAAGTGAAAGTAAAGTTTATATTGCTGGAGCTCAAACAGTGAAAATGGCTTCACTAAATGAAGAGCTTTCTTGTCCCGTGTGCTGTGAAATCTTCAAGACTCCTGTTCTTTTATCATGTAGTCACAGTGTCTGTAAAGAGTGTCTTCAACAGTTCTGGAGAATCAAGAAAACTCAGGAGTGTCCTGTCTGCAGGAGAAGATCCTCAAAACCTGAACCTCCTCTTAATCTTGTGTTAAAAAACTTGTGTGAGTTGGTCCTGACGGAGAGAAATGAGACACGTTCATCAGGATCTGAGGAGATCTGCAGTTTACACAGTGAGAAACTCAAACTCTTCTGTCTGGAGGACAAACAGCCTGCATGTTTAGTGTGCAGAGATTCAAAACAACACGACAATCACAAATTCAGACCCATCAGTGAAGTGGTTTCAGCATATAAGGTAAGACGAATGTCTCTTGCTTCACATATAAGTGACTTGTGAAGGCCAAGTATGGAAACCTACACTCAGAATTTGTCCTCTGCATTTAACCATTCAAGTTAGTGAACACATTGTGATTCTTTGAGTACAAGAGCCTTTGAAATAGCTTTGCAATTCTGTGCAGAAAAATGCATTTCAATTACCTTCATTATTTTCTTATTTCTTTC
This sequence comes from Ancherythroculter nigrocauda, assembly GCA_036281575.1. Classification (NCBI taxonomy): domain Eukaryota; kingdom Metazoa; phylum Chordata; class Actinopteri; order Cypriniformes; family Xenocyprididae; genus Ancherythroculter; species Ancherythroculter nigrocauda. The sequence goes on from VTFQ01000019.1 coordinate 4,142,948, forward strand.
ACCTTTGACATAGTGTGTTACTGTTTAAAGTGCTCGTATTATGCATTATGCTAAGGTTCCTAATTTTGATTTGGAGTCTCCTATAACAGGTTTACATGCATCAAAGGTCAAAACACTTTCATTTTCTCATAATATACAGTATTTGCACATCACCACATTTTCCAACGATTCTCAAATGACTCGTTGGATGAATCAGTCTCTCTAAATCCCTCCTTTCCGAAAGCCTGCTCTGCTCTGATTGGCTAGATGGTCCAGTCTGTTGTGATTGGTCGACCACTTACAGCGCCTGTCGGAAACTAAACAACGATTACAGTGTAAAGACAGTAATAATGGCGTCGATTTTACCATATCAATCCGAGTGTGAGTCCGATAATGAAACATTGGAGGAAGAAGTTATTCATCCTGAACCTCCATCATAAGAACAGCTTGAGCAGGACATTTCTCAGTGATTCACTCAGTTTGACGTATATTGAGATGTTGCAACTGTAATTCCTCACCATCAGCATTAAAGTGTATGTCCATCAACAAACTGATGTGTATATTTCTAATTTATTGTGGTGCACATGTGGGAATATTAATTGGTGAGTATTATTAATTGTAATGAGTATTATTAATAGTATCAATAACAGCGCATACATTACCCGAGCACTAACGTGAATGACTGATGAAACATTAAAGTTTGTAAAACAAATCTTGCTCCATCCTTCATCATTACTCAGAGTAGTAAGAACAACAGATGATCTGCATTAATGGACAGTTTTAGGTAATAGTGGGACACAGAAGATTAGCAGAAGTATTTCAGTAAGACAGTAATAACGTGAGTTAGCCGGTTAGACCTACACAATATAAATCACAAAACTATGTATTTTGAGCACCCGGTAGAAAATATATACATCAATAATTCATCATACTTGATTCTGAAGACCAGATTGGTCCAAATAAAGTGGGCACTGTCCCGTCTTTATTGGCGTTTTGTAAATCCCATTTAAACCTCACCTCTATTTGAGAAGCAATCTTCAGAAGGTTATTCTGCTGTTGTATCGCTGGGGGAATTTGAACCAATTAGTAATTATGGGTGAAAATACATTTTCATGCTGGTGCAGATAATAGATAACTTTTTTTGCTTCAATAAATAACATTGTCTTTTACAAACTGTACTTTGTGTTTTCTCATGCTGCCTTTGTTTTATGGTTTTAATTTCTGAATCAATTTAGTTTGAGATGTTCACAAAAACAGAAGAAATCAGGATGAGGGCAAATACTTTTTCACAGCATTATATGATCATATCACTGTATTCTCTTCTTCTCTTCACTGTAATCTGGTGTTTTATGTGTTTTTGTTCAATTCTAGGAGGAGCTCAATACAGCACTGAAGTCCTTACAGAAGAAACTTCAACACAATGAAACAATGAAAGGAGAGTTTGAGAAAACAGTTCAACACATCAAGGTAAGGAAACAGAATCGAGAGTCATTTTCATTACAGCTGTAGGATCACTATATACAGTAATAATCTTATATATTTAATATAAGGGATTCCAGTTTATTATTTCTGTAAATGATGAGCAGCGATCTGCTTCTGGATCTGTTATATGTCGGTATCTGAGTTTATCTCTGATATGAATGATGTGAAGTGTTGATGTGTGTCGATTGAGATGATTGAAGTGAATGTGATTTGATTTCAGTCTCAAGCTGAGCACACAGAGCGTCAGATTAAACAGCAGTTTGAGAAGCTTCATCAGTTTCTCAGAGATGAAGAAGAAGCTACAATCACTGCACTGAGGGAGGAAGAGGAGCAGAAGAAGCAGATGATGAAGGAGAAGCTGGAGGAGATGAACAGACACATCTCAGCTCTTTCACACACAATCAAAGACATGGAGGAGATGATGAAAGCCAATGACGTCTGCTTTCTGAAGGTCTGATTTCAGATCATTGGTTGATCATTGGTTCATTGATTGAGTTCTTGATGATAAATGGTGTGTTTGTTCTGCAGGAGTTTCCAGTCTCAAAGGAAAGGTGAGTGATCTGCTCCTGTCTCTGGTCTCTCTGGTTCTGATCCAAAGCCACTGCAGTTCTGACTCCTGAATGTTCTTCCAGAGTCCAGAGCTCACAGCCGGATCCACAGATGGCTTCTGGAGCTTTGATTCATGTGCCGCGTTACTTGGGCAACCTGCCGTTCAGAGTCTGGAAGAAGATGCAGGACATCGTCCAAAACAGTGAGTCTGACTGCAGAAGATCTGAGCTCTCACACACACACTGGAAATCATGGAGGAGTGGAGAGATAAAGGTGCTTCATGACACAAACTGATAGATAGATAGATAGATAGATAGATAGATGATAGAGAGATAGAGAGATAGATAGATTGAAGTATCAAATTGTAAACGAGTGATGGAAACACCAAATTTCAGGTGCAAAATTCAAGTGGTTTTCACTGCAGAGTCTATGATGACCAGCTCCTCCTTTCTGGACGTCCAGTGGAGAGATAGAGGTGTTGGTAGGGTTAGGGTGAGGTTGTACATTCACTCCTCCTCGCTGGACGTCACGTAAGCTCCACCCTTTTGCTCTGCAGCACTTTCTCAAAATAATCCCTTAATTCAAAATCTCAAAATAATCCCTTAATGCTCACTTGAGGTGTTTTTGACTTGTGCGAGAAAGAGTTAATGTGAATAATGGGAGATGGAAACACATTTGCAAATGAATTCTGATGAACATTAAACCCATGTGACTAATCATCTGTTTCCGCTGATGGTGTTTTATTTACTGTTGGTTACTAGGTTACCAACACCACCACCATCCGATCGAACAACTTGATGGAAACGCACCTAATTCACATTTGATTTTTGTTTGTTCGTTTGTTTGTTCGTTTGTTAGTTTTTTGCTAACTCTGAAAAGATCTGCTTCACGTTTGTTTGGAAACCTATTCCTTTTGGAAACAGAAAGCCTCTCATATTTTCCTGATAAATCAACTGCTAGGCAGTTGCCAGGGTGTTATGGATGGTTGCTAGGGTGTTGCTAGGTTGTTCTGGGTGGTTGCTAGGGTGTTGTTGGTGGTTTCAAGGGTGTTATGAGTTGTTGCTAGGCGGTTGCTAAGGTGTTAGGTGTTTTCTAGGCAGTTGCTAAGTTGTTCTGGGTGGTTACTATGCTGTTGCTAGGCAGTTACTAGGGCATCCTGGATGGTTGCTAGGATGTTGCTAGACTGTTGCTAAGTTGTTATGGGTGGGTGTTACTAGATGGTTGCTAGGGTGTTATGAGTTGTTACTAGGCAGTTGTTAGGGTGTTCAGGGCAGTTGCTAGATTGTTGTTAAGGTAATCTAGGTGAATGCTAGGGTGTTCTTGGGGGTTGCTATGGTGTTGTTAGGCAGTTGGTAGTTGTCACAGGTGGTTACTATGGAGTTTTTATAGAGGTCTTAGCATGTTTTCAGCCTGATTTAACACTTAGCTAATCATTATTAGCATGTAGCTATTCACTGCTAGCATGTATAACATGTTGGAAGTCCACTTTGCTAGCATGAGTGAAAAGAGCCGACCCATGTCTCTACAATATTCTGATGCAGAGATACAGGTCTTGCTGAATGGTTGCTAGGATAATTTGTTTGGTTGCTAGGGAGTGGCTTGTCAGCTGCCAATCATGATACTTCAAAGTCTGCTTGTCAGTATGAATAATATAATGCTGCTGACTTTCAGATTTGAAGATATCCCTCTTTGGGTTTCGGTTGCTAGGGTGCTTGACAGTGGTTGCTAGGGAGTGGCCAGGAATTGTTGAAGGTGATTCATGATTGGCTGTTTGCTGTTCTGAGTCAAACAAGACCTCATGTTTCACTTCTATCCAAAGATATTCCCTTTTGATCTCTTTGAATGGAATTCTATGGAACTTGTTGCTAGGTGATCTAAATGGTTGCTAGGGCTATGGGACTAAAAGTCTATGGGACTATTTTTCCCGCCGGGGGAACATCATACACCCGATCGCTTATAAAAGTCACAGCACAACTTCATCTTTCAGACTCACTAATAATTCCTCAAGTCTCATAATTAGTGAGTGAAACTCAACAGACAGTGAGAATAAACTGATTTAAATCAACACAGACTATAAGAGCCGATAACATGAAGATGATCAGATGCTGCTGAAGATCAGACACACACTTACAGTTTTTCATCTACAGCAGAAATCTCAACAGATCTCATTGATTTATTGTGATTTTAATTGATGGACACAAATGTCTGAATCACACATTTAATGTTTGTGGTTGATGATAAAATGAGTGTGAAACTAATAACAGCACTGACAGTGATCAGAGGAACATGTGTTTGATCAACAGTGTCATAATTCATAATAATCTGTGTTGGGTCACTCTTGATCATTATATGAACAATAAAAGCATCTGTTGATTGTGTCTCATCAGCTCCTGTGATTCTGGATCCAAACACGGCTTATCCACGTCTCGTCCTGTCTGATGATCTGACCAGTGTGAGATACAGCGAGAACAAACAACCTCTTCCTGATAATCCAGAGCGATTTGACTGTGATCCCTGTGTTCTGGGTTCAGAGGGTTTTAACTCAGGAACACACTGCTGGGATGTGGAGGTTAAAGAGAGTTCAGTCTGGACTCTTGGAGTAACTACAGCATCAAACCAGAGGAAGGGACCTGATTTCTTCAACACTGATGTCTGGAGTGTGAAATATAGTCGGTACGGATTTACTGCAGGTTCTGGTTTTCATGTCAATCAGAAGCTTGATCGTGTGAGAGTGAATCTGGACTATGACAGAGGAACGGTGTCATTCTCTGATCCTGTAACTAACACACATCTACACACATTCACACACACCTTCACTCACACACTCTTTCCATTCTTCTGGTGTTACTCTCTGAGGATCTTACCGGTCAATAGTCAGTAATCGTTACTCCTGTAGGTCTGGATCTTCCTGCTTTCATCATGTTTCCAATATTTAATCCAGATCACATGAGTAAGAGTGCTGTTGATCTGAATATCAGTACGGTGGCTGTGATTGGGCCGTGATGATCACATGACTGATATCAGCACTACAGCAACACTCACACTCTCATATTTCATATCAACAGATCAATAAACAACAAGTTTATTTAATTAGAGTTTAGAAGAAGTTTAAAAATCACTTTACACAATAAGAACAATTATTAGACAATTTTAGGATAATAACCATTTACCTGATTATTATTTCAGTGAAGTTTGTCACTTTGCTAATTTTTTCATAATTATATATATATATATTAAACTGTCTTTGTGTGAGCTGTGTTTGTTTTTTTCACTGAGAATAAGAATTATATTGTTTGTTTGATGCTAATTATTTAATAAGATATCACATTTATTTTATTATAGAAATAATAGTACAGAAAACGTCCTGTTATAAAAAGGAAAAAAGCAGATCCATGTGTGAGATGACAATAAAATAAATAAATATTAGAATTGAATAAACACTTAAACATTACCGCTTTATAATAGTGCTTTATTTTATGTATGTGTATATATATATAGTATAATATGATATTGTATTATTGTATATATAACTAACAATATAACAAATTTAGTTACATTAATATAACTATATATAGCACACATCTGAATACTGTCACAGTCTGTTTAGTTTCAGTTTCAGTTTATGGACTTTCTGTTTGTATTCTGTGATCACATGTTCAGTTTCCCGCCTTCATTATTAGTTCATCTGTATCACCTGTGTCTCATTAATCATCCCTGTTATGTTTGCTATTTACTTTCCCCCGTTCACTCAGTCTTTGTCTGTTCACCGTTTGAGTAAGTTGTGTCGCACCTATATGCCTGTTCTCCTGTGGATTACGTCATTAAACTAGTTTTTGGATTTATTCTCCTCGTCTGTGCTCCTTCACGCAACCAGCTGTAACAAATACTTCTAACCTCTGTATTTAAAAACTATATTTAGTTACCACCTGTAGTACACTATGGGTTCAAATGTACTATAAGCAATATACATTTTAAATACAGAGATAATATATTAACAGCACATTTTAGTTCATATTTCATGCTGTCTCAAAATAGCACAGTTTAGTACACTGAGATGTTTTTAAGAAGTACTCAAGAAGAATTTTTAGTATATTAAGTACAAAATTAGTGCGCGAAAATACAGCACTTTAAGTACATTATAGAAATGTACTTTTTTTCACCTGGGCACTGGGATCCCTCTAGGGAGAAATCATGGTGGATAAACACGCTACTGCATCAAAGATACGCCAAGTTCAACTGAATGCCGATATATCTGATGTTAAATCCTTGTTTGTCTCAATGGATAAAGGGGATGACCTCGTACCTTAGAAAAGATTACCTATTTTCTGAAAAACAAACTTTATAGCTTTTGGTCCATCTGGAAAGTGACTTTTTGGAGAGTCTAGATGGTGACTGTGGAGTTGATGGACATTGAGAGTATATAGACAAATGTGTTATTGCTGGGTTTTTTGTTTGGTTTTTTTTACTATTATTATTATTTAATTTCTTCTTTATTTTATCTTATAATGGAAAATTTAAAATGTTGTTGAAACGTGTGATAATGTTTGATAAATAAAATTAAAAATAAATAAATAAATAAATAAATAAATAAATAAATCTCTGTTTGGTCAACATCTAATTAGGTTTTGTAAAGACATCAAGTTGGTTTTATCTAGCCAAAAACTGTTAGCTGTACATGTATTAGTGAAGCATGGAATACAACATCTTGGCTGGATCACTGTAATGTACAGTGGATGAACACGACTGTCTAGAGAAACTTGAGATTTTGTATGACCACAACAGACCATATACCAATCTCTGATGTTAAATATTGAAAGTCTCTCTGAGTTCAGTAATTGTGATAATTATGATGAGTTTAGTGGAAAATTAGATGGGCAAGTCTTACAGTAAATGAACTGAGGCAGTATAAACTATCAACAGAGAAGAGTTCAGATAATATGTGTATCAACTGAGACTATTATGTGTGATAATGTTAACTGTAAGAATCCTAAACATATTTATGATTGACGTCTGATGAAATTGTGAATTATTTAAATAATGCCAGTAGACCTTTTTGTCAAAAAATAGCTAAAAAAAAAAAAAAAGTGATTATTTTAGGGCTGGGTGGAATGAAAATGTCTCTGAACTGCATTTGGAGGCTAGAGATGATTTTAAAAACTGGGCCTTAACAGAATATGAGAAAAAGACAGTGGCAAATGCTAAATTTAAATATGGTTTATCAAAAGAAATGAGGCAACCATGAGAGCAAACTCAGTGGCCAAGAAATATCAGCAAAATAATGCGTATGAATTCTGGAAAGAAATTAAGGCTAATAATAGTAAAATATCATTGCCAACTAGTATAGTTGGGGCTGAGAATATCGTTAAATTATGGAGCAAATATTATGGGGATATTTTTAATTGTATAGAGAGACAGGCAAATATAGGCTTGTCAATTTTATATGTGTATAATGTTAAAATAGCACTTTTAGAGCTTATTGTACTTCATTTTATACTGCATCTATGGTGTATACAGTGAAGCTAAAATGAAAACGCTTCAGGTATTTAATGACGCATTATGAATTTTGCTCAAGGACAAGTGCAACTGTTTGTATTCAGTGATGTTACTTTGCATGCTGTATTAAGAGATTATATGTATAATTTCATGTGTCGATTAAGAAATACAATTATAATCTTCAGACGATCCTAAATTAAGTGATACAAGGTTCCTCCTGGTTCTGGAAGCACTGGAACACAAGTTTGTGTGTTTTTTAAATAATGTTTGTTGAATGTAATGTAAGCTTGTATTTTATTCTTTTCTTTTATTTGTTTGATATGAACCTAAGGGTCTGAAATAAAGAATGAAATGAAATTAAATTAATGAATTTCAACTGCGTTTGCAATATTTCACATTTATATTTTTTTGTATATATTTTATAGTTTTCACATGATTAAATACACACAATATTGCTGTTTATTTAATACAGTAATACAGTAGCATCTCGATCGCCCTCTGGAGGAGAAACGAGGAACTTACAGCAGACAGAGAGAAAGAGAAATGAAGAAAATAAATGAAGCAATGGATTTGAAAGATTAAAGGAACAATCAAGCGAGTAAAGTCATGGTGAAGTGTGTTATCTGAGCAGTGAAGATAAAGCAAAAGCTTACAGCACCTGGTATTCCCAGGCGGTCTCCCATCCAAGTACTAACCAGGCCCGACCCTGCTTAGCTTCCGAGATCGGACGAGATCGGGCGTGTTCAGGGTGGTATGGCCGTAAGCGAGTGTTGCAGCCAATAGCGAGCTATTTAAAGAAGACACACCGGCAGCACCCCGACACCACTCGAACCGCGTTGATCACGACCCGGGCTGAAGATGATAGAAACAGACCCCTGAAAGAAAGAAACAAAGAATTTACATTTACATTTAGAATTAACATTTGCATAACACATTTAGATTTAAATAGAAGGTTTACATAAAACACTTAGATTTAACTTTGATATTTTATTTATTTATATATTATAATTAATTTAGCAAGTAATTTAATTGCATTAAGCTTATTTAGATAAATATTGCAAAATGTTTCTGTTTTTGTAGCTAAATCCAACAGAATTTGACCAGTCTTTCTTACACAGTTTATTTTACAAGCGGCGTTAAACTGATCACAGTTTCAGAAGTACAGCAATGTGGCGTAAACAACGTGCCTAACATGATTTTAGTGTTAAAAAATGGCTTAACTCTGTCTTCTGTATGTACGGCAAGGCACAGCTCAGCCTCGTCATTCCTCGTTTCTCCTCCAGAGGGCGATCGAGAGGCTTCTTTCTCTCTCTGCAGCAACACTAAGCGCTGCTCGTTCTTCTGTAACCGCTCGTCTCCTCAACTTACACTAAACCAGAGCTTCACAAACCTTCCTCACATGCAGATAAACATATGAAATATTGATTTGTTTTATTTTAAAGGTGCCAGAATTTGAATTTATCTTGGCATAGTTGAATAACAAGAGTTCAGTACATGGAAAAGACATACAGTGAGTTTCAAACCCAATTGTTTCCTCCTCCTTATATAAATCTCATTTGTTTAAAAGACCTCCGAAGAACAGGCGAATCTCAACATAACACCGACTGTTACGTAACAGTCGGGATCATTACTATGTACGCTCCCAATATTTGCATAATGCCAGCCCATTCGACGCATAAGACAAGGGCAGGCAGTAACGTCTGGATCTGTGCACAGCTGAATCATCAGACTAGGTAAGCAAGCAAGAACAACAGCGAAAAATGGCAGATGGAGCAATAATAACTGACATGATCCATGATATCATGATATTTTTAGTGATATTTGTAAATTGTCTTTCTAAATGTTATGTTAGCATGTTGCTAATGTACTGTTAAACGTGGTTAAAGTTACCATCGTTTCTTACTGTATTCACGCATCTCTTAAAGGGGCCGTGCTGAATATCAGTGCATAGCACACGTACATCTCGGAGACGTCTATTTGATGTGTGTGATTACGTCTGGAAGACGTATTATTTAGAGTGTTTGCTCATCTGGAATACGTCTATAGGACGTATCCTGTCAGATGTCAAATAGACGTTTAGAAGATGTCTTTAAGATGTTTATGATTTAGAATGTATGTAAAACTGACATCTTAAAGACGTCTATTAGATGTTTGTAAACAGCAGATGCTTTCCAGATGAAGTGATCTTTAACAGACGTCTTGCAGACGTACGTGTGCTATAATGATGCCCCAAAATAGACTGTTAAAATTAATTTAAAAAAATCTATGGGGTATTTTGAGCTGAAACTTAACAGACACATTCAGGGGACACTTAGGACTTATATTACATCTTGTAAAAAAACAATCTAGGGAACCTTTAAAATTATTTATATATAGGGTGACGAGTACTGGGCCAATTATTAGCAGTTGTAGTAGCCTATTCTTATGATTCTATATTATTTTATTGTTTTAACTCTAATTTTAAAAATGAAGATATAAATATATAACTGTTACCAATTACAACTGTCCTGTGAAATAAGAATACAAAAAATGAATATTTGATCACTAAGGGCCTAATAATTATTTGATTTTACACTGCAAATTCAGATGAACCAAACTCTGGATCAACATGAATCATTTCAAATTTGAAACGATATTGTGAAAAGAGTTATACAAATAAATGTGAATTGAATTAAATTGAAAATTCTTCAATTTCAAACATTGAAATCTTCGATCTTATACTTTGACGAATGTTGGTGAAATGCAATAAACACAGAAATGTTGGAAATTGTGTGAATATGAAAAGAAAAGTAGTTGTGTTATTAGAATGTAATTTGCATTAACATCAGAAAGTATCTGATTACATTATGTATGTTTCTGCTCATTTCAGATGAGATTGAAACACCTGAGGTTTTCTCAGAGGAGAGCTGTTAGAAATGTGTCCATCTTGAACATAATCACAGTGATCAGATAATAAGGTAAATGGACATACTCTGGTACACTGGATGAGCGTCTGAATTGAGTTTCCAGTTTTACCTCGACAGGTTTAGAGATCTCTGATATGAGGACAGAGGACGTGATTCCTTCAAAGATATGCCAAGTTCAACTTGAATGAAGTTCAGCTGTTTGCAATATTTCATATTTATATTTTTCACATGATTTTATATAATTTTGATTAGTTTGTTAAATACACACAATACTGCTGTTTGTTTAATACAGAATCTCTTCAGTTTAAACCATAAACACGTGCTGTCCACTCAACATCTGGAAATCTCTTTGAAAAATATGTGCAAAAATATTACTTTTCAAATCTTGTTTTTCATGCCAAGAGCAATAAAACACACAGGAAATAAATCCTGACTGAGGTTATCATAATTCATGCATGAAAGGGTTAATGTGTGTTAAAAATTGAAACACATGCTTGCCTCATCTTGAATATGTCTTATATTCATACATTAGGTCTGTGTACCAGAAATATTTGCAAACTGCCCCTTAAATTTATAATGGTGGCACACTCTGGCCTACACTATCTGATGTAAATCAGTTGTTCAAGAGAGAGTTTACTAAACTACTGGCACAAACTAAACCCTGCTTCAGGGAAAGGTTTCATAACCCCAGGTAAAAAGCGGTGTTAACCCCACATCCGAATTACAAGTGTGAAATGCTCCTCTGCCCGGGGTAAAAAGCGGTGTTTAGAATGACGGTAACCCGGGGTTAAGCACAGTGTGAAAAATGTTGGAAAATGTATTTACATTAATAATTGTGAAAATATTATCCAATTAATTTAATTCATAATATTTTTAATAGTGGCAGCCCCAGTCATCCCCAAACTGATTTTACTTTAAGAGAAACGAAAAAACCCACAGCACTTGCAACTTTTTTCTGTAAATGAGATTTCTTTTCAAGAGTTTCTCCTGGATAGCAATGAAAATAAATCCAAAGTAATTGTAGACTGAAGTTTATTGCTTCTCAGAGTCTCGAATCAAAAGCTTTCATTACAGACACAGATGAGATTGACTGTATCCGAGGCTCAGTCACAATTTATTTGAATGTTTGTTTTCACACAATATTCAAACAGAATCTGACAATCTTTCAGTATACAGAAGCTCACTTACTCTCATTTGGCACTTGATAAGTTTTAAACTGTAGCCAGAAACCTTATAGACAGAATAAAGTTCCTAACTGAACTAACACAAGTGTTCAAAACGTTTAGAAATGACAATTAATAAAAAAAGTCTTTAACCACTTACAAAAACACCTGGACCAGAGCATAGCATAGACAGATTTATTTTCTGCTCCAGTACAGTAGCAAAAATATTTATTAGAAATAGTTTTTTATTAGGAAAATGGACAAATGTAATCGATCAGAATCGATGGAAAGTTAATGACAACACATCTGTTCTGTTAGAAACACAAACAACCAACAACCTCTGATCTGAGACGATGGAGACGTCAGTCCACTGGAAGAATCCTACATGGACCGCCACAAACTGTAATCTTAAACAAGAAAATTAATAATTACAACTGTATTAAAAGATACAACTGTATTGTTACATTTAATGACAGATCATGACATACCCCAATAAAAGAGCCTGATTTAAAAGAGTCCAACAACCTCTCCACTCTCAGTGTCCAGATCAATGTCATAGAAACACGGCCGAGTGGGAAGGCCTGGGATAGTCGGCATCTGCGTAAAATGAGGAACATTTCATTTACATGGTACCACATTATTACTGCTGTTTTTACATAATTACAAATTATACCTGGAATGAATGAATAAATGAATAAATGTTAATTAAACAATCATGAAAATACTTTGAGGGGTTGGAAAAAACAAAACAAACAAACATTGCCCTCTTCTTATTATTATTTTAAAATAGCTGTATATTATGTTAAAATGTCCATATTACTCCACTTACTGTGCCAACCAGCGGGTAGAGAAAGCCTGCACCTACACTGGCACGAATGTCACGAATGGGAAGAACAAATCCAGTGGGGACACCTTTCTTTTCAGCATCATGTGACAGAGACAGATGAGTTTTCGCCATGCATATGGGTAGACTTGAAAAACCCTTGAGGAAGACAAAAAAGCTTTATAAATATAATGCCAATCTCATGTTTAAGGATCTCTAATGAGACACAAAATCCCTCTCCGCTATTCATACCTGTTTGCTGTACAGGTCCACCTTCTGCTGGGCCTCTGGGAGAAGTTCGATGTCATCTGCACCGTAGATCTTCTGCGCGATGATTCTGATCTTGTCTGCGATGGGTAACTGTAAGATAACAACAGAAATGAAGAAGCAAATGGTGTGTCAGTGCGTACACTAGTAAAATATGACTGCAGAGTAAATCCTCTAATAGTGTGTAAAACATGTGTCACCTTGAAAATTTGTTTTATTTATAGAAATAATAATGCTACAACACCAACATTCTTATTTTTACCTTAATGTCATAAAGAAATCTGAAGCTGCTGGGAGAGTCTGCAGCCTTTTGAACTGCTCTAGCCAGATCCACAGCGCCGGCGCCACCATCAGCCCAATGAGAGCAAGGCACAGCATCAAACGCTCCTGCCTCTTTGGCTAGTTTACAGATCAGATCCAGCTCAGCCTTTGTGTCTGTCCTGAAACATGAGACAGCAAGATTCAGTTTGACATCATATTAGCTATACAGCAGTTTGATTTACAGAGTCTGCACAGAAAATAAAACCCATAATGCCTAAATAATACTCGATATCATTCAACATCAAGAAGCTTTACTCAAAGTCAAACATGCTGTTGGCTTAATGGTACATTTTAACATGACACAGATTAATCATGAATGGCTTTCAATCACATATTTACTGAGAGCAATGTTTTAACTGTGTGATATCTGTGTACATGTGCAATCTGATGTCTTTGCGTCGCCATTGCGTCTTAAATCCTGACATCTGCCCTATCTTGACAGCTCTTCTTGACATTCACAGGAGACATAAAATGTCTATTTCATATACAATTAGTTCCTTTGAGTCAGACCTTTTCAATGAAGCTGGTGTGGAAGCTTGTTTCCGCCACTGAATAAAAAATAAAGGTATAATTGCAACTTTTTATCTCACAATTATGACTTTTTTTCCCCTCGCAATAGAGTTTACATCTTGTAATTTTTTTACTTTTTCTCTCAGAATTGCATGATATAAACTCACAATTGGGTTTATAAAGTCTGAATTGCGAGATATAAACTCAAAAAATTGGTTTCAAGTAAAAGTTATAAAGTTATAAATTCCAAAGAACTGGACTTTATAACTCGCCATTGTGAGTTTATAACTTGCAATTCTGAATTTATTTCTCACATTTCTGAGAAAAAAGTCAAATTGTGATATAAAAAGTCTCAATTACCTTTGTTATTTTTTTATTTAGTGGTGAAAACAAGCTTCCATAAGGTTGATCTGGTTCACAAAACCAAACTGATTCAATCACGAATCAAATCTGGTTCTCAAAGACCCTGTGATCCCGTTACAGCAGTAAACGGCTTACTGAAGGTAAACAGTCAGTAAACAATTTAATTTTTATTTATTTTTTACACAAATGGTATAGTTTCAGAAGACCTATTTTTGGGTTAGCTAGAGCTGCATGAATAACAGAATGCAATCTCGATTCAAACACCCATGAAATCTTATTCCTAAATCACAATGATTCGCCTGTGTTTATTAATCCTTTGACAAAATCATACTGGAATATTTAAATCTGTGTTAATAGTTTGGATATAAACACTGATGTCTACGACCTTTAGAAATGAACTTGATGCTTCAGACAACGATTGTATACACTGCATCATTGTGCATCACTATGCGGTGACAAGTCAGTAATGAAACAAGTGAAGTATTTATAAGTGAGTCACTGAATCATTCATTCAAACTGATTTTTTTTTTTTTTAAATAATTCATTCAAATTAATTAAGCATTTTTAAATAGACTGCAGCGATTAACATTTTGTCAGAACCTGTAGTAAATTACATGTTATTTTTTGGTTTATTCATCTGCACAGATTCGTGGGATAATTGTGATCTATGATTGAAACAAAGAAATCATGATTCTCAATTTATCCAGAAACGTGCAGCTCTATGGTAGTAGTATGAAAAATGTGTCTTGAGAAACTCTGTATAGCTATTTTTAATGTAAGAAGGTGTCTTACTTGAAAGCATTGACCGCTACAACTACAGGAACTCCAAAAAGCTGAGCATTCTCCACTTGTTTCCTCATGTTACTACAGCCGGCCTCCAGCAGCGCCAGATTCTGTAAGAGTTCAAAACACTGTCATCAGAACCACAGCAAGTTTTGATGTTTACTCTAATGATCACACTCAGAACAGTTCTAGTGATTTCTCTTAGTCATACTTTAATTAGATTATATGGACAAGTGCGAGCGGGGCGTTGGTCCATAAAGGAAAGAAGGGCATACGGCATTAGAACAACACCAGGGTGAGTAAATGATGACTTCATTTTCATTTTAGGGTGAACGTTATCCAGTGACTCCTGTGATTCGCTCTCATATTTAAATGTGTCTGCCTCTCTCAAAACTTTACAGTGTGTTTGTGGCCTTTCAGTAATCCCTTTAGTGGTACACTGGGGTAAAGAGTTTCATTTTTAAGCAGATAAATGAATGGACAAAAAGAGCTGTGTAACTTACAGCTATAAATCACCATTTAGTATGGAGTGAGCATTATGACCAAAATCTGACATCCCGCTTTGAGTCATTTTACATCTTGTGGTAATGGATACACTACTGATCAATAAGTTTAGAACACCTCCATTTTTCCAATTTTTATTGCAATTTCTGAAGTTTAATGTTAAAATTATAACATTAATAGAATTGTTGTTTAATAAAAATGTAAATAAATTAAAAATAGGTATAACAGCCCAACATATCTACAATAAAAAGTTCCACTTGACCTGCTTAAGTTTCCATAACTAAATGGAGGTGTTGTACAAATGTTTACAGGTCGTGTACATCACAATATAGTCATCTTTTCTTGGAAATTCTATCCAAATAGGTTATAAATTTGCATACACATAAACCATACATACAGTGTGGTTTTGAACAACCTCACCATAAGTCCTTTTTCTCTGTATAAATGCATTGACGCTTGCAAATGATGACTAGAAATATTTATTTTTTATTGATGACAAAATAGCAATTTATACAAGTCACAATCAGGCATGTGGCTTTGGCAGCTATGATGCCTGGTTACTGGATTAAATTTGGTTTCTTCTTTGAAGATTCACAGCTTTATTGATTGATACTGGAATAATGAGATCAAGCTATCTCTGTGACAGAGATGACATCAGCAATCCAGTGATTTATTATAGACTATTGACTGAACTCAATTTCCAGCTACTCAAATCCCCACTGTAAATACTGACACTTTTCAAATACTACTTTATCTACAAGATCACAGACTAGCAGAAAAACATGAAAAAAATCTTACAGTACCTCTTCAATATATTCTTTCGGCAGCGGCGCACCTGCAGTGACCTGTAGAAAAGATACAATGCAATGCACATTAATAACTCCCTGTGAAATGTATGTACAAGAGGTGAGGCAAACTGTCAAACAGCATGAAACTAAATCACTGTACATATAAGAGAGTGATGATACATTTGCCTATGATGACAATGTTCTCATTTAAAGGGTTAGTTCACCCAAAAATGTAAATTCTGTCATTAATTACTCACCCTCATGTCGTTCCACACCCGCAGGACCTTTATTCATCTTCAGAACACAAAAGAAGATGAATCTGTTGTTTCAAATCGGTGGTTCGGAGTGTGTATCAAACTACCAAAGTCACGCCCCCAGTGAAATAGTCGAAATACTTATGACATAACGAAGCCTCGTTTACTGAATTCACGTGACTTTGGCAGTTTGATACGTGCTCCAAACCACTGATTCGAAACAAAAGATTCATAAAGCTTTGAAGATTCATGAAGCAGTGTTTTGAAATCGGCCATCACTAGATATTGTCATTATCGTCGCTTCATAACATTAAGGTTGAACCACTGTAGTCATATGAACTGTTTTACATATGTCTTTAGTAGCTTTCTGGACACTGAAAGTGTTAATTATCTTGCTGGCAATAGAGGCCTCACTGAGCTATGGGATTTCATCAAAATCCCATAGCTCAGTGCTAATTTGCTAATTTGTGTTCTGAAGATTAATGAAGGTCTTACGGGTGTGGAACAACATGAGGGTGAGTAATAAATGACAGAAATTACATTTTTGGGTGAACTAACCCTTTAAATGTTTATTTTCTCTCCCACTATACAGTAAAGGGGTTATTGTCAGACTCACTGTTGGTCCACCTCCATGCATCTTCAGTGCTCGAACTGTGGCAACCAGGACCACAACGTGAGGCTTGAGACCAGAGTACCGACACTTGATGTTGAAAAACTTCTCCATCCCAATATCTGCTCCAAAGCCTGCTTCTGTGACTGTCAGAATACAACAACTAGAGTGAATCCATGCTGATGGGATACAAGACAACCAAACAAAGAATTGACTGTTTCTTTTCAAATAACACTGGCACTTCTCAGATTTTAAATTATAACTTACCCACAAATCCCTGAGGTCCAACTAGTTTCAGAGCAATTTTATCAGCCAAGATTGATGAGTTTCCATGCGCAATGTTTGCAAAAGGTCCAGCATGAACAAACACAGGGTTTCCCTGAACACATGTTCATACAACAGCTTAAGACCACTCTAAAAATGACAACAGCTGCAAAACTGACTGGATTTGAGCATGAAGTCTTCAAGGCCTGTGTAGCTCTAGGTGATTCACATCTTAACTTGAATATAGTACACACGTCCCAGAACAACTCCTCTTACCTCTAGTGTCTGCATGAGGTTGGGCTTGATGGCATCTCGCATGAGTACTGTCAGAGCTCCACACACTCCCTGAGACACAAACATTACACAATCAAAACATTTACACATTGTAATTTGAGATGAAATGAGACATGTGACAGCAGCGCACCAAATCCTCTGTGGTGACGGGCTGCCCACTGCGACTGGTGGCCACCACCATTTTTGCGAGTCTCTGCTTCATGTCCTCCAGACCGGTGGTGAGAGCTAAAACTGCCATAATCTCACTGGCCACAGTGATGTCAAACTGGGCCTGCAAAACAACACAACACAAAATAAGTTACCTGGCCTGGTCTGCTAACAGAATAAGTGAAATGTTCATCATTACAATTGATGTTCTGCCCGTTTCAAACTGATCTAGAATCATTTATTGTGTTTACAAAAAAAATGACTGTCATTAGGTAGTTACATGGCTCACTTAGGAAAGAATTAAAAGTTAAACTATAATACATTGTGAGCTATTAACTCAGCTGAGTTATTAAATCTTTGTTTTGAATCGGTGGTACAAAATCACGTGATTTCAGTAAACGAGGCTTCATTATGTCATAAGTGTTTTGAAACTTGGGCAGTTTGATACACGCTCCGAACTACTGATTCGAAACAAAAGATTCATAAAGCTTCGAAGCTTCATGAAGCAGTGTTTTGAAAATCGCCCATCACTAGATCTTGCAGAATAAAGCTGCTATTGTGTTATTTTTGGTGCACAAAGCATTCTTGTCGCTTCATAACATTAAGGTTGAACCACTGTAGTCACATGAACTGATTTAAATGTTTTTTAGTAGCTTTCTGTGCATTGAAAAAGGGAGTGTTATTACTGGCGATGCAGGCCTCACTGGATTTCATCAAAAATATCTTAATTTGTGTTCTGAAGATGAACGAAGGTCTTATGGGTTTGGAACAACATGAGGGTGAGTAAATAATGACAATTTTCCTTTTTGGGTGAACTAACCCTTTAAGTAAAAAATTAGAATTTAGTTTTCAGTCGTTTTTCAGCCCTCATTCATCAGTATATTAAGCATTAGGTCATGTGTGTGATGCTCACAGTTCTGGTAAAGCCCTTCTCAGTTGGAGACTGGCCAATGGTGATTTTTCTCAGAAAACGATCATTTGTGTCCAGCACTGTAATAAATCAAAAACAGATTTACATTTCACCTAAATGTGTATATACATGTATGGCACACATTCATAATGTTCAGTAACATCATCAAAGCTAATAGAAATCTACAAAAATGGGTAACACTTTATAATAACTGCACGCTATGAAGCATTAGTTAAGCATTAGTAAATAGTTAATTCATCAGTTATAAAGCATTAATAGACATTAGTAAGCAGTTTATAAATACAGCTATAAATGCTTTATTCTTGATTTATAAGCATATCTATAATGTGTTTAATAATTGTATTTTCATACTTTATTAATAATCAATTTATCATTTGTAAATTAAGTATTACATTATTCACAAACCAGTTATTTTGGAGTTGTCAGTGCTTCATAAGATCATTTAGGAAGTGTAAGTAAATGATTAATAAAATATTTAAATGTACATTTATACATATTATTTAGACATATAGTAATAGTTACTTAGTGTGTTAATAAATGCTTTATTAATACATAATCCTACTGTAATTCATGATTAATTCAGGTAATTATAAAACATTTAGAAGTGGTCAGTTAACTGTTTTTGTGAGCTCATCTAAAGTGAGGACTATTTATGCTTTCTAAAGCTTTTATAAATGAGATTTAAAGGTTCAGTGATCTTCTGCACTGCTGTCCTCTAATGTTTTAAAGTTAGTACCGAGGTAGTTTTGACACTAGAAATATCTGTTCATAAAGCATTTATTAACACACTAAGTAACTATTACTATATGTCTAAATAATATGTATAAATGTACATTTAAATATTTTATTAATCATTTACTTACACTTCCTAAATGATCTTATGAAGCACTGACAACTCCAAAATAACTGGTTTGTGAATAATGTAATACTTAATTTACAAATGATAAATTGATCATTAATAAAGTATGAAAATACAGTTATTAAACTCATTATAGATATGCTTATAAATCAAGAATAAAGCATTTATAGCTGTATTTATAAACTGCTTACTAATGTCTATTAATGCTTTATAACTGATGAATTAACTATTTACTAATGCTTAACTAATGCTTCATAGCGTGAGATTATAAAGTGTTACCCAAAAAGGTTCTAGTTTTGAAGGTGCATTCAGTTTGAGATTCATTTTAGCTTATTCATCTCTACAGGATAAATTGTAAGAACATAGAAAACAACAATACACATTCTGTCGCACCTCGCTGCCATGTGACGCACTCAGGGTCGATGTCAAGCCTGACGAAGCGTGTGATTTCCTCCTCTGTTAACGTGCTGGGGTCTGTTTTCTTTATGCCTAGTTTCTATGGGAACAAGAACATCAAATATATTACATTACAGAAAGAATTACAATGTTTAAATGCAAGAGCAAATGTAAGGTAAAGCTTAGTTTTAGAGAGGGGGTTATGAAAGGACAAACACACAATATTCTTACTTCAAGTCTGTTGATCTGAACTGGGGAAAACTTCCTCTGACCTCCAGCCAAGGGTACCAAGCGATTAAAGAGAGCCTAGTGCAGTGACAGAATGAGATTTAGCTGTTGATTTGGACTTTCACAGCACACTTGAATTGCTTATCTACTCAGTATGAATTCATCTTAGCCACATAAGGTCAGTGATCAAATAAATGAACGAAGACAGATATTACCTTATCAGACTGGGTGGCTTCATGAAAGATACGAGCATCGACTGCAGCAGCTACAAGGTTATTGGCTGCTGTGATTGCATGAATGTCACCAGTCAGATGAAGATTGAACTAAGAGGAAAACACCATCAGTGATCACATGATTGCATATATCTTTATTAAACAACCAAGCAGCGGACAAAACAAAACGAAAAATACCTCTTCCATGGGAATGACTTGAGAGTAACCCCCACCAGCAGCACCACCTGTTGAGGTAGAAATTAAATTATTCATAGTTTTGTCTCACTGCTATGCAAACTGACAAAAAAATCATCATGATTGCACAGGAAACTCACTTGCTTTGCCATGTGGTACTATAAATCAAACGCTTGATACACAAAACTATCATTTTTACACATTTTTGACCAAACTTCAACCTCAGTGGAAACCAATTGGTATATGACTGTGTCTTATCAGCATGACTGACCTTTGATGCCGAACGTCGGGCCTTGTGACGGCTGGCGCACAGCTGCAAATGCATTAAGTTTGAGATGAGCCCCGAGCGCTTGAACCAGCCCTATCGTAGTTGTGCTCTTTCCTTCACCCAGAGGAGTTGGAGTGATTCTGCATTAAACAAAACGTTACTTCTTTGCACAAATATCAAATTCTCCAACCCAATACATGCCTATAAAATGTGAATTTGACTTTCATCTCTAAGTAAAACACCTGACAAAGACAGAGAAAATAAATTACCCAGTAACAACCACATATTTGCCATCAGGTTGAGCCTGCAGTCGATCAATTGTTTTCAGTTGGACTTTGGCCTTTGTCCTGCCATAGAGCTCAACCTCATCCGAAAAGAGACCAATCTCCTTAGCAAGACACTCGATGGGTTTAGGTACACAGGAGCGAGAGATGGCGACATCACTGCATGACGAAAACAAACAAATTAGCTATTAAAATGACAAACAAAAAGTCAAAAGTAAAGAAAAAAATTATATTGCAGCAGCTGTTTAATCCAAGGAATTACTCATAAATTTATATTTAATTTATACACACACACCTCACACTCTTATCACTCTTGTTTTTTGCATAGCTGAAAAGGAAAATTGCATCTAACCTTGGAACTGGTCTTTGCAGGTTGAGTTTGGGGTAATTTATATTCCACTTCCCAGGTTCTTGTGCTTGAAGGAAGTGCTTGGCACTCAGAACTGTGTTCTGTGAAATTAAACGCAAACATTGAATTTTCTAAGAACCAAAATAAAAACACTGAGTCACAAAAAAACCCATAACAGATGCGATCTCCTGGAGAAACAGGAATCATGTACCTGCATGAGCATGGCTACAGTCATTGGGCCGACTCCTCCAGGTACAGGTGTGATAAACGCAGCCTGATCTTTGGCCGAGTTGAAGTGAACGTCTCCAACAACTCTCTTTCCACTTGGTCTGCTGCTGTCTGAGATCAAATTTAAGCAATTAAGTGACTGTTTCTGAACCATAGATTTTACAAGTTCGCCTAAATACTAGCGCACATTTCAGACAATCCTCACAAGCCTGACATCTCTGAGACTTACGGTTCCTGACAAAAAGAACAGAATCTTTACAAATATAATAGGGTTTCAGCACCTTTTGATGCTTGGACTACTAATAATAGTGAAGAAGAAAAATCACAACATCATCATGGTACTACTTCAAACATTTGTTGAGATATTTAAGTGGTGGCTGTCATAAAAAGCATGTTTTTGAGAAAAATATTTTAAACTACTCTCAAGCACTTTTTGCAATTATATGCTTTTTTTCCCCTCGCATTTCAAATACGTTTTACAGTATCTTTCAACATGCTGTCCATTTGTTTCATATGTTCATTTATAACAAAATGTTTTTAAAAATTTCATAGCAAAATCAACAGCCATGAAGCACACGTGTTCAATGTTGCTCCAAAGATGTTGTTTTATTTTTGGTTTTGCGCATACAAGATATATATAATTGATCATCAATTTAATAAAAACTCAATTATTAATATTCCTGAAAAATGTGAAAATCACCAATTAATTCCTTGAGACCATTTAAAAAAACTATAGGAATTGTAGACCATCCGAAAAAAATAATATGTTTGTAAATGAAACTGAAAACATAGCAGACTCCCACTGAAAAAGACCTGCATTAAAAGTGCATCTGTCACACACACACA